>OZ012739.1:343577787-344177787 GCA_963859935.3 Lathyrus sativus
GAGTTCCTGAATCAAAACATACACACTAGCGAGCAAATTAAACAGTTGACAGGAAAAGTAGACGCTTTAGCCACCCACAACAAAATGTTAGAAACACAGATATCACAAGTGGCTCAACAACAAGCCTCTGCTGCCGCACCTGCTGGCACATTTCCTGGACAACCCGAACAGAATCCAAAAGGCCAAGCAAATGCTGTGATACTAAGAAGTGGAAAAGAATTGGACGAACCGATCGATCCGAGGACCGAAAACTCAGCCATGCAACAGAAACCAACTGAACAAGCAGAAAAGGAATCTGAGTTAGAGAAGAAGGAGGACAACGAGAAAGAGGATACCGCAAGTGAAAAAACTCAAGCACCTCCAGCGCCATATAAACCACCTATTCCTTATCCGCAAAGACTAATAAACTCTAAAACTTCAGGACAGTTTAAGAAATTTGTAGAGCTCCTTAAACAGCTGAATATTACTATTCCTTTTACAGAAGCGATAACTCAAATGCCGTCATACGCTAAATTTCTCAAAGAGATCCTGTCGAATAAGAGAAAGATCGAGGATAACGAAACAATTACACTTACCGCAGAGTGTAGCGCTATTATTTAGAACCGCATGCCTCCTAAATTAAAAGACCCAGGTAGTTTCTCCATACCCTGCGTCATAGGAAAGTTCGTAATAGACAAAGCTCTATGCGATTTAGGAGCCAGTATCAGTGTTATGCCCTTATCTATATGCAAAAAGCTGAATATGGGAGACCTCAGGCCAACCAAAATGTCCGTACAATTAGCTGACAGATCAGTAAAATACCCCGTCGGAATACTGGAAAACGTTCCAGTACGCATAGGACAATTCTACATTCCAACCGACTTCATAATCATGGACATTAAGGAGGACACTGTAACCCCAATTATCCTAGGAAGACCGTTCCTAGCTACAGCCGGAGCTATTATAGACGTGAAGAAAGGAAGGCTAACATTCGAAGTAGGAGAAGAAAAGATAGAGTTCATTCTCACCAAGTTCTTACAAGCACCAGCAATAGACGACACCTGCTATTTAGTAGACGAAATTGACGAATGCATAAGAGAACTTGAAAAGGAAGAGACCACGTATTCAGAAATAATAAAGATTCAAATACCCGATATTTCCGAAGACGATAATTGGCGTAAACCGTACAAGGACGACAGCCTAAGCGAAAGCTTAGCACTGACACCAAACCATATGCCAGGTCCGAAGAACCCATCTTTAGAACTCAAAACACTACCCAAAAACCTTAGATATGAATTTCTAGACGATGAACTAAAAAGACCGGTGATAGTCAATGCCGACTTAGGACAACCAGAAACCGAAAAGTTATTAGAAGTCCTAAAGAAGTACCCCACCGCGTTAGGCTATAACATAAGCGATTTAAAAGGTATAAGCCCTTCAATCTGTATGCATCGAATTACAATAGAGGAAGACTCTAAAACCTCTCGAGAGCATCAGAGAAGACTAAACCCCATCCTGAGCACGGTAGTCAGAGATGAAGTAAAGAAATTGCTAGATGCAGGAATCATCTATCCGATCTCCGATAGTGAATGGGTTAGCCCAGTTCATGTCGTACCAAAGAAAGGAGGAGTCACAGTAGTTAAAAACGAAAAAGGCGAATCAATAACAAAAAGAGTCGTGACTGGAAGCAGGATGTGTATTGATTATAGGAAGCTTAACAAGGCTACGCGCAAAGATCACTTCCCGTTACCCTTCATAGACCAAATGTTGGAAAGATTAGCCAAACATTCATATTTCTGCTATCTAGATGGTTACTCAGGATTCTTCCAAATTCCCATCCATCCTGATGACCAAGAAAAGACTACATTCACCTGTCCTTACGGTACTTTTGCTTACCGCCGAATGCCGTTCGGACTCTGTAACGCTCCAGCAACCTTCCAAAGATGCATGATGGCAATCTTTGCAGATTTCATAGACGACATTATGGAAGTGTTTATGGACGATTTCTCGGTATGTGAACAAAGTTTCGAAGGATGCCTACAAAACTTAGAAATGGTACTAGAACGTTGCGTAAAAGTAAACCTCGTCCTAAATTGGGAGAAATGCCATTTTATGGTCCGACAAGGAATAGTTCTAGGACATGTCATATTAGATAGAGGAATTGAGGTAGACAAAGCTAAAATAGAGATTATAAAAGATCTCCAACCTCCAAAATCCGTACGAGAAATACGGAGTTTTCTAGGACACGCCGGTTTCTACAGAAGATTTATAAAAGATTTCTCGAAAATCACAAAACCTCTGACCGGCCTGTTAATGAAAGATGTTGAGTTCGTCTTCAACGACGACTGTCTAAAAGCATTCGAAACATTGAAATCAGCCCTTATCACCGCACCAATCATGCAACCACCCGATTGGAGACTACCGTTTAAAATCATGTGCGACGCGAGTGATTATGCCGTAGGCGCAGTTCTAGGACAAAGGAAGGACAAGAAACTCCATGCTATCTACTATGCCAGTAGAACCTTAGATCCTGCCCAAATGAACTACGCTACCACAGAAAAGGAACTTCTAGCAGTTATATTTGCGCTTGACAAATTCCGTTCTTACTTAGTAGGAGCAAAAATTATCATATACACAGACCACGCTGTCATAAGGTACCTAATAAGCAAAAAGGATGCCAAACCAAGACTATTGAGATGGATCCTGTTATTACAAGAGTTTGACTTAGAAATCAAAGATAAGAAAGGAACCGAGAACGTTGTTGCGGATCACTTATCCCGAATAGAAGGCATCAGACACGAACCAGTACCGATAAATGACGATTTCCCGTAAGAACGTCTGATAGCCAAACTAGAAAGTGACACACCCAATTCAATCTCGGAAGATCCAGAATTCGAAAAAGCCGTAGAAGCCGTCTATGCCCAAGTCACATTACCTTGGTATGCTGACATCGTTAATTACCTCGCTGCGGGCGTGCTTCCACCAGATCTTACTTATCAGCAAAAGAAGAAATTCTTCCACGATCTGAAACACTATTATTGGGACGAACCTCTACTCTTCAAGAGAGGAGCCGACAACATATATCGTCGCTGTGTCCCAGAGGAAGAAATAGAAAATATTATTTCCCAATGCCACTCAGCACCATATGGTGGTCATGCTGGTACGTCCAAGACGTGCGCTAAGATTCTCCAAGCCGGCTTATTCTGGCCTAATCTCTGGAAAGACGTTCACATCGCTGTGCAAAAGTGTGATCGATGCCAACGAACTGGCAACATCTCACGACGCGATGAAATGCCTCAGAAACGAATCTTAGAGGTAGAAATCTTCGACGTCTGGGGAATAGATTTCATGGGACCATTCCCACCTTCTTTTGGTAATAGCTACATACTCGTCGCTGTCGATTACGTGTCTAAATGGATAGAAGCCATAGCTGCTCCAACAAACGAAGCACGAGTAGTAATCAAACTCTTCAAAAACACAATCTTTCCTAGATTCGGTGTCCCCAGACTCGTCATTAGTGACGGAGGATCTCACTTCATATCACGAATATTCGATAAACTTCTCTCTAGATATGGAGTCCGGCACCGAGTAGCTACACCCTATCATCCGCAAACTAGCGGACAAGTAGAGGTCTCGAACAGAGAAATAAAACAAATCTTGGAAAAGACCGTCGCTACCTCAAGGAAAGATTGGTCGTCAAAGCTACAAGAGGCTTTATGGGCTTATAGGACCGCATTTAAGACACCAATAGGTACTACCCCCTATAAATTAGTTTACGGTAAATCCTGCCATCTCCCTGTAGAGTTAGAGCATAAGGCCTTTTGGGCCATTAAGACACTCAACTTCAACTACACCGAGGCAGGAGAAAAGCGAATCTTGAACTTACACGAGTTGGAAGAACTTCGATTAGACGCTTACGAAAATGTCCGTATCTACAAAGAACGAACTAAAAGGTGGCATGATAAACGTTCAATCAGGAAACAATTCAGTGTGGGAGACATCGTATTGCTCTTTAATTCACGATTAAAACTCTTCCTGGGTAAACTAAAATCTAGGTGGTTTGGACCCTATGAAGTGACTAAAGTACTTCAGAGTGGAGCTGTCGAAATTACCGATAAGACGAATGCACCATTTATCGTAAACGGGCAACGTCTAAAACATTACAATAAGAACGACAACAGTCCTCAAGTAAGCAATATAACATTGCTTGAGCTTCCAGCTCAGACACCCGAATAGCTTCTCACCAAGCTATCGTCATGCTTTAGACGTTAAAAACAGCGCTTACTGGGAGGCAACCCAAATTTCCCTCGCTATTGCATTTCATTTTTCCTTAAAATTCTACTTTGAAAAATCCAACAAAAATTCTAAAATCACTACTACTTTCTACTTTCGTTCATTTTCGTACTTTTATTCTTATTTTATTTTCTCTCTTTTGTCTTTTGTTTCTACCGCTTTTCGTTTCTAAAAATCCTGACTTCAATTTCTTGTTTCAAACTTTTCAGGATTTTTAAAGTCTTCAAAACATTCCTTCTGTTTTCTCCGAATTACCTGCGAATATGGCCGAGTACGACTTCACAAAGGTTCACTTCCGAGGACTCGCTCAAAAGGCAAGATTTGCAGCACTGACCGAAAGAGAATTCGCCTTAACGCTGTATTATGATAAGGCTACTATGGATAAACTAGGGATCACAGATAGCATTCAATACCTGTTCAATCAACTGGGTTGGGAGAACACTGCTCTAAAAACACGTTTCGCTACCTACAAGGATCTTACCTATGAATTCCTTAGTTCTTTCAGATACACACCCAACTATGGCTTTGGATCCAACACAGAGCTGATTACCTTCCGATTGTTTGGAATGGACCAAACCCATAGCCGAATGTCACTAGCTAACCTCCTAGGATTCCCTAGCGGACCGCATGTGTTCATCAGTGCAGAAGATGACGATATTGATTTGCAACTCGATCAATTCTGGGGTAGAATCACAGGCGACTATCACCCTGAACCAGCCCGAATGCATAATGATGACATTCATAACCCAGCCTTCAGATACTTCCATAAGATACTAGCTCACACCTTGTTTGGAAAAGAAGAAAATATTACTACAGTGTCTACGGAGGAGTTATTCATCATGTTATGTGTTTCTCAGGGACGGACAGTAAATGCAGTGCCTTTCATGATGAGATCTTTCAAACGCCTCACGCTGGAACCTCAGACACCTATTCTTATAGGAGGCCTAGTAACAATGATTGCCCACAAGCTTGGCCTTAGATTCCATTTAAATGCCAGCACTCGTTTTGGTACCATCAGACCCATGAACATACAATTCTGCTTTAACAGGCGCATCTTAGGGACTATGGGACCTGGACCGTATGAGTACCTTATTAACGAAAAACCAGTACAACTATTCACACTGCCTGATCATCTGATGACAAGCATCCACAACAAGGATAACTCGCTCTACGAATTGGATGAGCCTATGGGACCTCCTTCACCACAGTCAACACCACAGAACTATATGTATGACAGTGACCACATCTCTGAGGCACACGACTACATGTACTATGAGGACGCTGCATCTGAAACTGAAGTAGACCCTACAACTCCTCCACACTACAATACTTACCCTGAGCCTATCCCCGAGGAAACCACCGACAAAATGGATGTCGTGTTACTCAGATTGGACGACATTGATAAAGCTCTGACCAATGTAAAAGCTGATATCGCAGGCATGCACAGCGAACTGGTAGGCTTCATGGATCTAGTCTGCAACCAACTCGACTACTATTCACAGAAATTCGATGAGTTGAAGGCACGAAAAGATTAGTTATTAGCTCGTAGCAGTAGTTTCAGTTTAGTTTAGTCTAGTTTAGTTTCATTTAATCATTTGGATTTTTCGCATTGTTAGTTTTCATTATGTACTACATACAATCGTTTCAATTTTATGTTATTTCAATTCTAGTTTTATTTCAATTATTCTGTTTTCGCATTAATTGTTGTTTGTTGGCTATTATATTACATCGCCGTAGCAATACTAAGCCTTAAAGTCACTACGAATACGCCCTCAGAGCAAAATTCTGCGTTCTGCAGATTTTGCTGCTGTGACGACCGCCACAGCCTCATGACGAGCGTCACGCGGGTGACGACCGTCACACCTATATGACGACCGCCACGCAGTCCAGAACTGCTATCTGATAAAACAGGGTTCGTGTTCTCTTCCACTCCCCCCATTATCACTTTCAAACATCCTAACTCCTACCCCACTACGAATTTTCGTCCTCCCCACATTGAACTATAAACTTCAACTCCAAATTCAACCTCCAAACCACCGTTCTGTCATTTTTCCCTCTCTGCAGAAAAACCCCAAAACCTCAGAAACCTCTCCATCTTCCAACAATGGCAAGGAACGCAGAAACCCCAGATGTCAGAAACATTACCTTCAGTGAAGGCGAGTTAGGAGAAAGACAACGAGCGAACTACATTGCATTTCATCAGAGGTCACTCCAGCCGACTCATTACCCGCACCTTCCATCGCTAACGGAGCTGGGACTCCTTGAAGGTGTAACCTGGATGCTTCAAAGAGCAAGCATCTAGAACCTCTGCACCAACCCACAGCCAACGTACGAACAACTCACTCTTGAGTTCTTGAGTTCGTTCACTTACGTCACAAGCAGCGGCGAACTTAACCAGCACACAGGCGCCGCATGCTTCCGGATGTTTGGCGTCAACTATCAGGTGAATCAAAATCAGATTGCCAGCATCCTACAGCTACCTCGCGGCGACAATGCTCATCGCCGCATCACCGATCAGTTCCAGCACGAAGCCTTCGCGCTCTGGTATCAGTTGACCGACCTCAATGCCGATGGTTGGGACTCCCTGCACGCCACTCATATCCATAACCCAACCATCAGGTACTTTCACAGAGCGTTGAGTAACACTATCTTCGCCAGAGACAGCAACCACAAAGTGAACTCCAAGGAGCTCTTCTTTCTTCATTGCGTCTTCAACAATGAACCCGTCAACGCTGCCCCGTTTCTGCTGGCTCACATTCAGGCCAACTGCAACCGTGGCTCGAAGCCATTCTACTTTGGCGGGATTGTCACGGCTATCGCACTTGGGCTGAACCTTGGCGACCGCCTCCAGCACCTCCATTCCATCCCCTCGGTGTTCCTTGACACCGACCACTGCAGAGCCTCTCATCTCATCCACTCCCGAGCTGACGGCAAATACCATCCGGTTGTGCGTGGCAAGACCGTCCGAAGCATCATCCTTCCGTCCCGCACCCGCATCCATCCAGAGAACCGTACCAACTGGTTGTTCGACCTCACTTCCCCTCCTGCTGCCGCTGTTCCTACTCAGGATCCCACTCATGATTCCGACGATGAAATCCAAGCTGAGTTGGACAGGTCCGATCAGCCAGAGGCATCGCAGCCTCCTCCTCCCGTAGGTACATCTTCTCGCCGCCGCCGTCATCATCCCGTGCCAGACTACACAGAAGAGGACCTCCTTCGCTCCCTAGACCAGCAGGCACAGATACTCACGATGCTGCAGCAGCAGAATCAGCGAGCTGACCAGTTTGAAGCTTGGCACCAGACTCAAATGCAACAACTTCACACCGGCCAAGCTACGATCACTGAGAGCATAGCGAATCTGACCCTGCAGGTCAAAGGACTCCGAGACACCGTCTACCACACCGGAGCTATGAGCTATGAGGACAGAGTAGCCCTTGCTAGAGCCAGAGGACGCCAGCGCGGACGTGACAGAGGCCGAGACTAGATTTTCATTTTTTTCCTTCATTGTTTACTATATTTCAGTTATTTGTATTTTCATTTTTCAGTTGTATCTCCCTCTCGCATGCTTCAAGAATCAGTGAGGATACTGATCGAGATAGTGTGGGAGCGGAGCCTTTATTTCCATTCCACTGTACTCTGAATTTCCCTTTATTTCCTTTATTTCCATTTCACTGCACTTTGAATTCTCGTAATTTCTATTTTTACACTTTCTATTTCTAGCAAATAAAGCTCGTCTATATATTTTTCACGTTACGCAAACAATCCCCACATTATTCAACGTAAACAAAAACTTTCATTTGTTCCTCAAAAGCAAAAGCATCACGAGAATGCCCCTGAGTTCAAAACAAGTTTTGAAACTCCGAGGAAACAACAGTTCTAACAAAACCAGTATCATTCAGACACCTTAGATCTCTAGTTTATGCGAGTCGATTTCACCACCTACGTGTACCAAAGTCTCAAGTGTCTATGCAAATTCAACCCCAAGTAGTTTATACTAGCAGTCAGCACCATCCTAAAAACACTTCTAAGCGAGCGACCGATGCAAATAAGTGTATGATCTCCAAAAAGATGAAAAATCATGAAAAGAGAGCTAAAAAGCCCAAGAATATAAGATACGTTTCCTTCTAAGTTAGGTGCTCCTCACCCGAGCATTTAGCCCAACGACACGAAAAACTCATTGAAAATCAATGACATAAAATTATGATCAATGAAGAAGATCAAAAACAGAAATGAGATCATATTCACTAACAGGTCGACTTGCCATGAAAGTGTGCGGACAACGGGCTTAATGTGATTGCGCTAGAACAAACAGGGTGAACTTGCCACGAGAACCTTGACACCAAGATACAGTAGCATGACTGAGACCGATTTGCATAAAAAGGAGACCTCCGAAGACTTGTAGTCCAGTGTCGTCATGATACTCGTTGTGTTCCTACCAAGAATCCCGGGTTTTCCAAACTCTGCGAACGAAGAAGCTGCCTCGTGCTTGCCGACTTTTCCATGTTTTACTTGAGGACAAGCAAAGATTCAAGCTTAGGGGAGTTTGATAACACGAAATCATATAGATATTTTCATGCATAATTCAACTAAAGTCTAACCGTTTTCGATCCGATTTCGGGTTATTTCCGTATATTTGTCTGATGTTTTGCAGGTATTCAACGATCACGTCTAAACAAGGCAACATGAAGAAAAGAAGCAATCCCAGATGAAATATGGACGAAAAAGGAGTGAAAACACAATGAAAAGCGCAGCAAGCTATTTTTTCTGATGTGACGACCGTCACAGCTTCATGACGACCGTCACACGGGTGACGACCGTCACACGGGTGACGACCGTCACACCTTGTGACGACCGTCATGCAGGCAAAAACGCCCCACTCAGATTACACGTCAAAAGAGCTGTTCCAATTCCCACAGAGTGGACCACTACTCCCTAAATTATCTGCCTCAAAGTCCATCATCTCCAGAGATAACCGTTGGGACTCCACCTCTATAAAAAGGGAAGCAGGGGACTTCAAAAAGGGGGCTGCATTCATACCACGAAGTGCTGCCGAATTTATTTTCCAGAGCAATTACTTTCCAGTTTTATTTGTATTCATTTCTCCTTACATTTCCTTATTCCCATTTCCGCTCTTTTGTAATTTCTATTGTACCGTACGATCAAATTGGCACTAAAGACCAGAATCCTGCCAACATCTGTGGAGGATCTGCCCAAAGGCCAATTGGCATATTTACAGGTTTTCATTTTGATCGAATTCAGTTTTATTATAATGCAATTTATTATTTATTATTCTTATTTATATTTTATCTTTCCCAAATCCATGTCTAACTAAACTTAGGTAATCGATATGTAGTAATAATTCGGATGGGATTTGATAACCACTGGTTTGAAAACTTTCTTTTCACAAAAGTAATCTATGGTCTAAGTGTTTAAAATTGATTCACTGAATAAACTTTGTCGCGAAAGTGAGAACTTATTTAAAAGTAGTTTTGCCACGAAAGTGGGAAATTAATTAAGATACGAACCTACAAGCGAAAGCTGCGGTGAGGTCAGATAGTAAACACTAGGCATTTGTTTTAATAACAGCGAAAGCACTTTAAAATGAATTAGAACTTAGAGATTTCCAAAAAATAATTTTAACCCCGAACGGAATACGAAAGTGTACATTTGGCCCTTAGGATTATGATTAGCGTCAATAACCATCGTGAGACGAGAGTCTTCAAATCTCCATTTTCTGCTTAAATAAACTTTGAAAATTATTTCATACACCATAACTTATCAAATCCCTGAAGAACACAATTACTACGTATCGAGGGAGGCCATTGCCATTGTTGGAGGGTTTCTGATGACCACAGGAACCTTCTTCACAGCAGGAGGAGTCACACAATCCTTAACAGCCCAGGGAACCACTTCAAATGATTGACATGGAGTTTCAATGTATTCACCTTCTACTTCCAGATACTTGAAAGTGTTTACATGGCTGACAAAGTATTCTTCCTCTCCAAAGACAGTAACAACTTTTCCATTCACCGGATATCTCAACTTTTGATGTAATGTGGAGGTCACAGCACCTGCCCCATGGATCCAGGGACGACCAAGCAGACATGAGTACGAAGGACGAATATCCATCACATAGAATGTAGCGGTAAACACCTGAGAGCCAACCTTGATTGGAAGATCAATTTCCCCATGCACTACTCTTCTAGAACCATCAAAAGCCTTTACCACAATATTACTGGGCTTCAATACCGTATCTTCAGGACTCAGCTTGTTCAGGACTTCCTTAGGCAACACATTCAGAGAGGAACCATTGTCTATCAGCACATGAGACAGGGTAGTGCCCCTGCATTCAATTGAAATATGCAAGGCCCTGTTATGATCCCTCTTGGCAGGGGTCAAGTCAGCATCAGAAAATCCTAACCCGTTGTCATAGGTCAGGTGAGCAACACAATTCTCAAACTGGTCCACAGAAATTGCACTGGGTACATGAGCCATCTTTAGAAACTTGATCAATGACTTGGCATGAGCCTCAGAACATAATAACAGGGAGAGCATAAAAATCTTTGAGGGAGTATGCCCCAGCTGATCAACAATATCATAATCACTCTTGCGAATGATTTTCAATACTTCTTCCATCTGCTTAGAGAGGTCATCAGCAGCTGGCACATCAGTAGATACAGGCTCAATAACAGGACCCTTGCCCCGAGCATCAGTGGTGGAAGTAACAGCAGGAGTAACTGCACTCTTAGAAGCAACTGGAGGAGAGAAGACTCTTCCACTACGAGTGATCTTGCTAGATCCGGCAATATTATCAATGTCAACAGGCATATCAGGTAAAGGTTCCTGTTTGACACCATGGATGTAAACATCAGACCCATAGTGCCAAGGCACAGCTTTGTCAGATGTGTAAGGAATAGGACCAGGAGTGGTAATGATCAGAGGAGCTACTCTGGCTTCAGCAACAACTTTCACAGGACCTTCAGCAGTAATCTTGATTGGGCCCTGATGAGTGATTTTAATGGGACCCTTTGAAGTGATTCTTAGTGGTACTTTGTCAACCATGTCAACCTCTTCAATCTTCTTACCCTGAGTCAGATGATCCACCATACTTTCTACAGATGCTGGTCTTCTTTCAAACACTATAGTATATTTATCCATGAGACGTTGAATCCCATCTCTCAAAATGAAGCAACTATCCGGCTTATAGGTACAATACAAACAATCTTCACGACAACCTGGAAAGATCCCAGCTTGTACTAACCTCTTTTTGAATACAGACAATGGTGTGCTCAACTCCATAACTGAATAGACATGCAGATCTTCATCAATATCTTCATCAATGGCGTTGACAGTCTTCTCGTGATTTGGCATTGGAGCTGTAATCACATTTGGAGTACCTGGTGGATCAAACTCAATTTCTCCAGCATCAATCATATCCTGAATTTTGTTCTTCAAGACCCAGCAGTTATTAGTATCATGTCCTGGACAGTTTGAATGATATGCACATCGTGCATTGGGATTGTACTTGGGAGAGGTAACATTGGGATTCTGAGGAGCCTCCCTCAGGGTAATAAGTTCAGCCTTCAACAAGTGTTGCAATGCCTGAGCCATTGACATGTTGATCTTCGTGAACTGTCTTCTAGCCCTCTGTTGGTTGCCTTGAGGCTGCTCTGTTTTTGCAGGAGTTGGATTTGAAATATGAACTACACTCACAGACTGATGTCTTCTGTTACGATCAGGCTGACCATAAACAGCATTAGATTCTTTCTTCCCAGTGGGAGGCTTCTTTGCAGCACCTGATGAAGAAGTGCCCACTTGGATCTTACCACTCTTGATACCATTCTCTACTCGCTCTCCTGTCATGATCAACTCAGTGAAGCCAGATGATGAGCTTCCAATGAGATGACTGTAAAACGGACCATTCAGCGTACACATGAACATATCAACCAACTCCCTATCAGTCAAAGGGGGTTGAACTCTTCCAGCTAAGTCTCTCCACTTCTGAGCATACTCCTTAAAGCTTTCTTTGGCACCCATAGACATGCTTTGAAGCTGCATGCGAGTGGAGGCTAAGTCAGCATTGTATTGATACTGCTTGTAGAAAGCTTCAGCAAGGTCATTCCAATCTCTGATGTTGACACTCTCCAACTGATAATACCACTCTAGCTGAGCTCCAGATAAACTCTCTTGAAAGAAATGGATCCACAACTTTTTATCAGCAGTGTGGGGTTGAATTCTTCTGACATAAGACCTCAGATGCAATTTGGGACAAGAGACCCCATCATAGACAACAAATGTAGGAACTTTGAACCCAATGGGTATGACCACCCCAGATATCAAGCTCAAATCCTCAAAATCCAACCCAGATGATTTCTGTAATTCCATAGCATCCATTCTATCCACCAGCATCTTGAATTTGTCTTCGTTAGGCTCATGGTAGTAGTTAGCCTCAGAATCAGAGTCCCCCATAGTGTTGTGGAGACTGCCTCTCTCCTGCTCAGATTCTTCAGATTCATAGTCTTCAACCTGTTCCTTGGTCTTGGCAGGACCTTTGAACCTTCTTCCCATGTTGAGCAACCCAGCAGACCTTCTAGCCTTCTTAGTCTTCTTGGCCAGCAGTGTCTTCAATTCATCCTGCCCCTTGGATAGGTTCAGGATCAGCTCTTGGAACTGTGCATTCTGTGCCTGGAGATCCTTAACTGATTGTTCAAGAGCCATTGCTGAAATAAACAGCGAGGAGATGAGAAACCTGTGCACAATTATAAACCTGTGATGCAATGATATGGGAATGCATATGCAATGTTTTCAAGGACCGCAGGATTTAAATTTGCTTAAACAAACAAGAAAGTAACTTTTTATTAGTAATAACTTGTTTTGCCTTTTAGGCTTACAAAAAATGAAAACGAAATAAGTACAAAAGATGGGGTTTTAAGTCTCCCATGGACGTTTCCTCTTTGTGTTGAGGTATGAGTTGAGGTTTCGTTCCTCATGAAGTAGCTTTGTTAGCTCTAGGATCCTTGCTTGGCTTGCTTTGTAATGAGCCTCGAAAGTATCCCTTTGCTCTTTCAGTTGGATCCATGATCTCTGCAAGTCTTCCATATCAGTAGGCATGTCTGGGTGAAGGATGGTATAAGCTGTGTCTCCTTCAGCAACAGGTTCCATGGTAACTGGTAGGATGGCAGGATATGGCATCATGAGTGTCTGAGCACGAAATCGTACCCATCTGAGATAAGCCTCCATAGGAATGATGTACTTAGGCTCCAGTGTCTTGTTGTCAATCCTGTTTACCTTTCCCCAAGCTCGGATGAATCTCTGACGGTAACCCTGAAGATCGTTGTCGTAATCAAACACAATGCCCTGAATCAACATGTCATGTGGACCATCGCTCCGGGCGTAACCAAACTGTCGTAAAGCTAGAGATGGGTTGTAGGTGATGCCTCCTCTTATGCCTAGAAGTGGCACATTAGGAAACTCCCCACAACGGTCAATGATGGTGACATTCTCCATAGATCTGGAGCACCAATGGATGTCTGAGTGAGAAAGTGACATGATCCTCTTGGACCATCTGAACCCTTGCTCATTCTTCATTACTGAGCGAGGAAGGTGAGAAATAAACCACCTAGAAGGTAAAGGTATGCAGCACATCAAAGTTCCTCTTGCCCTTGTAGTACGGGTGTGAAGAGAATGTAGGATGTCTCCAAGTAAGGTAGGCACTGGATTGTGACTCAGGAATATGTTGATGGCATGAACGTCTATGAACTGATCAGGATTGGGGAACAACACTAAGCCATAAATCAATAAGGCTAAGATCTCCTCAACAGCATCGTAGCTCATAGCCTTCAAGAACATTTGAGCTTTATCCACTAATACCTTGGCAAGAATACCTTTAACTCCACTTCTCGTCTCTAGAACAATGTCAGACTTCTTCAGATGTAGAGCTGCATCAATAACTTCTGGTTTAAGCTCCTTCTCTAAGCCTGTGAATGGCTTCTGATCAAGAACAGGTATACCCAGAAGTTTAGAGAACTCCTCCATGGTTGGAACCAGCTGATAATCAGGAAATGTAAAGCAATGGTGCTTAGGGTCAAAGAACTGAAACAGCACACTCATCATGTCTTCACTGAACCCTGAAGTAACTAGATCCAATAAGTGACCATGTCTCTTGTTGAACTGGGAATGATCAGGCACTAGGGAAACCAACTCCTTGAGCTTAGCAGGTATCCCTACAAAGTTGATCCTGATGGTGTTTCTACGAGCAGAAGCCATGACCTGCAACAAAGAACAAAGATAAATCCTTTGGTCCTTGAAATGGTTAGGGAAAATGATATGCTTATGATGCATGATGATGTCATGATGTCATGCTCAATCACAAACATGTGGCACACACAAACAAGTCACACCATAGCCCTAGGTTTAAAGGCTTGCATGAGGTTCAAAGGCAAGTACCCTCCCCTGAAGTTAGATGGTTCATCCTGTCCTACAAAAGTAACCAGGTTCTAAGGGATCTCAATATCATTGATCCTTCACAAGGGTGGTTGTTCAGAAGGCGACTTACTTGCCAACCAAAACCCTCCAAGTTTAAGATCTCAATGAGCGTAGTATCGAGTGTCAACCAACTTCAGTCTGCACCAAAGCCGGTTACCTCACTACTTTCTAAAGGCCAAGATGAGTTAACTAGGGTTCTAAAAGTCAGTTAGTGCATTGACAACATATGGCAGCCTCAATATTATCCTCAACTTGACTTAAGGAATATAAGCACCAACCAAGAAGTCGCACTAACTATGGCCACCAGATCAACCGTATCGATATACGTCGTACAGTTTCCTTGGTCTATTGCCATTTACCTAAGGTACACTAGATCTGGGTTAGGACCTTTCACACATAAGAGCACCCCAACAATATAATAATAAAGCAAACAAGGCAAACAATTTAAAGTGATCTTAATTCCTAAGGGTACCCCTCTTAAATTTATCCCCAGCAGAGTCGCCAGTTCTGTAACCCGGTGAACTGACTTTAAACAATGTTGCGGATAGCAAGAGTCGCCACCGACTTTTATTTTATCCATAAGGAAAGGTTATAAAAGAACAGGAAAGACCTTAGAGAATATTTTGGGTCCGGGGGGTAGGTTATGAAAAGGGAAGGTATTAGCATCCTTTTCATCCATGGTTATCCATGGGCTCTTAGGTACTTAAGCTCACTTTTGAATTGTTTTGAAATTGTAGTGTGTGAATAGAAAATTTTCAGAATAGTTAATAAATAATCCATGTAAGGATGTGTTAAGAACTTGTTTGAAAACTTGTTGAAAATTTGTTTAAGTGCGAAACAATTTTGAAGTGAGCAAGCACCTAGGAGTAACCTACCCTAATGTTTAAAGGTCTTTCTTATTCTTCATTCTTTCCTTTTTTCCAACAAGGCAACACATGTATATATAGGGAACAAATTAGGGTTAACACCAAATTGTCAATAATGTCCCTAAAGCCCATTTTAAAGCCCAAACTAAATAATTAGTTAAGAAAAAATAAAATTTAAATAATTTAAAATAATTAAAATAAACTTAAAATAAAAACTAATAATCCTATTGATTCCTAAAATAAAAAATATTATAAAAAGAACAAAATTTTTTTCAATATTTTTTATTTTATGATTTTTTGGATATTTTTATGAATAATTTAGAAAAAAGTGAAAAAAATAATATTTTAAAAAATGATTTAATTAAAATACGAAAATAATAATTAAATAATAATAAAAAACTATTTTTGTTATTTTTTTAATGAAAGATAGAAAAATTTAGAGTAAAAATAATAAAAAACAAAAAAAATGACAAAGGTGAGATTCGAACTCTCAACCTCTCACACTCATAACTCCTTACACATGTCCTCCTGCCAATTGTGCCATTTTTACTTTTTAGAAAAAAAATGCATGCCATATGATATTTACCTGCAAAAAGTCAAACGACTACACAAATTTGTTAGTAATTGATTAAATGCAATGAAATGCGACGACAAATCTTAGGGCAAAATTTGGGGTATTACAGTTATTATGATAATATTTCTCACCCAACCTCTCTTTGATGTTGGCAAAAAAAAATCATGAAGTTTGACTTTGGTTTGACCACAGTTGACCTCAGTTTGACCTTTTAACTGCATTGACTGCTTTTGACTTATCTGATCATCTGACTGAGCAAACTTTTGAGAAAAGTCTTGAAACTTGACATGGGGGTTCTTATACACATATAAGATGTTATGAAGCTCACTTGAAGTCTTGGAAGTCCATTTAGCCTGATTAAAGTCAAAACCCTAGTTTTGGATGCACTGCTTAGGAGGTGCATTGTCTGAGGGAATTGTCAACTCTTCTGACCAATTGTGAATTTTGTGAACCTTGTGAACCTTCTTGGAACACAAAGTCTTGTATTGTGAGGGCAAATTTTGGGGTGCAACAGCTGCCCCTGTTCAATTCTCTGAAACCTGAGGGGTTAGATTGGTATATTTGCCAGTCGTAACCTGGAAGGTTGAAGGGGATTGAACACAAAAGCCCAAAAATTTGCACTCACCAGTGCATGGAGTGATATTGATGGTTGGTTGAACATGATTGAGTGGGCTTAAAGATGCCACTAGGGGAAAGTTCTTCAGTAGTATAATGAGAACTGTCAGGAGTCTGGAGTAATACTGATGTAACAGCATGTCTTCATGAGGATAGAGCAATCAATAATGATAACCCTAAAGCAGTCTTGAAGTGATAAATCTGACCTCAGGAGGATAGAGCAATCAATAGCTCTAAAGCAGTCTTGAAGTAATAATGGCTTCAGGAGGATAGAGCAATCAATAGCTCTAAAGCAGTCTTGAAGTAATAGAATGGCTTCAGGAGGATAGAGCAATCAACAGCTCTAAAGCAGTCTTGAAATAATAATGTGATATGTCTTCAGGAGGATAGAGCAATGAATGGCTCTAAAGCATTCTTGAAATAATAATGTAATTTCAGGAGGATAGAGCAATGGATAACTCTAAAGCAGTCTTGAAATAATTAGATGGCTTTAGGAGGATAGAGCAATGAATAGCTCTAAAGCAGTCTTGAAGTAGTAATATGACCTCATGAGGATAGAGCAATGAATAGCTCTAAAGCAGTCTTGAAGTAATAGGATGATTTCAGGAGGATAGAGCAATCAGTAGCTCTAAAGCAGTCTTGAAGTCATGAGAGGCTATCAGGAGGATAAAATAACCCTGAGGTTACAATAAAGCAGTCCCAAAGTAATAAGAAGCTCATCAGGAGGATAAAGTAATCCTGAGGTTACAATAAAGTAGTCCCAAAGATCATAAGCTTGTTTGTTGGATAATTAACCTGAAAACAAGGTAGCATTCTGTATAACAACATTAGTTTATGCTTTATGTATGCATGTAAGACATGATGCACTTAGGTAATGTATTATAGACATATATGTTATGGTATGATGTAAATGATGTATGTATGCTATGACACTGCTGGAAGTGTCTGGATATCCTTGTATAACAACTGCTGGCCAAGGAAAATAAATCCCGATTCGTTGTTGAAGAATATATAACCCTCCGTCTGCTGGGGATAACAAGGTATAGATAACCTCCCGTTGTTGGGGATAACAAGGTATAGATAACCTCCCGTTGTTGGGGATAGTAGGGTATAGATAACCTTCGTTTTCGTTTGATAGTAGGATAAGTATAACATCCCGTCTTCGTTCATCGTGCCCTTATTGGAAAGTAATTTCCCGTATATCCGTATGAGGATAAAAGAGATGGATATAAATTCCAGGGGAGATTAGACTTTGTGAAAATGGCTTAGTCCTACTGATGGTTTGTAACTGTCTTGTAAAGATGAACTGGCGAAGCTTCGTTGAAATCCTGCCCTCGTTCGTCCTTAGTAAATACTATTACTGCATTTTCATGCATTTCTGGTAAACATCAATCATATTAAAAGCATACCTGCATTTCTGGTAAACATCAATCATATTCAAAGGCATACATACATTCAAACACAACCAATGGACGTTTCGCTTATGTAAATAGGGTAAAAGTAAATCTGGATTCAAAAGATGGAGTTTATTTATATCAAAAGTGACCCATACACGGGTAAGTTTGTACAAGGAGACATAAACCCTAGTAAGAGAATTTTGTCATGAAGTTTTACAAAAAGAATCAGCTATGTGGGAAATAATCCTATTGAGTTTCAATTCTACTATTGCCACTCAAGTATCTCATCTTCTTGCTGTTGAGACGGAAACGATTGGATTGAGCTTTATCTGTTTGAGCTTGAGTAAGTAGTACAACTGGTTGCAGTTTCATGAGTGATCCAAACGAGACATAGTCATACGCTTTAATCCCTAACTTTTGCCTGGATTGCCCTTTCAGGTTTTCAATCCACCGGGATACCCTTTTTTGCCCAAGCCGCCTTTTCAGGTTTTCGACTTGCCGGGTGTACATCTTTTTATATATATATCCCTAATTTTTGCCCAAACCCTTTTGGTTTGCCGGGATGCCCTTATTTTTGCCTAGGCCTGTCAACCTAGCGGGTCTCTTTTTATGCGTAGTATTTTTTAACTATGTCTGCGTTTACAGGTTGTGGGAAGTCTTCACCATCCATTGTAGTCAGTATCATGGCACCTCCTGAGAACACTGTCTTGACTACAAATGGTCCCTCATATGTTGGAGTCCACTTGCCCCTAGGATCACCCTGTGGTAATATGATACGCTTGATTACCAAGTCACCAGCCTGATATACCTTTGGCTTAACCTTCTTGTTAAAAGCTTTGATCATCCGTTTCTGGTACATCTGGCCATGACAAACTGCTGCTAACCTTTTCTCATCAATCAAATTTATCTGGTCAAGTCGAGTCTGAATCCACTCATCTTCATCCAAGCCTGCATCCTTCATAATTCTCAAGGAGGGGATCTGAACTTCAATAGGCAGAACTGCTTCCATACCATAGACTAAGGAGAATGGGGTTGCCCCTGTTGAAGTACGTATTGTAGTACGATAACCATGCAGAGCAAATGGTAACATCTCGTGCCAATCCTTGTAAGTAACAGTCATCTTCTGTACAATCTTCTTAATGTTCTTATTAGCAGCTTCAACTGCCCCATTCATCTTTGGACGATACGGAGAAGAGTTGTGATGCTTAATCTTGAACTGCGTACAGAGATCAGTAATCATAGTGTTGTTCAGATTAGAGCCATTGTCAGTGATAATCCTTTCAGGGATACCATACCTACATATGAGATTATTCTTAATGAACCGAGCCACAACATTCTTAGTCATAGATGCAAATGAAGCTGCCTCTACCCACTTCGTGAAGTAATCAATAGCAACCAGGACGAAACGATGCCCATTAGAAGCAGTAGGCTTGATCTCACCAATCATATCAATGCCCCACATGGCAAAGGGCCAAGGAGCAGTCAACACATTCAATGGAGATGGAGGTACATGTACTTTATCAGCATAGATTTGACATTTGTGACATGTTCTGGAGTGTTGATAGCAATCAGCTTCCATGGTAGACCAATAGTAACCTGCTCTCAAAATCTTCTTTGCCATGGTATGACCACTAGAATGAGTGCCAAAGGTCCCATCATGCATCTCTTCCATAATTTCTGTAGCTTCCTTCTTATCCACACAACGAAGCATAGTTGAATCATGATTACGCTTATACAGAATGCCATTACTCAGAAAGAACTTAGCAGAAAACCTTCTCAGGAACTTCCTATCTTTGACAGATGCCCCTTCAGGGAACTCCTGAGCTTCAAGATAGTTTTTCACTTCATAGAACCAAGGCTTCTCCTCTGCCCCTTCAGTGTCAATCTCATTGCAGTATGCAGGCTTCTCAAATCTATCAATGGTAATCTTGGGAGCTTCATCATCCCAGCTGATCTCAAACATAGATGCCATGGTGGCCAATGCGTCTGCCAACTGATTCTCTCTTCGTGGAATATGTCCAAAAGTAATCACTTTGAAATGTGGGATCAAAGACAACACATATTCTCTGTAAGGAATGAGATTATCATGCTTTGTATCCCAATCTCCTTTAATCTGACTTACTACCAGAGCTGAATCTCCATACACCTCAAGGAACTGAATCTTCATATCAATAGCAACTTGCATACCCATGATACATGCCTCATACTCAGCCATGTTATTGGTACAATAGAAACAAAGTCTGGCAGTAATCGGGGTATGACAACCTTCAGGGGAGCTAATCACAACACCAACACCATTACCATGTGCATTGGAGGCACCATCAAAAACCATAGTCCATCGGGATCCTTGTTCAGGTCCGTCATATTGTCCAGGTTCTTTGGTAACAGACATAATGTCTTCATCAGGGAACTCAAAATTCATTGTCTGGTAATCACCTACTGCTTGATGAGCCAAATGATCAGCAACAACACTCCCCTTAATGGCCTTCTGAGTAGTATACTGTATATCATATTCCGTCAAGATCATTTGCCATCTTGCAATTCTTCCGGAGAGAGCAGGTTTCTCAAATATGTACTTGATTGGATCCATCTTCGAAATCAACAAGGTAGTATGGGTCAACATATACTGTCTTAGTCGGCGAGCAGCCCATGCCAAAGCGCAGCAAGTTTTCTCGAGCAGTGAGTATCTTGTTTCACAGTCGGTAAACTTTTTGCTAAGGTAGTATATTGCCTGCTCTTTTCGACCAGACTCGTCATGTTGCCCCAATACACACCCCATTGAGTTGTCTAATACTGTTAAATACATAATCAAGGGTCTTCCATCAACTGGTGGCATTAAAATTGGAGGTTCTAGCAAATATCTCTTGATTTCATCAAAGGCAGTCTGGCACTCATCATTCCATTCCATCACCTGATCTTTCTTCAACAACTTGAAGATTGGCTCACAGATGGTAGTTAATTGGGAAATAAATCTTGCAATGTAGTTCAATCGTCCCAAGAAACCTCTAACCTCCTTCTCAGTACGGGGAGCTGGCATCTCTCGTATAGCTTTCACTTTTGCAGGATCCACTTCAATACCTTTTCCACTGACAATGAAACCCAGGAGCTTTCCAGATCTAACTCCAAAAGTACACTTGTTTGGATTTAATCTCAACCTGTATTTCTTCAACCTCTCAAACAACTTGTGCAGATGATCAAGATGTTGTTCTTCATTCTGAGACCTGGCTATCATATCATCCACATATACCTCTATCTCATGATGAATCATATCATGAAACAAAGCCACCATAGCACGCTGATATGTTGCCCCTGCATTCTTCAAACCAAATGGCATTACCTTATAGCAAAAGGTGCCCCACTGTGTCACAAATGTAGTCTTCTCCATATCTTCAGGTGCCATCTTGATTTGATTGTAACCAGAGAAACCATCCATAAAAGAGAATACCTTATGCTGAGCAGTGTTGTCTACCAGAATATCAATATGAGGAAGTGGAAAGTCATCTTTAGGGCTAGCCTTGTTCAGATCTCTGTAGTCTACACACATACGTACCTTACCATCTTTCTTAGGAACTGGTACCACATTTGCAACCCACTGAGGATAAGAAGTTACGGCCAAGAACCCTGCATTGAACTGTTTCATTACCTCTGCTTTGATCTTTTCTGACATTTCAGGACGCATACGACGAACCTTCTGCTTCTTTGGACGACAATCTTCTTTCACTGGCAAACGATGAACCACAATGTCTGTATCCAACCCTGGCATATCTTCATAAGACCAAGCAAAGATCTCCACATAGTCACGTAGCATCTGAATCAACCTGCTCTTGACACTGTCCTCTAAATCAGCCCTTATCTGGACCTCTTTTCTGTTTTCTTCAGTTCCCAGATTCACAACTTCGACTGGCTCTTCATGTGGCTGTATAGCTTTCTCTTCTTGTTGTAACAACCTAGCAAGCCCTACAGGTATTTCACAATCGTCCTCGTTTCCGTCTTCAGTTTGATAGATCGGATTCTCGAAATTGTAATTGGCAATAGTAGAACTGTTATCAACTGGATCCAGAGTGGATGAGGATCTGCATTTTAGTGACGTGGGTGTGTGTAAGAACACATAGCTGATAAAGCAAAAATAAAAGAAAAAGAAAGACAAGGAACACAATATTTACGAAAACGAAACGTCCACTGATTTTATTGAATGAAGTATGCAAATGAAATGACAACCCGTAACAAGCACACCATTGTGCCCCGGGTAAGGCACATGGCTTGAAAGTTTTAATTGTTCCAGAAATTATAAATTTAAAAACATAACACAGTAATAGTATTTACTCCTGACTAAAGGAGATAGAGATAACATCTTCAGCTGTCCAATTATTGAGTCCAGCACCCACAGTAGGAAAAATCCATGCCTCCAAGTTGTAGTCTTCATCTTGATCTCCCACAGCATTGATAACCCCTTGATTGGTGATACGAACAGCACGAGCACGACGAACAGCCTTCTGGGACTCTGCAGTGAAACCCAAACCAAACTTGTCAGACTTGTATGGCATATCAGGAAGCTGACCCCAAATAGTACAACCACCTTCTTCCACCACAGCTTTTGCATCATTGAGGGAGGCCATTGCCATTGTTGGAGGGTTTCTGATGACCACAGGAACCTTCTTCACAGCAGGAGGAGTCACACAATCCTTAACAGCCCAGGGAACCACTTCAAATGACTGACATGGAGTTTCAATGTATTCACCTTCTACTTCCAGATACTTGAAAGTGTTTACATGGCTGACAAAGTATTCTTCCTCTCCAAAGACAGTAACAACTTTTCCATTCACCGGATATCTCAACTTTTGATGTAATGTGGAGGTCACAGCACCTGCCCCATGGATCCAGGGACGACCAAGCAGACATGAGTACGAAGGACGAATATCCATCACATAGAATGTAGCGGTAAACACCTGAGAGCCAACCTTGATTGGAAGATCAATTTCCCCATGCACTACTCTTCTAGAACCATCAAAAGCCTTTACCACAATATTACTGGGCTTCAATACCGTATCTTCAGGACTCAGCTTGTTCAGGACTTCCTTAGGCAACACATTCAGAGAGGAACCATTGTCTATCAGCACATGAGACAGGGTAGTGCCCCTGCATTCAATTGAAATATGCAAGGCCCTGTTATGATCCCTCTTGGCAGGGGTCAAGTCAGCATCAGAAAATCCTAACCCGTTGTCATAGGTCAGGTGAGCAACACAATTCTCAAACTGGTCCACAGAAATTGCACTGGGTACATGAGCCATCTTTAGAAACTTGATCAATGACTTGGCATGAGCCTCAGAACATAATAACAGGGAGAGCATAGAAATCTTTGAGGGAGTATGCCCCAGCTGATCAACAATATCATAATCACTCTTGCGAATGATTTTCAATACTTCTTCCATCTGCTTAGAGAGGTCATCAGCAGCTGGCACATCAGTAGATACAGGCTCAATAACAGGACCCTTGCCCCGAGCATCAGTGGTGGAAGTAACAGCAGGAGTAACTGCACTCTTAGAAGCAACTGGAGGAGAGAAGACTCTTCCACTACGAGTGATCTTGCTAGATCCGGCAATATTATCAATGTCAACAGGCATATCAGGTAAAGGTTCCTGTTTGACACCATGGATGTAAACATCAGACCCATAGTGCCAAGGCACAGCTTTGTCAGATGTGTAAGGAATAGGACCAGGAGTGGTAATGATCAGAGGAGCTACTCTGGCTTCAGCAACAACTTTCACAGGACCTTCAGCAGTAATCTTGATTGGGCCCTGATGAGTGATTTTAATGGGACCCTTTGAAGTGATTCTTAGTGGTACTTTGTCAACCATGTCAACCTCTTCAATCTTCTTACCCTGAGTCAGATGATCCACCATACTTTCTACAGATGCTGGTCTTCTTTCAAACACTATAGTATATTTATCCATGAGACGTTGAATCCCATCTCTCAAAATGAAGCAACTATCCGGCTTATAGGTACAATACAAACAATCTTCACGACAACCTGGAAAGATCCCAGCTTGTACTAACCTCTTTTTGAATACAGACAATGGTGTGCTCAACTCCATAACTGAATAGACATGCAGATCTTCATCAATATCTTCATCAATGGCGTTGACAGTCTTCTCGTGATTTGGCATTGGAGCTGTAATCACATTTGGAGTACCTGGTGGATCAAACTCAATTTCTCCAGCATCAATCATATCCTGAATTTTGTTCTTCAAGACCCAGCAGTTATTAGTATCATGTCCTGGACAGTTTGAATGATATGCACATCGTGCATTGGGATTGTACTTGGGAGAGGTAACATTGGGATTCTGAGGAGCCTCCCTCAGGGTAATAAGTTCAGCCTTCAACAAGTGTTGCAATGCCTGAGCCATTGACATGTTGATCTTCGTGAACTGTCTTCTAGCCCTCTGTTGGTTGCCTTGAGGCTGCTCTGTTGTTGCAGGAGTTGGATTTGAAATATGAACTACACTCACAGACTGATGTCTTCTGTTACGATCAGGCTGACCATAAACAGCATTAGATTCTTTCTTCCCAGTGGGAGGCTTCTTTGCAGCACCTGATGAAGAAGTGCCCACTTGGATCTTACCACTCTTGATACCATTCTCTACTCGCTCTCCTGTCATGATCAACTCAGTGAAGCCAGATGATGAGCTTCCAATGAGATGACTGTAAAACGGACCATTCAGCGTACACATGAACATATCAACCAACTCCCTATCAGTCAAAGGGGGTTGAACTCTTCCAGCTAAGTCTCTCCACTTCTGAGCATACTCCTTAAAGCTTTCTTTGGCACCCATAGACATGCTTTGAAGCTGCATGCGAGTGGGGGCTAAGTCAGCATTGTATTGATACTGCTTGTAGAAAGCTTCAGCAAGGTCATTCCAATCTCTGATGTTGACACTCTCCAACTGATAATACCACTCTAGCTGAGCTCCAGATAAACTCTCTTGAAAGAAATGGATCCACAACTTTTTATCAGCAGTGTGGGGTTGAATTCTTCTGACATAAGACCTCAGATGCAATTTGGGACAAGAGACCCCATCATAGACAACAAATGTAGGAACTTTGAACCCAATGGGTATGACCACCCCAGATATCAAGCTCAAATCCTCAAAATCCAACCCAGATGATTTCTGTAATTCCATAGCATCCATTCTATCCACCAGCATCTTGAATTTGTCTTCGTTAGGCTCATGGTAGTAGTTAGCCTCAGAATCAGAGTCCCCCATAGTGTTGTGGAGACTGCCTCTCTCCTGCTCAGATTCTTCAGATTCATAGTCTTCAACCTGTTCCTTGGTCTTGGCAGGACCTTTGAACCTTCTTCCCATGTTGAGCAACCCAGCAGACCTTCTAGCCTTCTTAGTCTTCTTGGCCAGCAGTGTCTTCAATTCATCCTGCCCCTTGGATAGGTTCAGGATCAGCTCTTGGAACTGTGCATTCTGTGCCTGGAGATCCTTAACTGATTGTTCAAGAGCCATTGCTGAAATAAACAGCGAGGAGATGAGAAACCTGTGCACAATTATAAACCTGTGATGCAATGATATGGGAATGCATATGCAATGTTTTCAAGGACCGCAGGATTTAAATTTGCTTAAACAAACAAGAAAGTAACTTTTTATTAGTAATAACTTGTTTTGCCTTTTAGGCTTACAAAAAATGAAAACGAAATAAGTACAAAAGATGGGGTTTTAAGTCTCCCATGGACGTTTCCTCTTTGTGTTGAGGTATGAGTTGAGGTTTCGTTCCTCATGAAGTAGCTTTGTTAGCTCTAGGATCCTTGCTTGGCTTGCTTTGTAATGAGCCTCGAAAGTATCCCTTTGCTCTTTCAGTTGGATCCATGATCTCTGCAAGTCTTCCATATCAGTAGGCATGTCTGGGTGAAGGATGGTATAAGCTGTGTCTCCTTCAGCAACAGGTTCCATGGTAACTGGTAGGATGGCAGGATATGGCATCATGAGTGTCTGAGCACGAAATCGTACCCATCTGAGATAAGCCTCCATAGGAATGATGTACTTAGGCTCCAGTGTCTTGTTGTCAATCCTGTTTACCTTTCCCCAAGCTCGGATGAATCTCTGACGGTAACCCTGAAGATCGTTGTCGTAATCAAACACAATGCCCTGAATCAACATGTCATGTGGACCATCGCTCCGGGCGTAACCAAACTGTCGTAAAGCTAGAGATGGGTTGTAGGTGATGCCTCCTCTTATGCCTAGAAGTGGCACATTAGGAAACTCCCCACAACGGTCAATGATGGTGACATTCTCCATAGATCTGGAGCACCAATGGATGTCTGAGTGAGAAAGTGACATGATCCTCTTGGACCATCTGAACCCTTGCTCATTCTTCATTACTGAGCGAGGAAGGTGAGAAATAAACCACCTAGAAAGTAAAGGTATGCAGCACATCAAAGTTCCTCTTGCCCTTGTAGTACGGGTGTGAAGAGAATGTAGGATGTCTCCAAGTAAGGTAGGCACTGGATTGTGACTCAGGAATATGTTGATGGCATGAACGTCTATGAACTGATCAGGATTGGGGAACAACACTAAGCCATAAATCAATAAGGCTAAGATCTCCTCAACAGCATCGTAGCTCATAGCCTTCAAGAACATTTGAGCTTTATCCACTAATACCTTGGCAAGAATACCTTTAACTCCACTTCTCGTCTCTAGAACAATGTCAGACTTCTTCAGATGTAGAGCTGCATCAATAACTTCTGGTTTAAGCTCCTTCTCTAAGCCTGTGAATGGCTTCTGATCAAGAACAGGTATACCCAGAAGTTTAGAGAACTCCTCCATGGTTGGAACCAGCTGATAATCAGGAAATGTAAAGCAATGGTGCTTAGGGTCAAAGAACTGAAACAACACACTCATCATGTCTTCACTGAACCCTGAAGTAACTAGATCCAATAAGTGACCATGTCTCTTGTTGAACTGGGAATGATCAGGCACTAGGGAAACCAACTCCTTGAGCTTAGCAGGTATCCCTACAAAGTTGATCCTGATGGTGTTTCTACGAGCAGAAGCCATGACCTGCAACAAAGAACAAAGATAAATCCTTTGGTCCTTGAAATGGTTAGGGAAAATGATATGCTTATGATGCATGATGATGTCATGATGTCATGCTCAATCACAAACATGTGGCACACACAAACAAGTCACACCATAGCCCTAGGTTTAAAGGCTTGCATGAGGTTCAAAGGCAAGTACCCTCCCCTGAAGTTAGATGGTTCATCCTGTCCTACAAAAGTAACCAGGTTCTAAGGGATCTCAATATCATTGATCCTTCACAAGGGTGGTTGTTCAGAAGGCGACTTACTTGCCAACCAAAACCCTCCAAGTTTAAGATCTCAATGAGCGTAGTATCGAGTGTCAACCAACTTCAGTCTGCACCAAAGCCGGTTACCTCACTACTTTCTAAAGGCCAAGATGAGTTAACTAGGGTTCTAAAAGTCAGTTAGTGCATTGACAACATATGGCAGCCTCAATATTATCCTCAACTTGACTTAAGGAATATAAGCACCAACCAAGAAGTCGCACTAACTATGGCCACCAGATCAACCGTATCGATATACGTCGTACAGTTTCCTTGGTCTATTGCCATTTACCTAAGGTACACTAGATCTGGGTTAGGACCTTTCACACATAAGAGCACCCCAACAATATAATAATAAAGCAAACAAGGCAAACAATTTAAAGTGATCTTAATTCCTAAGGGTACCCCTCTTAAATTTATCCCCAGCAGAGTCGCCAGTTCTGTAACCCGGTGAACTGACTTTAAACAATGTTGCGGATAGCAAGAGTCGCCACCGACTTTTATTTTATCCATAAGGAAAGGTTATAAAAGAACAGGAAAGACCTTAGAGAATATTTTGGGTCCGGGGGGTAGGTTATGAAAAGGGAAGGTATTAGCATCCTTTTCATCCATGGTTATCCATGGGCTCTTAGGTACTTAAGCTCACTTTTGAATTGTTTTGAAATTGTAGTGTGTGAATAGAAAATTTTCAGAATAGTTAATAAATAATCCATGTAAGGATGTGTTAAGAACTTGTTTGAAAACTTGTTGAAAATTTGTTTAAGTGCGAAACAATTTTGAAGTGAGCAAGCACCTAGGAGTAACCTACCCTAATGTTTAAAGGTCTTTCTTATTCTTCATTCTTTCCTTTTTTCCAACAAGGCAACACATGTATATATAGGGAACAAATTAGGGTTAACACCAAATTGTCAATAATGTCCCTAAAGCCCATTTTAAAGCCCAAACTAAATAATTAGTTAAGAAAAAATAAAATTTAAATAATTTAAAATAATTAAAATAAACTTAAAATAAAAACTAATAATCCTATTGATTCCTAAAATAAAAAATATTATAAAAAGAACAAAATTTTTTTCAATATTTTTTATTTTATGATTTTTTGGATATTTTTATGAATAATTTAGAAAAAAGTGAAAAAAATAATATTTTAAAAAATGATTTAATTAAAATACGAAAATAATAATTAAATAATAATAAAAAACTATTTTTGTTATTTTTTTAATGAAAGATAGAAAAATTTAGAGTAAAAATAATAAAAAACAAAAAAAATGACAAAGGTGAGATTCGAACTCTCAACCTCTCACACTCATAACTCCTTACACATGTCCTCCTGCCAATTGTGCCATTTTTACTTTTTAGAAAAAAAATGCATGCCATATGATATTTACCTGCAAAAAGTCAAACGACTACACAAATTTGTTAGTAATTGATTAAATGCAATGAAATGCGACGACAAATCTTAGGGCAAAATTTGGGGTATTACAGTTATTATGATAATATTTCTCACCCAACCTCTCTTTGATGTTGGCAAAAAAAAATCATGAAGTTTGACTTTGGTTTGACCACAGTTGACCTCAGTTTGACCTTTTAACTGCATTGACTGCTTTTGACTTATCTGATCATCTGACTGAGCAAACTTTTGAGAAAAGTCTTGAAACTTGACATGGGGGTTCTTATACACATATAAGATGTTATGAATCTCACTTGAAGTCTTGGAAGTCCATTTAGCCTGATTAAAGTCAAAACCCTAGTTTTGGATGCACTGCTTAGGAGGTGCATTGTCTGAGGGAATTGTCAACTCTTCTGACCAATTGTGAATTTTGTGAACCTTGTGAACCTTCTTGGAACACAAAGTCTTGTATTGTGAGGGCAAATTTTGGGGTGCAACAATAGGATTTGTGGAACTCAACTTATGGTTTGAACAAGACAGGGGTATTTTGGTCATTTGTCAGTTATAGGTCATTTTTAACCAATGCCTAAAACTCCTATTTCCAAGCTTCAAATGGAAAAACTCAAAACATGAAAGTTGTTCAAAATGTGATTTTAAGTCTAGAAAGAAGGTCATGAATTGTTGGAGAAGCTCATAGCATGGATTTGCATGATTGGTCAAAAATGAACTAAAAATGGCTTATAAGTTTGAAAAGTTGAAATTGGAAATTGGTTTGGAAGATCCACAAATCCAAAATAGGTCATCCAATATATCATTTTGATTGGAAACATCATTTTGAGAACATTGGTTCAAATAGAATTTTGAATTGAGGCTCCAAAATGGGACTTGCTTTGAAAACCTATTGCTTGTAAAAGAAGGCAACTTTGAAATAGCTTGCACAAGTGAAAGAAAGGGCTGATTTTCATTCATTCCTTCTCAATATCTCACATAAGGAGAATTTGACACAAGAATAAGGACTTGGTACATGAGATATGGATCATTCAAAATACCATCACATGATATTTTCCACACTTTTCTAGCACCTTCTAGATGAATCTAGAAGTTTCCATCCATCATTATAAGAAGAGTGATCTTCATTGAGTTCAAGGTTGGTGATAGAAGGCATTTTCAGAGGAGAGAGAGAGAGAGAGAAAAATAGCCATTGAAGTTCTTCCTTCAAGTTCAAGCAATCCAAGAAATCTTCCACTACAAGTCATCTCCTTCACAACCATTGCAAACAGAAACGTGTTCACCATCAAGGGATCATATTGAAGCCATTTCAAGCCTTGAATCAACCTCCACGAGCACCTACAATCATCACTTGACAGGTTTCTTTCTTTCCTTGTATCTCCTAATTTATGTAGTTTTAATTAGTTTTATAGGCATAGAACTGATGCATTAGGTTAGAGGATGAAACCCTAGGAGTTATAGCACGATCCATGGTAGTTGATAGCAGGTCCATGAATCTTTGATCTTCAAGAATTAGCTAGATTGTTAGTTTTAGTTAGCAAGAATTAGTTTAGAATGGTTAGGGTAGCTTGTACAACAACTGTACACCATTAGAATCAAGGTTAATGATGGTTGATCTCAGAAGATTTTGTTTGGACCATGACCTTGTAGACTTCTGTTGGGATGATCTAGAGAGAGTTAGGGAAAATGGTACGTATGGCTGTGTTCCTCTTGATTAGTAGATGATTTTTCGTTTTGGAATCGTGGAATTTCATCCACTGAGCAGAGAGAACGAGTGAGGGGAAGGCTTGTGCATGGAGGGGGTCTCGTGAAACCCTAGCTGGCTGGAGGTGGAAGACGTAATCTCCACCGTTGGTGCGTTTTGGAATGTTGGACTTGGTCCCTCGATCGCACGGCCCAGATTCGCCCAGAAAACGGAGGGAAAAATTTGAAAATGGAAACGCACCGTTTCACTTAAACGGTGGTCCCTGGGCCTATCTCTTCGCTATTCGCACCCCACCATGATCTGGCCCAAATAAAAACCAACTGGGCGCTTTACCATTTGAACCCCCCCTCCCTTTTAATAAATCATTTTATATTTTTGATTTCCTTAATATTTTAGCATCTTGTAAAAATCATAAATAAATGAAAAATAATCATTTTTGATTTCTTGTTTTTGCTATAATTAGATATAAATGTGTAGAAAATAATAAAAATAAAAATGGAATTTTATTTTTAGTGTAGAATTTTTGGTGATATTTTCTTTAATATAGTGTATTTTCTTTCTTTTAGTTGACACCTTATTTTGCAAGAATTGTTTTAGGACCTTCCTTTAATCTTTTTAACCCATTCTTTTTTGTGTAATTAGATATTAGATCATAGTTCCCCATAGGATTTATTTCTAGATTTTTAGATTAAAATTTGATTAGTTTAATTAGGGTAGCATTAGGGTATCCTAATTAGGGTTTAGGTTGTGCATAGGTGAAAGAATTCATTTTCTTTAGATAGTTTTGTCTTGATTTTTGGGTAGGGGCATATGTGGATATTATGGGTAGATATTGTAGACCCTTGTGAATAATTGTTAGATTTTTCCCCCTTGGTTTAGTATTTTTAGGTATTTTCTGAAGTAGACTGTTGATTTTGGCTATTCTGTGGTTATCTGTTAATCTCTGGGGTTTGTTTTGGGGAGTTTGTTGTGGGGCTTGTGTTGTCTTGAAGAGCTTGTTGGAGAGCATGATGAAGAGAAGATTGTAGATCAAGACTCAGAGACCCAGAGCTTAGCTTGTTCCCTGTCTGTGAGGTTTGAGATCCTGAAGTTTGAAGGAAGTTCATGGTACTTTCCTGAGGAAGGCACTATGAATGACTTTCATTCTTTCTTCTCACCTCTTTATTAAGTATCCAATGATGTTGGAGCCAACTTGTGAGTTTAATTTCTCCTGAAGAGGAATGTAAACTGATCACATGTTGTTGAGCCACATGGGATACAATTCCTAAGTGGAAGCCTCCTAGTACTTTCCTGAGGAAGGTCCTATGGGTCTATTCACTTAGTTCCGTTAGTTTATCTAGGATTTCTCAAGTATCCAATGATGTTGGAGCCAACTTGTGAGTTTAATTTCTCCTGAGGAGGAATGTAAACTGAACACAGTTGTTGAACCACATAGGATACAATTCCTAAGTGGAAGCCTCCTAGTACTTTCCTGAGGAAGGTCCTATGAGTCTGTTCACTTAGTTCCACTAGTTCAGATAGGATTTTCCTAAGTATCCAGTGATGTTGGAGCCTGCTTGTGAGTTTAATTTCTCCTGAGGAGGAATATAAACTGATCACAGTGGTTGAGCCACATAGGATATGACTCCTGAGTATACACCTCCTAGTGCTTTCCTGAGGAAGACACTATGAGTCTGCTTACTTGGCTCCCTTTCTTTGGTAAGCTTGTTCTGAAGCTTGAAGACTGGGATTGATTTCTTTTGGTTAGGTTTTGCTTTAGGGCTTTGTTTAGATTTGATTTAGATTTTGTGTTATGGTTAGGATTAGAGAATAGATGATTCTTTCTCAAGCAGGTGTTTTGTTTGCTTGATGGCACTTCATTTCTTTTATCTGTTCATTGCTTGATAGCATGTTGTTTATCTTCAGTATGATTACTGTTATTTCATGACTGGCTTGAGGTCGAGACGAGCTTGTGGAGGCTGAAGCCCCACACACATTTCCTCCCTCACTTGCATTGCATGCATTTTACTGTTAAAGCTGATGCTTTTGTCTGTTTTGGTGTATCATTGACATGATCCCTTAAGACTCTCATTTCCTCTGATGAGGATTTGATGATAGAATTTTAGGTTGAAACCTATGCATGACAACATCTAGGAGTTCCCTGTTCAAACCTCAACCATAGGATGAATCCATGGCATGATAACAGTAGGACTTGATAGTCTCCCTCCTAGTTGGGCCTGTTCTCTTCTCATCTCAAAGCAGTTTAAGATACAGTAATCATGAATGATTTCTTTCGTACGTTACGAGCCTTAAGCTATCTGAGGATGGATGTTTAGTATGGTACCCTTTGGGTGACATGTGACGCATTCACTCTCAGGTCATAGTCTCTAGTGCGGTTGAGATCGCGAACAATAAAAAAACACTTCTTTCAGGAGATAACCCGTAGTTAGCCGAACTACGTTTGCTCTGATCTTTCATACCAGATGAAAGTACGTAGGCATAGGATGCGACATCCTAGCGAGCAACCTTCAACATTTCCCCCATAATCCTTCGTAGGGCGAACTACGTTGACTCTGATTTCTCATTCTTTGATGAGAATACGTAGGCATAAAGTGCGACGCTTTGCCGAGTCATTTTTCTTTTCTTTTTCAGCCAGCCTTGATAGGTAGATAGATTATAACCAACCCATCCAAGTAAACAAACAAGCGAGGATCCCGTCGAGTACGACGGACGTGAGGGGTGCTAATACCTTCCCCTTGCGTAACCGACTCCCGAACCCAGACAATGGTTGCGATGACCTTGTCTTACCCTTATTCGTCAGGTTTTTCCGATCGTTTCCTTTCCCGCTCTGAGGGATAAATAACGAAAGGTGGCGACTCTTCTGTCATGCCGGCACCTTATTTTCGCGCAAGCGACAGCTGGCGACTCTGCTGCGGACTTGTAGCATCGAGGGACTTTTCCCATCCCTTATGCTGGGACCGTTTCCCATCCCCTACGCGAGTCAATCCTATCGTTTGTGTGTTTGCTTGTTGGGTTGCGTTTATTTATCGCATTTTTACTTCCCGCACTTTACTTCCCGCATTTTATTTCCCGCATTTTATTTCCAGTTTGATATGATTATCTGTGCTGCTGTGGGAGAGGGATGTTACTGTAAGTGAAAAGCCGGACCTGGGCTTGAGTACACACCTAGATATAGTTGCGGAGAAGTAGTAGACGAACCTGTCTGCTGAGCAGGCACAGTTCCCTACGAAAATCTGCGCTCAGACGAGATTCTTGCAGAGGTGCTCCTTTCCGGTCCTGAGGATCTGAGGGGAGTCCAGACGTGAGGATTGTCGACTCTGGGGACCGATCATTTGGAAGTCAGCTAAGAGAGGCCTCTTCATGACTTGACGATGCCACTCCTTCTGGGAATCGTATTGTCACTCATGAAAGTCTGTGACGCTGATAACCGCATAGGATGCCGTACCTTTGTCCGTGGATTAGGTTCATACCTGTGAGTGGGGTTGGGATATTGCAGGAAACTTTGACCTCCAGACTACCTGGTTTTCTTGACAGTGAATCAGTTATGTTGGGTTCTCCGTTGCAGATATGTTCTTGATAGAGCAAGGGTTTGATCAAAGGATCTTATCATCGGGTGTATGTCTGTTCTCGATAGAGCAGGCTTTGATCAGTGTATTATCGTCAGTGGTTTGTTCTAGACCGAGCAGGTTTTGAGTGGGGTCTGAAGATCTCATCGGCAGTTGTTATTTGTTCTTGATAGGGCAGATTTTGAGTGGGGTCTGAAGATCTCATCAGCAGCTGTGTGTTTGTTCTCGACAGGGCAAATTTTTGATTTGGGGTCTGAAGACTTCATCAACAGATGTTACTTGATCTTGCATTCGGGGTCTTTATTATCAGGCCCTTGTTCTTGTCAGAGCAGGATTTTGGTCTCGATCCTATCAGATGGTTATTCTCAGCAGATCGGATCAGTGGGTTTACACCGGGGTTTCCTTCTCATCAGTGACTGTTGACACCGAATCTCCACAGCAGCCACCTGGATATATTGTTGCATACCTGCATTTTGCATTAGCTTGCATAATCATTCGCATTCCATTGGCGTGTGTCTGTGACAGGTACCGTTTCCCCGATCCAGGATCTCTCGCCTCTTATTGTGTTACTGCAGCCTTTCTCAGGAAGACTGATGCGTACGAGTTCTCGGTCCTTGATGTGTCGAATCTGACTATTGCTGATACTATGTGTGAGATTGCTGTTTCCATGATTGGGCCCAGATTCCCCTCCTTATTATTGTCAGCACTGGTACTAAGGCGCCAGGATCGGGGGAAATCTCTCAAGCACACAGACACACGCATACATCTGCATAAAGCATTTTGCATGACATACATTCTGTTACTTTTCCTAACCTTTGATGCTGACAGGTTTTTCAGGTACTCAGGTTCCGAGCTGCTTTCGATCTCCAGGATTGATCAAAGACTCATCCACCGCTACTCAACTCGCGCTAATCAGACAAGGATAATGGATCAGGTACAGTCAGATGTTCAAGAGCTTCGTGAACGGATGGATCGTTTTATGGAGCTGATGCAAGTAGTTGCGAATGGGCAAGACCAGCTTCGTACTTTGGTTCAACCTCTCATCTCCAGGGTTGACAGTAATGGAATACTTCACGGCGGGGCCGTGCCCACTCCTTCTCCAGGGGATACTCCATAGAACGTTGTTCCTGCTGCCGGGGGCAACGGCAGTGCCAACGGCAATCTGATGACTAATATCGGGCTCAACACGGCTGGCGTCGGCAATGGTAGCTTGGGAGCCAATGTTAACATAGGGCCGGTCAACGGCAATGCTGGTGCAGGAAATCTGTTGGTGCCTCAACCGTGGCTAGAGGACCATCAGGATGACATATTCTCTCAGAAAGGTGTAGAAGCAGAGTTGAATGCTGAGGCTCGACTCAAGTTCAAGGCGCTGGAAGACAAGATGAGAAACATAGAAAATCAGAACACATTGGGCGTTGACATGTCCAACCTCGGGTTAATTGCTGACTTTAAAGTACCTCACAAGTTCAAGGTGCCTACCTTTGAGAAGTATAAGGGTACTACTTGTCCCCGGGTCCACCTCCGATCTTATTATAGAAAGATGTCCGCCTATTCTGACGATGAGAAGCTGCTGATGCACTTCTTTCAGGATAGTCTTTCTGGTCCATCGCTCGAATGGTATATGGGTTTGGAGCCCGCTACTGTGCGCACCTGGAAAGATCTTGCAGAAGCGTTTGTTCTCCACTATCAATATAATAGCGACTTGGCTCCCAACCGAGTTCAGCTTCAGAATCTCTCACAGCGGAACAATGAAAGCTTCAAAGAGTACGCCCAGCGGTGGCGTGAATTGGCTGCTCGGGTTCAACCACCGATGGTTGAGCGTGAGTTGGTGCAAATGTTCGTGGCTACCCTTCCTGGAATCTATTATGAGAAGCTGGTCAGTGGCATGTCTGGAACATTCTCGGCTCTTATCACTTTGGGCGAGCATGTTGAGAACGGTATAAAGATCGGAAAAATTCAGGGCGAATCATCCTCAGTTGGAGGAGCTAGCAAGAAACCCTATACTGGCAAGCGTCGAGAGGGAGATGCCAGTGCTGTCACTAATGCTAGGAGAAAGGGCAAGGGCCCTCAGCCTCAGATTGCTAGCATAAATATCCCAGCTGCTCCACCGCAGCAGCCGCAGCAGCAGCCGCAGCAGCAGAATCAGCAGGGGTATAAAAGATATCAGAATCGGGCTCCCCTGGCAAGCCGTCATTTTGAAACTCCACCTATGTCATATGCGCAGCTTTTGCAAACGTTGCTTCAGCTCCAATTGGTTCAAAAGAGGACAATGGCTCCCTTAACAGGGGCACCACCACCGGGGTATGATGCCAATGCTACTTGTGAGTTCCATACTGGGGCACCAGGCCATACGATTGAGAATTGTAAAGCTTTTAAGCACAAATTCCAGGACTTGGTGGACGCCAAGGTCATCAACTTTTCTGACAATGTGCCCAACGTTACCAAAAACCCGATGCCTCATCATAAGGGAGGCGGGGTGAATGCTGTTATCACTGAGGAGAGTTCAGACTTGCTGACTGATGTCAAAGATTTGAAGACGCCGTTGAGTTTTGTCAAGGCTAAGTTGCTGAAGAAGGGCTTCTTCCCTGGATGCGGAGAGTTGTGTATGGCATGTGCTACACTTCCTGATGGGTGTGAGCAGCTGATCGAAGGTATCCAAAGTCTGATGTCCGAGGGTATTTTGCAATTCAGCCGGAGCATTGAAAGTGCATCAGGGGAAGTCATGCTGAAGCAGGCAGACGAAGTTGCTACCATTACTATTCCTCGTCACCCTATTACTATTTCTGCGCCCCGTCCGCCTACTATCACCATCACCAGGGCCGGACCAATCCCATTCGAAAGCACCAATGCCGTTCCATGGCATTATGGCGCCGAAGTTTATTGTAATGGTCAGAAGATAGAGCTTGAGCCGTTCGGATCGACTGTGCAGAATCTTACTGAAGTCAGTGGTATCACTAGAAGCGGAAGAGTGTTTGCGCCAGCAGAGGTTGCAGCAGAGAAAGTGGTCCGGGCTGACGCTGTGGATAAGGGTAAAGGTAAAGCTGTCGAGGAGGTCCCTGCAGGGGCAGAGAAAGACTTGCTGGTTAAAGATGCTGAAGAGTTCATGCGACTAATCAAGAAGAGTGACTACAAAATTGTAGATCATCTTCATCAGACTCCGTCAAAGATCTCGATTCTTAACTTGTTGCTGTGTTCTGAAGCGCACCGCAACACGTTACTAAAGGTATTGAATGCTGCATACGTGCCACAGGAGATATCAGTAAATCAACTCGAGGAAGTGGTGGCCCATGTTAATGCTGGTAATGGGCTGGGATTTACAGATCTGGAGCTGACTCCTAAGGGAAGAGATCACAATAGCGCCTTGCACGTCTCAATAGAGTGCAGAGGCACGATTATGTCACATGTCCTAGTGGATACGGGTTCCTCGCTTAACGTGCTTCCGAAAAAGGCACTGATGAAGTTGGATACCCGTGGACTGCTTTGCACGCCCAGTGATCTGGTCGTGAAAGCCTTTGACGGAACCAAGCGCCACGTCTTCGGAGAGTTGACCTTGCCAATTCAAGTTGGTCCAGAGACGTTCAATACGGTTTTCTATATCATGGATATCATTCCCGCCTATAGTTGCCTCTTAGGTCGGCCGTGGATCCATTTTGCTGGTGCCGTGACGTCCACGCTGCATCAGAAGCTTAAATATGCTGTTGGGGGCAGCATAGTGACCGTCTGTGGTGAAGAGGACATCATGGTGAGCCACCTGTCGTCCTTTAAATACGTCGAAATGGATGGTGAGATCCATGAGACTCTTTGCCAAGCATTTGAAACCGTCAGGGTGAAGGAGGTAGCTCCCGTTGTTGCAGAGAAGCAAGAGTTGAACCTCTCCTCGTTTAAGGAAGCTCGGGCCGTTGTCGAAGCCGGTTCCACCCCAGGCTGGGGGCATGTCTTGGATATACCAATCAAGCAGGATAAGTTTGGATTGGGGTATTCTCCTGGAGCTGAAGCTTCATCTTCTTCTGGCAGCTCGTCTCGTGGGAAAGGGCCGATCCTATTCACCAAGGGGGGAGTAATTTTCGAGAGTATCAACGCTGCGTCAGAGGACAGCGGGGACAGTGATTGCGATCTTGACGCCTGGATTCAACCGAGCAAGCCGGGCGAGCGCCTCCACAACTGGACCATCAAGGAGATTATCAAGCTGACAAGTGAAGAGTAATGATTTGCTTTTTACAATCTTTGTACAACCCTATGTCCTGCCCGGGGCATAGTGGTTTTACTGTCAGGGCCTTGTTGGATTATGTGCATGCATTTTGTTAAATAAATAAAAGGCGTTTTCTTCGTAATCAAATATTGTGTTCTCTGTTATTCCTATTTTATGTTTATTTCAAAAAACAGTAAAATGGCAACGAGGTTCGTGCTAACCTGCATATTCTTGCTTTAAACTTAACCCTTGTTATTGCAGGATCCACGTAACAGATGACATCGACTCTGGACCCTCTACGGCTCACTACGACTTTGATTGCCCGATCTATCAGGCCGAGGATGAGATTGATGAAGACGAAGACCTTCCGGAAGAGTTGGCCCGCTTGTTGAGACAAGAGGAGAAGGTTATTCAGCCTCACGAGGAGGATATTGAGATCATAAATCTGGGTTCTGAGGAGCTTATCAGGAATGTCAGAGTAGGGGCTGCGCTGCAGAATGATGTCAAGCATAGACTGGTCGAGATGCTTCGAGAGTATAGTGACGTCTTTGCTTGGTCATATGAAGATATGCCCGAACTCGACACTGATATCGTGGTTCATCGCTTGCCGTTGCGAGAAGATTGCCCTCCAGTCAAGCAGAAGCTCAGGAGGACGAGACCAGACATGGCTGTAAAAATCAAGGAAGAAGTCCAGAAGCAGTTGGACGCAGGATTTCTAGCAGTTACCACTTACCCTCCGTGGGTCGCCAACATAGTACCTGTACCGAAGAAGGACGGTAAGGTACGCATGTGCGTTGATTATCGGGATTTGAATAGGGCGAGCCCTAAGGATGATTTCCCGTTGCCTCATATCGATGTGTTGGTCGACAATACAACCCAGTTTTCCGTGTTTTCATTCATGGATGGCTTCTCCGGTTACAATCAGATTAAGATGGCGCCGGAGGACATGGAGAAAACGACGTTTATTACCCCCTGGGGAACGTTCTGCTATAAGGTAATGCCCTTCGGTCTGAAGAACGCAGGGGCCACTTACCAGCGAGCAATGGTAACTTTGTTTCATGATATGATTCATCATGAGATCGAGGTCTATGTTGATGACATGATTGCAAAGTCCCAAACGGAGGAAGAGCATCTGGTCAACCTATTGAAGCTGTTTGAGAGGCTTAGGAAGTTCAGGCTGAGGCTGAATCCTAACAAGTGCACTTTCGGGGTGCGGTCCGGAAAGTTATTGGGGTTTATCGTTAGTGAACGAGGTATTGAAGTTGATCCTGCGAAAATAAAAGCTATCCAAGAAATGCCAACGCCGAAAACAGAGAAAGAAGTTCGTGGTTTCCTGGGCCGAATAAACTACATTGCAAGGTTTATCTCTCAGCTCACGGCCACTTGTGAACCGATGTTCAAGCTTTTAAAGAAAAATCAGGCGATTACTTGGAATGAGGATTGCCAGAAGGCATTCGATAAGATAAAGCAGTATCTTCAAGAACCTCCAATCTTGATACCCCCAGTGGCTGGACGGCCATTAATCATGTACCTGACGGTTCTGGAGAATAGTATGGGGTGTGTTCTCGGTCAGCACGACGAGACGGGCAGAAAGGAGCATGCCATTTATTATTTGAGTAAAAAGTTCACTGAGTGTGAATCTCGATACTCGATGCTGGAGAAGACGTGTTGTGCATTAGCCTGGGCCGCCAAACGTCTGCGACAATATATGCTCAACCACACCACTATGCTAATTTCGAAGATGGATCCGATCAAGTACGTCTTCGAGAAGCAGGCTCTTTCGGGCAGGATTGCCAGGTGGCAAATGGTGTTAACAGAATATGACATTCAATACGTCTCTCAGAAAGCCATTAAGGGAAGCGTATTGTCTGATTATCTTGCCGAACAGCCAATCGAAGACTACCAGCCGATGAAGTTCGAATTCCCTGACGAGGACATTATGTTTCTCAAAGCGAAGGATTGCGATGAGCCATTGCCCGATGAGGGGCCAGATAGGAAGTCTCAGTGGAAGTTGATATTCGACGGAGCGGTTAATTCCTACGGAAGTGGTATCGGGGCCATCATCACGACTCCTCACGGATCCCACATCCCGTTTACTGCGAGACTGACGTTTCCAGTTACCAACAACGAAGCCGAGTATGAAGCATGTATTATGGGTCTAGAAGAGGCAATTGATTTGAGAATCAAGAATCTAGACATATATGGTGACTCAGCGCTTGTAATCAATCAGATCAAAGGGGAGTGGGAAACTCGTCAAGCGAATCTAGTGCCGTACATGAATTATGCCAGGAGGCTGCTTCCGTTCTTCGACCGAGTAGAACTTCATCATGTACCCCGGGCTGAAAATCAAATGGCTGATGCCTTAGCCACGCTGGCTTCAATGTATAAAGTCAATTATTGGAATGAGGCTCCAAGAATTGTGCTTTCGCGTCTTGATAGACCGGCATTTGTGTTTGCAATCGAGGATGCCAACGATGGCAAGCCATGGTTCCACGACATCCAGACCTTCCTTATGACCAAGGAGTATCCTGCGGGTGCGTCAACCCAGGATAAGAAGACTCTAAGGAGGCTATCTGGAAACTTTTATCTCAATCCTGATGGAGTGCTGTATAAGAGAAACCACGATCTCGTGCTACTCAGATGTGTAGATGAGAAAGAGGCAAGTATGCTCATGGAAGAAGTCCATGAGGGCACATTTGGTACGCACGCCGGCGGGCATGCCATGACGAGAAAGATCCTGAGAGCAGGATATTACTGGATGACTATGGAGTCGGATTGCTTCAGATTCGCGAAGAAATGTCACAAATGCCAGATTTATGCTGATAAAGTTCATGTGCCGCCGTGCCCATTGAATGTCATGTCCTCCCCTTGGCCGTTCTCCATGTGGGGCATCGACATGATAGGTAAGATCGAGCCCACCGCGTCCAATGGTCATCGTTTCATTCTGGTAGCTATCGACTACTTCACCAAATGGGTGGAGGCAGCCTCGTACGCTAATGTGACCAAGCAGGTGGTGGCTAAGTTCATAAAGAGGGACATCATCTGTCGCTATGGGATTCCCGAGCGGATCATTACTGATAATGGTTCAAATTTGAATAGCAAGATGATGAAGGAGCTGTGCCAGAGCTTCAAGATTGAACACCACAACTCATCTCCTTACCGGCCGAAGATGAATGGCGCTGTTGAAGCGGCCAACAAGAACATCAAGAAGATTGTTCAGAAGATGGTTGTGACGTACAAAGATTGGCACGAGATGCTGCCATTTGCCTTGCACGGTTATCGTACGACGGTGCGTACGTCGACCGGGGCAACTCCTTTCTCCTTGGTATACGGTATGGAAGCTGTCCTACCGTTAGAAGTGGAGATTCCTTCTTTGCGAGTTTTGGTTGATGTGAAACTCGACGAGGCAGAATGGATTACGAATCGCTTGAACCAGCTCAGCCTGATGGACGAGAAGAGGTTAGCATCGATTGCATTTGGTCGCCTGTACCAAAGCCGAATGAAGAAAGCTTATGATAAGAAGGTGCGTCCTCGAAGCTTTCAGACGGGTGATCTCGTCCTGAAGAAGATTCTTTCGCCACACTCCGATCACCGGGGCAAATGGACTCCGAATTACGAAGGGCCGTATGTCGTCAGCATGGTCTTCTCAGGAGGAGCTTTGTTGTTATCCACGATGGATGGTGAAGACTTTGCATCCCCGGTGAACGCGGACGCGGTTAAAAAATACTTTGCTTGAAAGAGACCCGCTGGACAAAAAAGGAAAGAGTCCAGGCAAAAAAGGGGCATCCCGGCGAACCAAAAACAGAATAAAAGGTTCGGGCAAAAATTAGGGATATATTGAAAAAATGTACACCCGCGAAGTCGAAAACCTACACTGGGCGGCTTCGGCAAAAAAGGGTATCCCGGTGAACTGAAAACCCGTAAAGGGCGGTTCACGCAAAAGTTAGGGATTTGAATAAGCAAATGACTGCGTTCCGCGTATGGACTTTCATTGTTTAGTGGTTTGGAAGACCCGAGGGCCGTTTATCTGAATCAATCTCTTCCGAAGCTAAAGCATCGGAGAAGTATCGAAGTCGAGTGGGTCTTAGAGGGATCAACTCATGGTGTTCGTCTACACCTCGTTGCCGACATTTGTATATACTGATGTATATTTATGTTTTCCTTTTTGCGCGGCTTCCTCATTCCAGGAGCTTGCCTCTGTTGTAAAACATTTTTGCCCATTCAGGGGTTCATCATCAATAAAATGCACATTATTCAGCAATCCTGCTTGTCTGTTTAGCATTTATGTGTTTTGTTTGCGAATGAAAACGCCGATGTTTTGATAAAATGCGCATACATAAACTTACGGGCCTAGGCCCATTGATTGTCGAAACAATTAATTAACTGAATATTGTCACGAGATAATAACTTGGATAGGCCCCTTTGAGGAGGGTATCTTGTCTGTTTGTTTGTGTTGTTGCAGGTGTAGCACCTTCCAGAAGATGCGCCGTGCGCATCCCCGAAGCAGGATGAGTCCTCCTTCTCCAGCAGAGTTCAGTAGTCTCTCCTCCGCAGAATCTGAACGCAGGATAGTGAGCATTGATATGTCTCCCCGGGCAGAGACGATTCTCTTCCCCAAGCAGACGCATCCTAAAGGAACGTCACCTCATCAGCTGAATCAAGCACCGAAGAATGGTGTCTCCCCCAGCACCGGGTCACAAGTGCAGATTTCATAGAAGTGTTCTGGTGCCGAAGCTCGTGTTTCCCCAGTAAAAGTCTCCAGTGGAATTGAGATTCCTCACCAGAGTCATGCTCTCTCCTAAAGATGGATGATTCCCTCTCCCCCAGTAGAGTGCTAGAACAGCTGATGTTGTATTCCTTTGCAGAGTTGTACTCTCCCCCGAAGGCAGATGATTCTTTCTTCCCCGGCGAAATTGAAATTCCGCACCAGAGTCGTACTCTCCCGTGAAGTAGAATGATTTCTCTCCCCGGCTGAGTCCGCAGAAAAGCAGAATCCTTGGAAGTTGATCAGATCGTGACCAATTTTCCCCAGCAGAGCGTGGGGCAGTTAATGCTGTGTTTCCCCAGAATCGCACTCTCTCCAGCGAAGCAGAATGATTTCTCCTTCCTCAGCCGAGTTTGCAGATGTCCAAGAGATCCGAATCCTTGGAAGTTGATCAGATCATGATTGGTTTTTCCCCAGTGGGGTGTGAAGCAGCTGAAGTTGTTTTCCCACAGAGTTGGTATCCCCAGAAGAGTAGCCATGACGGCTACGCAGTTTATTCTCGCGATCGATATCAGCAGGTCCAAGTTCTCGTAGAGCTTCGTCCCCTGCAGAAATCAGCTGAAGTTGTTTGCCCTGCAGCAGTCGACCAGAAGATCAGTTCCCCAGACGGAGGCCGATTGATATTGGCATGTCCACGTTCTCCTCAGCAGGATGATTCCTCTACCTGAGTTCTTGGCTCCTTGACAAAAGGGTTTCCTCCTCCCAGCATTTATTTTGCGGACAGGATCGCATCATTGTGCATGATTGCATAGCATTTAGCATAAACGCATAGCATTTCCACCGTGTGGAGCATGGCGCCGAAGCATATGCATCATAAACATGATCTAGGTTGTTACCATTCTTGTTTTACAGGTGTTCCGCCGAAGGATCAATTGCTCAGAACGATTCCTGACATTCTCCCCAACGAGGTCGCGTGCTCAAGATGATTTTTGAGATCCCCAGCGAAGTCTTCAGTTCAAGATGATTCTCGAATCCCTCAGCAGGGCCGTTTGCTCGAGATGATCCTTAAGACCCCAGCGCAGTCTCTAGAGTTGGTTGCTTAAGTTGATACCTAGAGTCCCCGGCGAAGATCGCCCAGGACGATTCCTGAAACTCCAAGAGAGCCGAATCCTTGGAAGCTGCTCAGGCCGTGATTGGTTTTTCCCCAGCAAGAGTTGCCCAGGATAGTTCCTGGAATCCCCAACAAAGTGTTTGCTCAGGACAGTTATCAGTTCAAGATGATTATTGCAGTCCTCAGCAGAGTTGATTTATCCAGAATGAGTTCTGGACCCCCGGAGCGGAGTTACGTGATAGTTCTCCAAATTCCCCAGCGGCGAAGCGTCATCCCCAGCAGGTTTTCCAACGGCGAAGTTAGAATCTCTCCTGAAGACTCCATGATTGAGGTCTGACCGTGTTAATGAAGCGGTATGATCGGCTACGTATTACCGGTTACCGTGTGACCAATTCCCCAATGAAGTTTCTCCACTTTGACGGCGAGGTCAGATGTTTGTTTCCAGTGGTGAGGTTGGATGTTTGTTTCGACGGCGAGGTCGGATTATGTTTGTTTCCAGCGGTGAGGTTGGATGTTTGCTTTGACGGCGAGGTCAGATTATGTTTGTTTCCAGCGGTGAGGTTGGATGTTTGCTTTGACGGCGAGGTCAGATTATGTTTGTTTCCAGCGGTGAGGTTGGATGTTTGCTTTGACGGCGAGGTCAGATTATGTTTGTTTCCAGCGGTGAGGTTGGATGTTTGTTTCGACGGCGAGGTCAGATTATGTTTGTTTCCAGCGGTGAGGTTGGATGTTTGTTTCGACGGCGAGGTCAGATTATGTTTGTTTCCAGCGGTGAGGTTGGATGTTTGTTTCGACGGCGAGGTCAGATTATGTTTGTTTCCAGCGGTGAGGTTGGATGTTTGTTTCGACGGCGAGGTCAGATTATGTTTGTTTCCAGCGGTGAGGTTGGATGTTTGCTTTGACTGCGAGGTCAGATTATGTTTGTTTCCAGCGGTGAGGTTGGATGTTTGCTTTGACGGCGAGGTCAGATTATGTTTGTTTCCAGCGGTGAGGTTGGATGTTTGTTTCGACGGCGAGGTCAGATTATGTTTGTTTCCAGCGGTGAGGTTGGATGTTTGTTTCGACGGCGAGGTCAGATTATGTTTGTTTCCAGCGGTGAGGTTGGATGTTTGCTTTGACGGCGAGGTCAGATTATGTTTGTTTCCGGCGGTGAGGTTGGATGTTTGTTTCGACGGCGAGGTCAGATTATGTTTGTTTCCAGCGGTGAGGTTGGATGTTTGCTTTGACTGCGAGGTCATATTATGTTTGTTTCCAGCGGTGAGGTTGGATGTTTGCTTTGACGGCAAGGTCAGATTATGTTTGGTTCCGGCGGCGATGTTGGATGGTTGCTTCGACGGTGAGGTCAGATTATGTTTGGTTCCGGCGGCGATGTTGGATGGTTGTTTGGCGGTGATGTCAGAAGATTATGTTCGACGGCGATGTCAGATTCTTTAACTCCCCAGCAGAGATTATGTGGAGTATCCGACGGTGATGTCAGATTTAGTTCTCCAGCGGCGATGCAGGGTATTTTGATTGATGTAGTTCTCCAGCGGCGATGCGGGGTATTTTGATTGTCCGACGGCGATGTCAGATTTAGTTCTCCAGCGGCGATGCGGGGTATTTTGATTGTCCGACGGCGATGTCAGATTTAGTTCTCCAGCGGCGATGCGGGGTATTTTGATTGTCCGACGGCGATGTCAGATTTAGTTCTCCAGCGGCGATGCGGGGTATTTTGATTGTCCGACGGCGATGTCAGATTTAGTTCTCCAGCGGCGATGCGGGGTATTTTGATTGTCCGACGGCGATGTCAGATTTAGTTCTCCAGCGGTGAGGTTGGGTATTTTGGTTGATCGACGGCGATGTCAAATTTAGTTCTCCGGCGGCGATGTTGGATGTTTGTTTCCCCGAGTTATGGTTGTTTATGACGGCGACGTCAGGTGATTTGGTGTTCCAGCGGCGATGTTGGGTGTTCCTCAGAATTTTGTCTGCTTCTGACGGTGATGTCAGGTGGTTTAGTCTTCTAGCGGTGATGTTGGGTGTTCTGGTTATTTGATGACAATGTCAGAAGAAGTTAACATGTATAACTGACGGCGATGTCAGATCAGTATTTCTCCAGCTAGTTACCGTGCAGCTAGTATTGCAGTATTCGAAGATTTGTTCCCCGCAGAGTACCGTGTGCTCGTGCAGTTGGCAAATTTTCGGGTTTACCGGTATTCAATCGTCTCGCACCTTGATTGGGTGAGAGCCGTTCGCTTCTCACCCAGTCAGGTTCAAGCCGTTTGAATAGGGGCAGCTGTTGCACCCCAAAATTTGACCAACAATTATTTATCCATCTAGTGTTTGAAATTTGACACCTTCATTAGACAGTTCAAGAGATCTTCAGAGGAATTGGTTGGAACCAGGGTTGTGTGCTTCATAGCTTGAGAGTTGTGGGTGCCCCTCAGATGATTCTGAGACTTTGAGAATGAACTTGATGTTTTGAGAAAGTGTATGAGATGTCTTGATAGCCATCATGAAGCCCAGAGAAGTCATTATGCAAGAGTTCAGAGGATTCAACCATGAATGGTAGAATTAAGGTTTTGACTGGGTCAACCCTAGGATAACTGAAGATTTGGAGAAGGTTGAGACCTAATCCAAGGGCCATGAGATCATGGAATGATGCATGGAGATGTTATAAAGATGATTCCTAGACCAACTCATCATGATTGAGGAGTTTGAGAAGTTTTGAGTTAGGGCTTCTGAGGATTGTCAGTGGAAAAACCCTAATTTGATCCCTATCTTCCAGGCAGTTTTAGCTCTAGATGTGATTGATATCTCATCTTCCCCACAACATGAATGTTGTAGAGATTGTTCTTAGATTTAATTTGAGTGGTGGAAGTCCTTGATAGGAGTTGCAGAGCTCAAGTTATGGTTTTGACAAATTACAGGTCAGCAGAGGTGTGCGAATCTGGGTCCTTGAAAGTCACCCAACTTGCAGACAACTTTTGCCCTAGTATGATGATTCCTATGATTTCTTGGTCAACATGAATGTTGGAGGGCATCTTCTTAGCTTTAATTTGAGTGGTAGAAGTCCTTGATAGGATTTGTGGAACTCAACTTATGGTTTGAACAAGACAGGGGTATTTTGGTCATTTGTCAGTTATAGGTCATTTTTAACCAATGCCTAAAACTCCTATTTCCAAGCTTCAAATGGAAAAACTCAAAACATGAAAGTTGTTCAAAATGTGATTTTAAGTCTAGAAAGAAGGTCATGAATTGTTGGAGAAGCTCATAGCATGGATTTGCATGATTGGTCAAAAATGAACTAAAAATGGCTTATAAGTTTGAAAAGTTGAAATTGGAAATTGGTTTGGAAGATCCACAAATCCAAAATAGGTCATCCAATATATCATTTTGATTGGAAACATCATTTTGAGAACATTGGTTCAAATAGAATTTTGAATTGAGGCTCCAAAATGGGACTTGCTTTGAAAACCTATTGCTTGTAAAAGAAGGCAACTTTGAAATAGCTTGCACAAGTGAAAGAAAGGGCTGATTTTCATTCATTCCTTCTCAATATCTCACATAAGGAGAATTTGACACAAGAATAAGGACTTGGTACATGAGATATGGATCATTCAAAATACCATCACATGATATTTTCCACACTTTTCTAGCACCTTCTAGATGAATCTAGAAGTTTCCATCCATCATTATAAGAAGAGTGATCTTCATTGAGTTCAAGGTTGGTGATAGAAGGCATTTTCAGAGGAGAGAGAGAGAGAGAGAAAAATAGCCATTGAAGTTCTTCCTTCAAGTTCAAGCAATCCAAGAAATCTTCCACTACAAGTCATCTCCTTCACAACCATTGCAAACAGAAACGTGTTCACCATCAAGGGATCATATTGAAGCCATTTCAAGCCTTGAATCAACCTCCACGAGCACCTACAATCATCACTTGACAGGTTTCTTTCTTTCCTTGTATCTCCTAATTTATGTAGTTTTAATTAGTTTTATAGGCATAGAACTGATGCATTAGGTTAGAGGATGAAACCCTAGGAGTTATAGCACGATCCATGGTAGTTGATAGCAGGTCCATGAATCTTTGATCTTCAAGAATTAGCTAGATTGTTAGTTTTAGTTAGCAAGAATTAGTTTAGAATGGTTAGGGTAGCTTGTACAACAACTGTACACCATTAGAATCAAGGTTAATGATGGTTGATCTCAGAAGATTTTGTTTGGACCATGACCTTGTAGACTTCTGTTGGGATGATCTAGAGAGAGTTAGGGAAAATGGTACGTATGGCTGTGTTCCTCTTGATTAGTAGATGATTTTTCGTTTTGGAATCGTGGAATTTCATCCACTGAGCAGAGAGAACGAGTGAGGGGAAGGCTTGTGCATGGAGGGGGTCTCGTGAAACCCTAGCTGGCTGGAGGTGGAAGACGTAATCTCCACCGTTGGTGCGTTTTGGAATGTTGGACTTGGTCCCTCGATCGCACGGCCCAGATTCGCCCAGAAAACGGAGGGAAAAATTTGAAAATGGAAACGCACCGTTTCACTTAAACGGTGGTCCCTGGGCCTATCTCTTCGCTATTCGCACCCCACCATGATCTGGCCCAAATAAAAACCAACTGGGCGCTTTACCATTTGAACCCCCCCTCCCTTTTAATAAATCATTTTATATTTTTGATTTCCTTAATATTTTAGCATCTTGTAAAAATCATAAATAAATGAAAAATAATCATTTTTGATTTCTTGTTTTTGCTATAATTAGATATAAATGTGTAGAAAATAATAAAAATAAAAATGGAATTTTATTTTTAGTGTAGAATTTTTGGTGATATTTTCTTTAATATAGTGTATTTTCTTTCTTTTAGTTGACACCTTATTTTGCAAGAATTGTTTTAGGACCTTCCTTTAATCTTTTTAACCCATTCTTTTTTGTGTAATTAGATATTAGATCATAGTTTCCCATAGGATTTATTTCTAGATTTTTAGATTAAAATTTGATTAGTTTAATTAGGGTAGCATTAGGGTATCCTAATTAGGGTTTAGGTTGTGCATAGGTGAAAGAATTCATTTTCTTTAGATAGTTTTGTCTTGATTTTTGGGTAGGGGCATATGTGGATATTATGGGTAGATATTGTAGACCCTTGTGAATAATTGTTAGATTTTTCCCCCTTGGTTTAGTATTTTTAGGTATTTTCTGAAGTAGACTGTTGATTTTGGCTATTCTGTGGTTATCTGTTAATCTCTGGGGTTTGTTTTGGGGAGTTTGTTGTGGGGCTTGTGTTGTCTTGAAGAGCTTGTTGGAGAGCATGATGAAGAGAAGATTGTAGATCAAGACTCAGAGACCCAGAGCTTAGCTTGTTCCCTGTCTGTGAGGTTTGAGATCCTGAAGTTTGAAGGAAGTTCATGGTACTTTCCTGAGGAAGGCACTATGAATGACTTTCATTCTTTCTTCTCACCTCTTTATTAAGTATCCAATGATGTTGGAGCCAACTTGTGAGTTTAATTTCTCCTGAGGAGGAATGTAAACTGATCACATGTTGTTGAGCCACATGGGATACAATTCCTAAGTGGAAGCCTCCTAGTACTTTCCTGAGGAAGGTCCTATGGGTCTATTCACTTAGTTCCGTTAGTTTATCTAGGATTTCTCAAGTATCCAATGATGTTGGAGCCAACTTGTGAGTTTAATTTCTCCTGAGGAGGAATGTAAACTGATCACAGTTGTTGAACCACATAGGATACAATTCCTAAGTGGAAGCCTCCTAGTACTTTCCTGAGGAAGGTCCTATGAGTCTGTTCACTTAGTTCCACTAGTTCAGATAGGATTTTCCTAAGTATCCAGTGATGTTGGAGCCTGCTTGTGAGTTTAATTTCTCCTGAGGAGGAATATAAACTGATCACAGTGGTTGAGCCACATAGGATATGACTCCTGAGTATACACCTCCTAGTGCTTTCCTGAGGAAGACACTATGAGTCTGCTTACTTGGCTCCCTTTCTTTGGTAAGCTTGTTCTGAAGCTTGAAGACTGGGATTGATTTCTTTTGGTTAGGTTTTGCTTTAGGGCTTTGTTTAGATTTGATTTAGATTCTGTGTTATGGTTAGGATTAGAGAATAGATGATTCTTTCTCAAGCAGGTGTTTTGTTTGCCTGATGGCACTTCATTTCTTTTATCTGTTCATTGCTTGATAGCATGTTGTTTATCTTCAGTATGATTACTGTTATTTCATGACTGGCTTGAGGTCGAGACGAGCTTGTGGAGGCTGAAGCCCCACACACATTTCCTCCCTCACTTGCATTGCATGCATTTTACTGTTAAAGCTGATGCTTTTGTCTGTTTTGGTGTATCATTGACATGATCCCTTAAGACTCTCATTTCCTCTGATGAGGATTTGATGATAGACTTTTAGGTTGAAACCTATGCATGACAACATCTAGGAGTTCCCTGTTCAAACCTCAACCATAGGATGAATCCATGGCATGATAACAGTAGGACTTGATAGTCTCCCTCCTAGTTGGGCCTGTTCTCTTCTCATCTCAAAGCAGTTTAAGATACAGTAATCATGAATGATTTCTTTCGTACGTTACGAGCCTTAAGCTATCTGAGGATGGATGTTTAGTATGGTACCCTTTGGATGACATGCGACGCATTCACTCTCAGGTCATAGTCTCTAGTGCGGTTGAGATCGCGAACAATAAAAAAACACTTCTTTCAGGAGATAACCCGTAGTTAGCCGAACTACGTTTGCTCTGATCTTTCATACCAGATGAAAGTACGTAGGCATAGGATGCGACATCCTAGCGAGCAACCTTCAACATTTCCCCCATAATCCTTCGTAGGGCGAACTACGTTGACTCTGATTTCTCATTCTTTGATGAGAATACGTAGGCATAAAGTGCGACGCTTTGCCGAGTCATTTTTCTTTTCTTTTTCAGCCAGCCTTGATAGGTAGATAGATTATAACCAACCCATCCAAGTAAACAAACAAGCGAGGATCCCGTCGAGTACGACGGACGTGAGGGGTGCTAATACCTTCCCCTTGCGTAACCGACTCCCGAACCCAGACAATGGTTGCGATGACCTTGTCTTACCCTTATTCATCAGGTTTTTCCGATCGTTTCCTTTCCCGCTCTGAGGGATAAATAACGAAAGGTGGCGACTCTTCTGTCATGCCGGCACCTTATTTTCGCGCAAGCGACAAATACATTGGAAAAAAAATCAATTTTTTAAAATAATATTGTGTATATTCAATAAACTGAAAATAACATATTTTTTATTATTTAGAATTCTTAACCAATGCCCTTAACAAACTGGTTATCATGACCCTTAAATATAATATTTGAATTCAACTTTGATTAAATAACTTTTGTAATATATTTTATGTGTAAGGTATAACTGATTATATTAACAAAATAAAATATAGTGTCTATTATATAAATATTGTACACAGGGCCGGCCTAATCAATCTGGCCCCCCCGATCTAATTTAAAAAAGAGAATTTATTTTTGTATTTTATGGACTTCTTACACACCATGCGACTTTTCTTATATAGCCATAGATTCCGGAGATATATTTTCAGACGGACCAAAATTTAATTGAATATTAAAATATTCTGGAGATATATCTTCAGACGCACTAAAAGGTAAGTGAACGTTGAAATGTTTCGAAGATATATCGTCGAACAATTTGGAGCATATTATCGCACCAGACTCTTCTCCTCACTCACTTTTTCATTTTCATTCACAAGCCTCTTCATCTCTCTCATTCCCAAGTATCTCCAACTTCACCAAATTTGATTTCATTCGTCCGAGGCTCAAGTAATCATCAAATAACATCTAGTACATTACTCAACATCTTCCAAATCATATAATTCAGGTAAGTTTTTCGAGTTTTCGATAAATATTCAGGTATTCTTGTAAACGAGTTAGAATGCATTTTTAGGTGTAGAAATGTTTATGAATCAGCTGAAACATAGTTTAAAGTAAGTGCATATATTGTTTGTTGGCTCAAATGGACGATCATGGCTTCAAATTTCTCATTCTGAGAGGCAGAGAACGCCAATGTCGAGACATCTGAGTTTTAGAAAATTATGGAGATACATCTCCAGAAAAATTCAATATTTCATGTACTCTAGATGATTCTGGAGATACATCTGCGGAATACTTCGATAGTTGTATCTCCGAAATCACCCAGAGTACATGAAACATTAAATATTTCTAGAGTTGTATCTCCGAAATTTTCTCAGTCTGTTTTTTTATTTTTGTTTTATAATTTTCTTGTTTGTGATATTCATATGTGTAAACTCATTGTACAATTAATTATACATTTCAAGCATAATGGCTGACAGAGCCGACCGATTGAGGCAAGGATGAGTTTCCCATCACACATTCGTTCTGCGAGAGCGAAGCCAGCAGGTTGCAGAGGCAGCAAGTACCTCAGGTCAGGAAGAGGCGTTGATTGCTAGGGCACAATCTACTCCTGAGATTCAGTCCACTCCTAGGGCTCGGGCTTCGCCTCAGGGAACTTCATCTATATCTCATCCCACTCTTGGGGATCGACCTTCGCCTCAAACCACTCCATCAATATCTCAGCCCACACCACTTTCTACTTCTTCTTCCCGCAGACTACATGATGCACCAGATGATTATCACTTCCCCCATCCTCCCCCAGACATCGGAATGCACCTGTGTCACCTCCTGTTAATCTGGTGCCACCTCCGAAGACTCAGGTTACTGATGATCCTGATGCACCAGTGCTACCTCCGGAGGTTGATATTGTTGATGTCGAGCTAGAGGTTTTAGGAGGGGATCCATCTAATATGTCCCTACTTCCTCTGTACCCAGATTACACTGCCAGGCATATCCGGGACGAAGAGGTAACATTATTCACATTTTTACTATCTTTTGTTTACGTTAATTTAAATTGTTGATATTGATTATTTCTAACATTGATTCTTATATACATTGATTACTTTTGGAAATTCGCAGGTGCGTGATCCCCAGAAGTTTCTAAACCATGAGCAAAAGATTTTAGCATTACATCAGCCAAACGAGCAGTGGTTTTAGTCGGTTCGGACCGATCTGGGTTGAATGACCTATGCTTGACCGGTTACAGTCAGGTCAACCACGGGATGTTTAACGCACTCATGGAACGATGGCACTCTGAGACCTCTTCTTTTCATCTCCCGCATGGTGAGATGTCGATTACATTGAACGATGTCTCGTCTTTGTTTCATCTACCGATTAGGGGGAGATTCATCCATCATGTAAGGATGACCAAAGAAGAGGCGATCGATATGATGGTGGAGCATCTGGGGGCTGATCCAGGGAAGACACTCAAGTAGGTGGATAGGACCAAAGGTGATCATATTAGGTTTTCGTTCTTGAATGAGAGATTTGATGAGGCACTGGTTTCTGCAGAGTAGGCTGATGGTGATACCCAGGAGGTGGCCATACACAAGACTCATTCTTTGAGGGCATATTTTCTATTTTTAGTTGGCACTTTGATTTTTGTGGACACGAGCGCCACCTACACTGAAGTTGCATACCTCTGGTACTTCTTGGATCTCACACGGATCCATGAGTATAATTAGGGGTCAGTTTGCCTTGCATATCTGTATTTGAAGCTGAGAGATGGATATTGATGGACGATGAAGTAGACCAGAGACAACACGACACTACTGGTGGTAATAATTTTTTTTATCCTTGAATGTGTTTTTATCTTTTTCATTTCATATTTGCGATAATTCTTAATCCCTGAATGCTTTTTATTTTCATTTCAGACTTGGATTTCCAGCACTTTCCACACATTGCTGGCTGGTCGTGTTGGGATGAGTATACTAAGGAGATGCCCCGTGCATGTGCTTTTATCCCGCTGAGAGGGAACCAGACGACCGAGTCTTTTAGAGTCTATCTTGATCACTTGGCTGCCGAGGACATCCATTTTAACTACTACGTGGATCACCATCAGACGCGACCATTTAACAATTTATCACTATACTCCAAATAGGTGGCTTGTGAACCGAGTATCCCTGTTCCTCATCTTCCTAAAAACGTCATGCAGTAGTTTAGGTACACCCAGACCATCCCTAGACACCGTGTTGTCTATGCTCCTCTTGCCTTGACTCATATACAGATTGACGAGATATTTACTGATTGTTAAAGTTATATGATACCGGGTGAGGCTCGGGCTACCATAGCATCGAATGACCGGAGCTACGTCGATGGATACATCAGATGGTTATTCAGAGTCTCACATCTGTACATGGTGTCGACTGATCTAGGAGATTCACCGAGACCTGCTCATCAAGAGATTCTAGAGGAGGAGCAAGCTCAAATGGATTATACCGAGGATGTCTTGCCTCGTTGTCATTGCATAGTGGAGATGGAGCGAGCAGGCACTGGCGATGGTATTTTCCCTGAGGGTTTTGCTGTCAGGAGAGTATTTGATGACATTATTGCGGAGGCACATAATGCACTTTTGTACGTCAAACATCGCACGAGGACAAGGAGGATCTATGGCCGAGGAGGAAGACCAGGCAGAGAAGAGGTTGTCAGGCACACACAGTAGTTGTCTATCTTTATTTTGTTTCTGTACTATAGTTTTTACGTTTTTTCTGACATTGGATTTTCGTGACGTATGACACCCTATTACTATATTGTTCTGTTATTTTGGTATGTTTGTTATTTTATAGTTCATCTGCAAACAAATGCACAATGCATTTTTATAAAAAAATATTCTAATACACTTCGGAGATGTATCTTCGGAAATTTCTCGTAGATGTATCTTTGGAAATATTAAAATGGAAATGGGCTATGGGAGATATGTTGTTGCCATTTAAGGTTTAAATTATTCTAGAGATATATCTGTGGAAAATTATTCTAGAGATATATCTGTGGAAAATTATTAACGTTTAGTCAGCCTCCTCGGGGCATATATGGAAAACCACACAGTGGGAAAGAAGTGCATGGGGTGCAATAGGAAATTTCCTTAAAAAATAGGCCTAAAAGAATATGAATTTATACCCAATTTTTAAAACATTATGATTTGATACCGATTTTAAAAAAAATAGGTGTAAAATGTATAGTTGTAGTAATTAAAATAATATGTAGTCCCCCAAAATTTAGAGACCAGAGCTATAGCACATGTTGCTCCTGCTAAAGGTCGGGCCTGATTGTACAAAATGTCTTTTATATAACGGTTTAAAACAAATGAATTAATAATTGAATTACTATCGCAACATTTATAAGTATGTTGCCTTAAATATTTCATTATTAAAGAGAACATTTTTTTTATTGTCTCTAGACATAGAAACACTAAATAACGTTTTCTTAGATACCATAAAAGCTATTCCCCTAGTTTATGTGACACATATTAGAAAGTGTGCCTAAAGAGAGAAAAGAGTGTTGCCTTAGACAATAAGCAACATGTATATAAAAGAAATTTGAAAACCGTTCCCTATTCTCTTAGCAATGTATTCTCTGGGTTGTAATATATAATATAGGGGTAAACTAATTCTGAATACATTTTCGAATCTCAACATCTGCAGTTTATTTTTTTTATTTCTCTAAAAGTAACATTCTGCTTATTTTATTTTTTATTTAGTTATAAAATAATTCATATATTCAGTTACCTTAATAGCCGCTGGGTATGATACACATATTTATATATAAAAGGATTCGATCACTAAATTTTACCCTAAACCAAACTAATATACAACCTCTAAATTCTCGTAAACATTATTCTTTGGGATGAATTGTAAGACAAAAAAAGATATTTTGTTCTTCTAACACAAACCTTGAACAAAATATTTTGGCAAAATTACACCAGGTGTCCTTTAAATATTTTTTGTGACAGGTTAGTCCCTTAGGTTTTTTTTTTTTTTGTAACAACTTGGTTCTTTAGGATAATTTCTACATCGTTTTTCTCACATTTCTCACATTTAAAAATCTGTTGTATTTCTAATTGCACTTCATCATTTTCATACCACTAAAAATAATTGAATCCTCAATTAACACCTTCACTCTGTTAAAAAAGGATAATTGTGGACAAGTTTGGAAACTTAAAGGATTAAGTTGTTAAAAAAACTTAAATAACCAACATGGTACAAAAAAAATAACTTAAAGGACCCCCTGGTGTAATTTTGTTAATTTTTTTTCTCTTATTGCAATTTATCCTACATAATGATGTTGTTGTTGTTGTTGTTGTTGTTGTTGTTGTTGTTGTTGTTGTTGTTGTTTGTGTTTCCACCTCTTGCCAATGTAAAATGGTAAAATGAAACACTGTTAGATTTTGGAATGACTCTCCAATATTGTCCATCAAACAAAACGTTTATAATATATTAGTTTCTTCAATTGACAATATTGAAAATTTTATTCATAATCATACAATAATTTGTTTTGAATATAATTTTTCTTTTAATTTTATGTTATTGCAATACACAAAGAAATTGGCGAATGGTAAAAAATTGAAACTAGAAAATAATACACGTTTTTTTTCAATTTTTTTCATTCACTAATTATTTTTTACAATAGATTTAATCTATTACCTCGGTCGATTTAGAAACCGAAGGAAAAGGTTCCTATTTGTTGAAATTGTAATTCCTTGTGTTGAAAACAGGTAGTGCTCGATAGAAACAAGGATGTGTCAAAACTTGTAGTGTGTGCCTAGTAGTATTAGATGTCGAAGTCTCGAAGCAGGTTGCTTGACACAGGATTTCAACTTAGACCAAAATAAAAATTTTGGACTTTTGTGTTTTGGGATTTAGCTAAGAGAGCAAGCTAGCTATATTAAAAATTGGAAGTAACCCTGTTATGAATGGTAACACAACAGAAAGTGCAGTTGCACAGTTGAATAATATTTTCACAGTTTGAGAGTAGAGAGTTACTCTGCATAAATCATATTCACTACGCCAGAATTTAGTTTTAGCAGCACATACAAAGACAGCGCTTTTTAAAAAAGCGCTGCTAAAGGGTCAGTAAAAAAAAAGAAAAAAAATTGCCTACCAAAGACATTGCTTTTAAAAAAGCGCTGCTAAAGGGGGACCCTAAGAAAGCGCTTTTAAAAAGCGCTGCTAAAGGGGGTACCTAAGAAAGCGCTTTTAAAAAGCGCTGCTAAAGGGGGACCCTTAGAAAGTGCTTTTTCTATAAAGCGCTTCTATATGGCATTGCTAAGGCACCTTATGAAAGCGCTGCTAAAGGCCTTTAAAAAGCGCTGCTATAGGTATTAGTATTATAATTTTAAAATACCCTCAAGAATTTATAAAGAAACAGAACAGTCGCGTGTTTCTTTTCTTCTTTCTTTCTCCTCTGGCGACGAACTTGCCCTATACGTACAACCATTTGCGGTCATCCTCCGTCCGACCGTCGCCCTCTTCCGTTGGATTTCGCCGCTGTTCACCGTCCGTTTTCGAGTGCATCCGTCCTTTTGCATTGCATTTCCACCATTGTTACGGTATGTGAAGTTTTACTCTGGTTTTCTTGTTTATTTATCTTTTCACCATTGTTACTGTGGTATTTGAAGATATAAATAGTTTTTTTGTTCTGATGATATAGATGGTTTTGTGTTATTGAGATATTGAAGGTTTTGTGTTATTGTCTATTTGTTGTTATTAAGAAATTGAAGGTTTTGTGTTATTGAGATATTGAAGGTTTTGTGTTATTAAGAAATTGAAGGTTTTGTGTTATTGAGGCATTGAAGGTTTAATATTATTGTTGTTGTTGTTGTTTTTATTGAGTTATTGAAGGTTTAGTGAAGGTTTTTAGTGTTGTTTTGCATTGAGGGTTTGAGGACATATAAGTAAATTTGAGTTCAAGTATGATATTTGACATGATGTTAACACTAATGTTGTTGGGTTTGTGTAGATATGTTACATATACACTAAGGTTTTTAGTGTTGTTTTTGTTGTTGTTAAAAGCCTAAACTCAAAATGTTTTATATTATTGTTAATGTTATTGTTGTTTTTATTTTGTTGCTATTTTGAACTTAGATGGATAATTCATCTAGCACCAATCATACAAATGAGTTTTCTTCTAATTTGAATATAACAAAAATATTAGATAATGATGGCTAAAAATATTAATGTAACTTGATAGAGCATATTTTTTTTTCAATATAGTTTGGAAATTCCTATTTTTTATGAGAGTAGCCAACATGAATATGGTTTTATATGATATGGTTTTATATGTTATTATGGTTTTATATGTTGATGGTTTTATATGTTGATATGTTAGTATGGATTTCTCAATGTTTATATGATATGTTATTATGGTTTTATATGTTTAGTTAGGATTTCTCAATGTTTAGTAAGGGTGTCATTTTGGTTTAAGGATTATCTAGTATTTTTAATATGATTTGTTTTGGTGGATTATCTAGTATTTTTGTTTTGGTTAATTATTAATATGATTTTAATAAAATTTATATTTTGTCTGCTATAGGGGTTACCTGTGAAGAGCAAAGTTGTGATTGTTTCCAAGCATCCTACTTTGTAGCATTCTTAGAAGTTAGTGATTTCTTTACAGGTATTCTCTGTTTTGTTTAACTTTCATAGTTTAGTGTAGATTACTCAATTAGTATGGATAAAAAATGGATGTCTGGTAATCGATTGTCAAAAGAGTACGAGAATGGGGTATCGAAGTTCGTTAAGTTTGCTGTTGAACACGCCAAAGACCCCAGTAGGATCACATGTCCTTGCTTAGGATGCTATTATGGGCGTCGAGTTGACGCCGTTCAGTTGGAATCTCATTTAATGAGACATGGAATTGATCGAAGTTACACATGTTGGACAGTACATGGTGAGATAAGTAACGAGAATGTTGAACCCTGGAATAATACGACATGTGCTTCAAAGGACAATGGAAAGGATACATATGATTGTGATCGAGTCGAAGAGATTGCAGAAGCACTTGAAGAAGATATTCAAGATTGTCCCAATATGTTTGAGGTTGGTAAGCGATGTAGAGAAACCGTTGTATAAAGGTTGTACTACTTTCACAAGATTGTCCGCGGTTTTAAAGTTGTAAAATTTAAAGGCGGGTAATGGATGGTCAGATAAAAGTTTCATAAAGTTGTTAGCCCTACTTCAAGAGATGCTTCCGGAGGATAATGTTCTTCCCAATCGAACCTATGAAGCTAAAAAAATGTTATGCTCTATTGGCATGAGCTATGATAAGATACATGCTTGTCCAAATGATTGCATTTTGTTTCGAAATGAATATGCATCATTAAACGAGTGTTCTAAATGCGGTGTATCTCGGTATAAGAAAAAATTGTCACCAACAAAAGTATTATGGCATTTTCCTATAATTCCGAGATTCAGACGCATGTTTCGTAGTGAAACAGATGCAAAACACCTGACCTGGCATGCAAATGATAGAATTGTAGATGGGAAGTATCGACATCCGGCAGATTCACCACAGTGGATGAAAATTGATAATGATTATCCTGATTTTGGAGAAGAAGCTAGAAACCTTCGCTTGGAATTATCGACTGATGGAATGAATCCGCATGGTCTGCAAAGTATCTCACATTCCACCTGGCCTGTAATTATTATGATTTATAACCTACCTCCATGGGTATGTATGAAGCGTAAGTACATGATGTTATCTATGTTAATTTCTGGCCCTAAACAACCAGGGAATGCCATAGACGTATACCTGACACCTTTAATCAAAGACCTAAAGAGTTTGTGGGAGAACGGTGTGGAGGTTTATGATGGATATAGGAAAGAAAGTTTTAATTCGAGGGCGATGTTGTTTAGCATAATTAATGATTTCCCAACATACGGAAATCTATCGGGTTATAGCATTAAAGGTCAATGTGCGTGTCCTATCTGTGAAGAAAACACAGATTGGACGCGGTTGGAATTTGGTCAGAAGAATGTCTTTCTTGGTCATCGTAGATTCTTAAATTCTAATCATCACTACCGTGGGTGGAGAAAAACATTAAATGGAAATTCAGAACAACGTAAAGCTCCACCTACATTGACCGACGAACAAATTTTTGAAAAGGTGAAAGATGTGAGTACTAAGTTTGGCAAGCCTTTTGCTCATACGCTTGTAACACGTGGGTGGAAGAAGAGGTCAATTTTGTTTGAGTTACCGTATTGGAAGTCGTTGTATGTAAGACATTTTCTTGATGTTATGCATATTGAAAAAAATGTATTTGAAAGTGTTATTGGTACGTTACTCAATATACAAGGAAAGTCTAAGGATGGCCTTAAAGCAAGAAAGGACTTGGTAGTAATGGGAATAAGAAATGAATTAGGACCCTTGAAGAAAGGAAATTGCACATATCTACCACCTGCTGCTTATACTTTATCTAGAAAGGAGAAAAAGATATTGTGTAAGTTTCTAAGTGAAGTTAAAGTTCCAAAAGGATACTCTTCAGATATTAGAAGACTTGTTTCTATGAAAGACCTCAAGTTAAAGAGTTTAAAGACACATGATTACCATGTTATAATGGAACACTTTCTACCAATTGGTATACGTTCTATTTTGCCAGAAAAAGTGAGAGGCACAATAACTAAGTTGTGTTTTTTCTTTAGGTCAATCTGTAGTAAGGTGATAGATCCCGCGATCTTACCAACATTGCAAAGAGAAATAGTTATTACTTTGTGCGAGCTTGAAATGTATTTTCCTCCATCATTTTTTGACATAATGGTACATCTAGTTGTTCATCTTGTGAAAGAGACACAACTGTGTGGACCTGCCTATATGAGATGGATGTACCCTGTTGAACGTTATATGAAAATATTGAAAGGGTATGTGAAAAACCGAAGTCGACTAGAGGGATGTATTGTTGAACGATACATTGTTGAAGAAGCTATTGAGTTTTATACTGAATATCTGTCCAACGTTCAATCCATTGGCCTCCCAAAATCTCATGTTGTTAAAAAAATAGTAGGTAAACAGTTAATTGGAAATAAAGTTGTGACAATTTCAAGGGATGAACGGGAGCAAGTGCATTTGTATGTTCTGCACAATGACATTGAGGTTGAGCCGTATGTTGAAATGCACAAGGACGTTCTCCGAGGTTTAAATCTGAATAGAAATGAAAATTGGATAGTACACGAGCACAATCGAAGTTTTATAACATGGTTCAAGGAGCATATTTTTTCAAAGTTTTATTCAGATCCTGCTTCAATAACAGAAAGGTTGAGATGTTTAGCATATGGTCCAAGTTTACATGTGTTTTCTTATAGCGCATATGCAATTAATGGATACACATTTTATACTAAGGAACAAGATGATAAAAGTACAATGCAAAATAGTGGTGCCACCGTGCTTGCCGAAGCAATGCACATTTCCTCGTATTATGGGGTTATCGAGCGCATTTGGGTGTTTGATTATGAGAAGTTTCAGATTCCTATCTTTGGATGCAAGTGGGTTGAAAATAATAGTGGCATACGAATGGATAAATCAGGTTTTTTGAAAGTGGATCTTAATAAGGTGGGGTACAAAGATGAGACTTTTATTCTAGCCACGCAAGCTAAACAAGTGTTCTATGTCACTGATCCGACAAGTACGAAATGGTCTATAGTTCTTTTTTCCAACAAACTAATCGATGATAACATTGGAGAAAAGGGGGATGTTGATGTTGAGAATGAATCTTATATTATAGATGATCCAGATGAGAATATTAGAGCGGACGAATCATATATTAGAAATGATCATAACGAGGGAATTTGGATCAATCCGTTTGTCCGTGTTGTTAAGAGACAAGTAAACCCCGTTAAAACGAAAAAAAGAAAGAGATGTTAAAGGTACTTGTAACATATTATTTCTTATTTATATCATGTAATAAAATAACATATTATTTCTTATTGATACCATGTTTTTCTTATTTATACATTTCTTATGTATATATTTCTTATTTACATATTTGCATGTCATTCATTTGATACTTTGGTTTTTCTGAATTACAGGTATATATATTATGGCCAGCAACGAGGAAACATCACATGATGGAAAACAAACAACAAAAGACGTGGAAGGCAATATTAAAAGAGGCATAACGATTATGAAAAAAATCATCCGTGCGAGAGATAAAGGAGTAAAGTATGATGTCCATTGAAATGAAAGAGATCAGTTAGTTGAGCCTAACGGTGCGTTGCTAACAAGTTACATCGGAGCACTTGTACGTTCGCAAGTTCCGATTACTTGCGATAATTGGAGAATTCTTTCATTACAACCGGCTAAAGATAAAATTTGGAGCGAGATTCAAGTATGATATTTGATTATTTTTAATTATGTTGACAGTTACGTCTTTAAATTAATTATACTAACATGTTTTATGTATGTGTGTTTGTTTGCAGAGATCTTTTAATATTGAAGATCGTAGGAGAAAATATTGTATTCAATTGGCCGGAAAACGCTTGAGGGGATTTAGAGTGTTTTTAACAAACAAGTTTCTAAAAGATTCTGAAGGAAACTTTGTTGACTCGGAGCGTCCAATGAAGTACACGGATTTGATTTCGGATGAAGAATGGGAGACGTTTGTTGCAAAGCGAAGAACAAAAGAATTTGAAGTAAGTACAACTTATCATGAACTATGTATAATATATATACTTCTTCCACAAGAGTTCTGATAAACTTGTTTTTTCAGGTTGTTAGTGGCGTAAATCGTCAACGGGCATCAAATCCCGCATATCCATACAGAAAGGGGCGTTTGGGATATGCACGCTTAGAACAAAAAATAGTAAGTACATATAAATGCTTTAATATGATATATTTACAAAAAATAGTAAGTATATATAATAGGATATAATGCTTTATTATCCGTCTTAATGCGTAGTTGGAAGAGGAGAAGAGTGATGCGACATCTCTTCCGGACCATGTTGTATGGAAGGCTGCCCGTGTGGGAAGAGATGGAGTCGTTCAGGAAGAAGTTCAATAAGTCTTTGAACAATGTGTAAGTACAACGTTATCTTTGTCAGTAACTGATCAAAAGTGTATAATATATTTATATATGTTTTTATCTATATTTCAAGAGACTCTATCCCAGACCATAACTCCCGCTGAGGATGATGATTGCAGGAGCTTACTGAGTCGGGTGTTGAATATTCCTGAGTATTCTAGGCGTGTGAGGGGTAAGGGATTTGGTGTCACTCCATCCAAACTGTATAAGCAGCCAAAGAAAAAAAATCCAACCAATAAAGAAGTGATGGATACTTTGGAGGAATTGAAAGCGCAGATTCGTGAATTACAGAAGGACAAGGAGAGATACATGTCGGAAAGGCGCGCTCCAGAGGGTAAAGCTACTAGTGACAAAGATAGTATCGGTTGTCCGCAGAAGCTTCCAGAGGTAATTGTATATATTAAATTGAAATTAATTTAGCACAGTTTACTTAATTGACACATTAACTGATCATTATTTGTTTAGGGCATTTCACTTTGTCGGCTATATTTATCGTCACCGACTCATCGAATGCTTGGCAAGGGAAAGGTGCATAGCACTCTGGGAGACTTACTTCACCACAAACCGCTCCCTTCTGGATTTTTGAAAGTATCTATTGATATTGCGTTAGAGGGGGTGCGTTGTTGCCTATACCAGATGCTATTTCAGGCGCAACAGTGGTGGGAGACGCAATAGAAGCGTATGTTGCATGGCCGGTAAATCTCATTTACATAGATGATGAGGTATGTTGAACACCATTATGAACCTAGATTGTAATATCCAAATGTTTTACGACCCATAGATGAAAGTTATTCTTACATTTACATTTTCTTATTTCCATGATGATCTTAGACTCCTACAAAATCCAAATCAAAAGATGATAGAATTATTGCGCGGGATACCGATTCAGCTGCATCAAAGAAATAGGTACTAATACAGTTACATGGTTATCTTATTATACATTAATTACTGAACTTATATATGACTTTTAGGTTCATGATCAGCAGTTGCAACAAGTCAGCAAGGGTAAGATGCCTGAAACTTCCGAGGTGCCCAACAAATGTGACTGAGGGTGGCATCCGTCAAATACCTATGGCCGACAAATCTCATTTGCATAGATGATGAGGTAGGTTGAACCTTTTAATACTCAAATGTTTTATGATCCATACATGAAAGTTATTCTTACATTTACATTTTCTTATTTACATGATGATCTTAGACTTCTACAAAATCCAAATCAAAAGATGATAGAATTATTATGCGGGATACCGATTTAGCTGCATCAAAGAAACAGGTACTACTACAGTTACATGATTATCTTATTATATATTAATTACTGAACTTATATATGACTTTTAGGTTCATGATCAGCAGTCGCAACAAGTCAGCAAGGGTAAGATGCCTGAAACTTCCAAGGTTCCCAGAAAAGCATTTGTTCCTCGATTTAGAATGTGCTTTGAAACATATATAGGAACAACAAATGTGACTGAGGGTGGCATCCGTCAAATACCTATGGCCGACAAATCTCATTTGCATAGATGATGAGGTAGGTTGAACCTTTTAATACTCAAATGTTTTATGATCCATACATGAAAGTTATTCTTACATTTACATTTTCTTATTTACATGATGATCTTAGACTTCTACAAAATCCAAATCAAAAGATGATAGAATTATTATGCGGGATACCGATTTAGCTGCATCAAAGAAACAGGTACTACTACAGTTACATGATTATCTTATTATATATTAATTACTGAACTTATATATGACTTTTAGGTTCATGATCAGCAGTCGCAACAAGTCAGCAAGGGTAAGATGCTTGAAACTTCCAAGGTTCCCAGAAAAGCATTTGTTCCTCGATTTAGGATGTGCCTTGAAACATATGTGGGAACATCAGATGTGCCTGAGGGTGGCATCCGTCAAATACATATGGACGAAGGTATTTTCGGTTTTGAATATCCCGAAACAATTGCTAAGCAGGATTTTGACCAGGTTTTCAACCATTGTGAATTGGGCGTCGGTGTTATGCATTCATACATCAGGTACTTCGATCCATTTTAATTAAATAATTGAACATTTTAAAATTTGCTCGTTTAACTGAATATTCTAATGTTGATTATGTTTTTTTAGGCTCTTGTATGACAAGTTGTTGGTCCCGAATGATTTGACTTTAGTATTCGCATTCTTATCTGCTAGCTGTGTCAACTCATGGACAATAGACCAGACACCAGATGCAGTCAAAGAGTACACGGTGCAGAGATTTATGGGAACGACTACAGAGAAGTTGTTCTTGTTGCCATATAATACTGGCCATGGGTTAGATTTTATTCTAAATTCATTTATTATAATTGTTCGATTTTTGCCTTTCTATATAACATTTCCGTCTAAACTGTTGTCTTATTTTATAATGGACATTGGTTGTTGGTCGCGATTAATCCGAGGAAAGAAATAATGTATTATATAGATTCATTGGATGACGATGCAACAAAATATGAAAATCTGAGGAACATGGGTGATATGTAAGTGATGAGATATACTGTTCTGAATAATTATATATCTTTATTTATTATGTGACATTGTTCTAAATATGCGTTTATATTATGTTAGAGTTATACAAATATTCAGAGCACAAAGAGATGCAACGGTGCCAAAAAGCAAGGCTAACAACATCAACTGGATCAGAGTGGAGGTATATTTTCCCATGTTTGACTGTTATAGTGGTTCTACTTGATAAAACTATTTAAACTATATATCCTGATAAATGTTCGTTTGTTTTTTCCATTTATAGTGTCCTCGTCAGTGCAATGGGATTGACTGCGGATATTTTGTATTGCGCTTTATGAAGGAAATTATTCTTTCTGGTCAAATAGAGGTTCCAATCATGGTATGGATCAATTCATAAGTTATATGATTCATTTTGATAATTATCCGATACTTCATCTGAGTAATTAGTTTTAAAATTAAATCTTGCATGTTTTGTTATATTATGTAGTATTTTGATGAATTCAAGTGCGCTACTTACTCGAAAGCAAGATTGGAAGAAATTAAAGAGGAATGGTGTCAATTTATTCTTGAGTTGAGAATTGTATAAAGTTATCGGATTGGAAGAACTGTAATTATATGTAAATTGACTGTATTTGTGATGTTGTAATTCTGAGGATCGGATTTTGTTGTAACATATTTAAGCAGGTTTATGTGTATTAAAATGATTATGGGCAAAGTGATGAGTTACAATGTATACTTAAAGGCCAAAGTTTTGAATTGTATATATAAGGACAAATTTTTGAAGTGTATATATAAGGCCAAAGTGTTGAAATAAAGACCTGAATTATAAGCAGGTTTGTGTAATATAAGCAGGTTGTTGGTAAATATACAAAACAACGTGAATATTTAAAAAAAAAAAAATTTAAAATCTGGGACATTAGACATCGCTTTTACAAAAAAGTGCTGCTAAAGGTTACAAACATAGCGCTGCTATAGGTTTGGAAAGGGGGGGGGGGGGGGGGGGGGGGTCTAAGACAACGCTTCTAAAAAGCGCTGCTAAAGGGGGGCTATGACAAAGCGCTGCTAAAGGGGGGGTCTAAGACAACGCTTTGTGAAAGCGCTGCTAAAGGGGGGGGGAGGGTTGGGGGGAATATGCAACGCTTATAAAAGCACTGCTAAAGGGATAAAAAAGCGCTGCTAAAAGTGCTGCTGAAGGGAGCCTTAACAGCGCTTTTTCCATAAAAAAAGCGCTGCCTTTACCTTTAACAGCGCCACTTTTGGCAGCGCTTTTAAGCGCTGCTAAAGGTCTTTTTTGGCATAGTGATTCTTCTTCACCAATTTTTTAAAACTGCAATCTTCCTTCTTATTCATTTTTTTATTTCTTCTTCCATTAATGATTGCTGCGCAAAATCATTCTTGCAATCAAGGTGTGGTTGATTCACTCGAGTAAAGAGTGAAGAACAAGAGATTTCGATCGGTTGTGTTGTACCTCAAAATTTACCCTCATATATTCAAGACAATGTGTCCCTAGAGGTTACTTAATAGTCACAAGATTCACAATTGGTCAAAGGGATTGAAGGTTTCTTCAAAGCCTCCTCCTGAACAGTGGATCTTAGAACTAGGGTTTTGAGTCTCCCAAGCAAAATGGACTTCTAAAACTTAAAATGGACTTTATAATATCCCACATACTTCAAAGAATCCCCATATCAAGTTTCAGAGCTTTCCTCACAAGTTTGGCCAGTCAGATACTCATATACTTGAAAATCAATTAACTTGGTCAAAAAGTCAACTGAGGACAACTGTGGTCAACTCAAAGTCAAACTTCAAGATTTTTGGTCAACATCAAGATTACGAGGTGAAATTCATCATTCGATCAAGGGTCGATCATGATTCATCAGGGAAACCTCAAATCATCAAGAATCAGAAGTTGCTAAATTACGGTTTTGTGTAGGAAAAGTCAGCTAAACTTTGACCAGCCATAACGTTCACATGTTTCATCAAAAAATTCCCATCCAAAGCTCATTTTGAAGGAACTTTAATTCTCTACAACTTTGTGTCTCACAAGCCAAGCCTAAAAATGCTTCATTTGAAAGATATGAGCCAAGACATTATAGGTCCTTTTGAAAGTCAACAAAAAGTCAACTTTTTCCGAAGCTCATAATTTGAAAATGGTAAAGAAATATGGATATGGGACAAAAAGGGTTGATTAGAGGATACCCTAAGATTTCTAAAAAGTCTTAGAACACCTCCATAGCATTAAAATTGAGGAAGTTATGCATTGTCAAAGTTGGTAATTTTTCAAGGGGTGTATGAAGTAAAAAGGGCCATAACTCCAATTCTTTCCAAATTGGCCCATAAGATTGTAACCCAAACTTGAAGATAGAGTCATTCACGACCCAATGACCATATTTTCTGATTTTTATCATTTATTTTATTTTATTTTTTATTTTTATCATTTAAAATCATTTATAATTAAAATAAATTATAAAAAATCAAAGATTTGATTTAAGATTTATTTTGGGATCAAATATATGGTATTCAAAGTGATGAATTCATCCAAATTCGTTCAAGACCAATATGGTATGATTTAATTTGATTTTTTTTGACAATTATGATAATTGGCTCCTTCATCTTCAAGCAACCCATAAAACTCCAACAAAGGCCCAATTGTTTACCCTAATTTACACTACTTTATATACACAACAAAGTTAGAATGAAAAAAAGGGGGAGAGAAATTTTTTTCCGGAAGCCATAAGAACCTTAGAAAAATCTTAAAACAACTTTGCAATAAGATTCAATCAGGTCTACAAGTCCATTCACGTTCCTCAAGATCCTAGGAACCTATCCCACAAAGACTTGAAGGTTGAGACCTCACGAAGTGCATCCCATGAACATGCCGCCTCTCATTCTTTTTTTTTTGCTTTCTAATCTTTGATTTCATTGCACTTTATCATATTTTCTGTTCATAATTATCTTCATAATCATGGTTAGGTTTGTTTTGATAATTTGTTTGCAAGATATGATGCAGGTTTCAAGAAGTGCCATGGTTAAGGCATAAGCTTTTCAAGAGTCGAAACTCTTCGTACGGACATTTTCAGGTCTTCCCCCATTTACTTTTAGTGAATTTCTTCCTTTTTTTTTTAATGTTTTATAGTTATTATTATTAAAATATTATTATTAGTTTAATTAACCATTAATCTTTACTAACTGCTCACTAATTATTTTTCTTAAAATAATGTTTATAATATTTTTTTTTCTCTCACATAACTTTTTTTTAAGTTATTAATTAAAATTGTAAATAAATATAACTAGGTTTAGATTAATTTAAAAACCCTAATTTTTCACTAACCCTAATTAGACCCTCATTTTCTAAACTTGATCTTTTTTTTTTTAAAAACAATTAATTTCCTAACTTAATTTATTTTTATTGTTTTATTTGTATTATTTAGAAGATTGTATAGGATTTCCTTATGTAATTTATTTTTTTGCACCGATTATTCTGTAATTGCCCCGAAGCCGTGTAATAGTTTAGGACTTTATTTCTTGTTTTTTTTTATTATTTCCGTAAATATTTAATTGCTTGGTTAGTAATCTAGGGCGTGAAAAGATCTAATTGAATAAATTGGACTTAGAGAATCAATAATAAAACAAATATCTAAAAATAATCACTCACACACGTAAGTCGACCGTTCCATGATCGCCATCTACACCGCCTAGGGTTACCCCTCTTAGTTTCCTTAATATGGTCAAGTCCCTCGAACATAGGGGTGTATTAAGCGATGTCTTTTCAAACAGATAAATCATCAAGTCCCTTTAAAGTTAAAAGGATCATAGTCCCTTCGAAGTTGCCTACAGAATAAATGATCTTGTCCCTCGATGACCCTACAAAAATGATGATAGTCCCTTCGAATTACTAAGACACCCCTACATGTTGCCTTCTTTGACCATACGATGACCCTACGCCCGTTCCTTAACATCCAAGGTAAAGACTACTTACTCACTAATAGTAAGGGCAGTCTTACCCTTAAAGGAAATAAATAACAAGAAAGACCTTACAAACTTAGAGTAGGTAGCACTTAAATACTTGCTCAACTTTTTCAAAAAGACATTCTTTACACCCCACTTTCAAAATATTTCCAAACTTAAGGCTTTGTATACATCCATACGAGGATCACTACAAAGAACTTCTGAAAATCTTTTGTAAACATACACTTCACATTACTTTTCAAACAAACAAGTGAGCTAAGTAACTAAGAACCCATGGATAACCATGGATATAAAGGGTGCTAACACCTTCCCTTTATATAACCTACCCCTTGAACTCAAAATCTTTTCAAAAAGGTCTTTCCTGTTCTTTTATAGCCTTTCCTATTAGATAAAATAAAAGTAGGTGGCGACTCTTGCTATCCGCACATGTTTTTGTCAAACAAAAACACCAAGTCAGTTCTCCCACTGTGTTACAGAACTGGTGACTCTGTTGGGGACTACTTGGTCAAAGAGGGGTTCCTTTAGGAATTAGATCACTTATTTGTTTGTCTTGCTTGCTTTACTTACTTGTTAGGCTTTTGTGTGAAAGATCCTAACCCGGATCTAGTGTACCTTAGGTAAGTAGCAATAGACCAAGGAAACTATACGGCATATACCAATATGGTTGATCTGGTGGCTACAATTAGTGTGACTTCTTGGTGGGTACTTATGTTCCTTAAGTCAGTTGAGGATAATATGAGGCTGTCATACATTGTCATTAACACTAACTAACTTTTAGAACCCTAATTGACCCATCTTGGCCTTTAGAAAGTAGTGAGATAACCGGCTTTGGTGAAGACTGAAGTTGGTTGATACTCGATACTACACTCATTGAGATTCTAATCTAAGGGAGTTTTGGTTGGCAAGTCAGTTGCCTACTGAACAACAACCTTTGAGAAGAATCAATGATATTGAGATCCCGTAGAACCCGGTTACTATTTCTAGGACAGGATGAACCAACTAAACTTTAGTGGGAGGGTACTTACCTTTAAACCTCATGCAAGCCTCTAAACCTATGGTTGTTGTGTGAATTGCTTGTGTGTGCCACATGTTCGTGTTTGGACATAACATCATAACATCATGACATCATGACATCATAAGCATAACATTCTCACTAACCATTTCAAGGACCAAAATATTTATCTTTGTTCTTTGTTGCAGGTTATGGCTTCCGCTAGTAGGAACATTATCCGAGTCAACTTTGTAAGGATACCTCCCAAGCTTAAGGAATTGTTCTCTAAAGTTTCTGAAAGCTCTTAATTCATCAAGAAGCATGGTCACCTACTTGACATGGTTACTTCAGGGTTTGATGAGGATATGATGAGTGTTTTGTTCCAGTTCTTTGATCCTAAACATCATTGCTTCACATTTCCCGATTATCAGCTGGTGCCCACACTGGAAGAATTCTCCAAATTACTTGGTGTGCCTATCCTTGATCAGAAAACTTTCACAGGCTTTGGGAAAGAGCCTAAACCTGAAGTCATTGCTGCAACCCTACATCTAAGGAAGTCAGACATTGTATTGGAAACGAGAAGTGGAACTAAGGGTATTCTTGCTAAGGTGTTGATGGAGAAAGCCCAAATATTCCTGGATGCTATGAGTTATGATGCCTTTGAGGAGATCTTAGCCTTATTCATTTATGGTTTAGTGTTGTTCCCTAATCCAGACCAGTTCATAGATGTACATGCCATCAACATATTTCTGACTCATAATCTGGTGCCTACATTGCTTGGAGACATCTTACACTCTCTTCATACTCGATCTGTGATGAAGAATGTCCAAGGTTGGAGGTGGTCTAAAATAATAATGTCACTTTCTCATTCAGACATTCATTGGTGTTCCAGATCTATGGAGAATGTCACTATCATTGACCATTGCGGAGAATTCCCTAATATGCCACTCCTTGGCATAAGAGGGGGCATTACCTACAATCCTTCTCTAGCACTACGTCGGTTTGGTTACGCTCGGAGTAATGGTCCTCATGACATGCTTATTTAGGGTATTATGTTTGATTACGACAACGATCTTCAAGATTACCATCAAAGATTTATACGAGCTTGGAGCATGGTGAATAAGATCAACAACAATACTTTGGAACCAAAGCACTCCATTCCTATGGAACCTTATCTCAGATGGGTGTGGTCTCGTGCTCAGACTCTTATGATGCCATACCCTACTGTCCTACTAATAACTGTGGAGCCTGTTGCTGAAGGAGATGTTTCTTATACTATTCTTCATCCGGACATGCCTACAGATCTGGAAGAGTTGTAGAAGTCTTGGATTCAACTGAAGGAGGAAAGAGATACCTTTGAGACTCAGTTTCATGCTTACGAAGACAAGGTGTTGGAGCTAACAAAGCAACTTCATGAGGAGCGAAATCTCAATACCTATCTCAACTCAAAGAGAAAGCGTCTATAGGAGACTTGAATCTCATATGCTTTATTTTCTTTATGATTTCTATGTTCCTTCATCTGTAAGCCCAAGGGGCAATACTATTTTATGTTTACTAATAAAAATTTTATTTCTGCCTGTTTTCAACAAATTTAAATTTTGTGGTCTTTGAAAACATTACATATGCATCTTCATACCATATCATTGCATAACAGGTTTCCGTTACAGTTTTCTCATCTTCTCGCTGTTTATTTCAGCAGAAATGGCTCCCGATCAAACTATCCAAGAACTTCAAGCCCAGCATGCTCAGTTTCAAGAGATAATCCTGAACTTGACCAAGGGACAAGAAGAATTGAAGGCACTTTTGCTCAAGAAGGAAAAGAAGAAGACCAAGAAATCAGTTGGCCTTATCAACCTAGGTAGGAGGTTCAAGGGTCTAGCCAAGACTGATGATGAAAGTGAGAATTCTGAAGAGGAATACTTGGTGAAGAAAGAAGACAATCTGCATGATGCTATTAGTGATTCTGATCGGGAGAAAAATTATTATCATGATCCTACTGACAGTGAGAAGAAGTCTGGTTTTGACTTTGAAAATTTGAGTTTGACTCCTCGAGTTTTCATTCCTACTGGGCTCAAACTTCCTATTTTTGGGATATATGATGGTGTCTCATGCCCGAAGCTACATTTGAGGTCTTATGTCCAAAGAATCCAACCCCATACTGCTGATAAGAAGCTATGGATTCATTTCTTCCAGGAAAGCTTAACAGGAGCCCAACTGGAGTGGTATTACCAACTTGAGAGCATTAACGTCCAACCTAAAGTGATATTGCTGAAGCTTTCTACAGGCAATATCAATATAATTCTGATTTGGCACCAAATCGCATTCAACTTCAGAGCATGTCCATGGGTTCCAAAGAAAGTTTCAAGGAGTATGCACAGAAATGGAGAGATCTTGCAAGCAGAGTTCAACCTCCCTTGACTGACAGGGAATTAGTTGATATGTTTATGAGTACGATGACTGGTACTTTTATAGTCATTTGATTGGAAGCTCGTCATCTGGTTTCACCGAGTTGATAATGACTGGAGAACGTGTGGAAAATGGTATACGAAGTGGTAAGATACAGAAAGATGCCTCTTCAAGTACTGCTAAGAAGACTTCTGGTGGGAAAAAAAGAATCTAATGCTATTTATGGTCAACAGGGTCGTAATAAGAACAACCATAATCAATCTGTGGGGGCAGTTCTAATCTCCAACCCTGCACCTACACAACAGAATCAGCAACGAATAATCAGCCTAAGCAAGGTGCACCCAAGAGAGTGTTTACAAAGCTCAACATATCATTGGCTCAGGCATTGCAACACATGCTGAAAAGGGAGCTGATTACTGTGAGGGATCCTCCTACTAACCTCAATACTTCCTCTCCTCGTTACAATCCCAATGTAAGGTGTGCATATCACTCGAACTGCCCCGGGCATGATACTAATAACTGTTGGGCGTTGAAGAGTAAGATTCAGGATATGATTGATGCTGGAGAAATTGAGTTTGACCCTCCTGAGACTCCTAATGTGATTACTGCTCCTATGCCCAAGCATGAGAAGACTGTTAATGTTGTTGATGATAGTTCTTATGTTTCTATGGTGACTGATCTGACTACTCCTTTGATGATTGTTAAGGAGAAGCTGCTATAAGACAGTTTATTTCCGGGTTGCAATGAAGACTGTTGTTACTGTATATGCCAATCCAAAGGTTGCTGGCAGCTGAAAGAAGGTATTCAACGCTTGATGGGCAGTCGTACAATATTGTTTGAGAAGAATCCCTCTGTAGAAAGCTTGTGTGAAGGTTTTTCTCAAGATCTGAAGATTGAAGACGTTTCCATGGTTACTAAAATTCCTGTGAGGATTACTGCTAAGGGTCTTGTAAAGACTACTGCTAAAGGCCCTGTGAAGATTACTGTTGAGCCAACGGTGGCTCCCCTGATCATTACTACTCCTGGTCCAATTCCATATTCTTCCGACAAAGCTATTCCCTAGAACTATGGTGTTGATGTTTATATCCATGGTGTTAAACAAGAACCTTTTGAAGGTGAGATAATACTTAGAAGGGGGATTGAATAAGTATGAAAGATTAAGACTTAAAATAAATAACACAATTATTTTTATCCTGGTTCGTTGAAAACAACTACTCCAGTCCACCCTTCCAAGAGTGATTTGCCTTTCTCAACAAGGACTTAATCCACTATTTAATCAAACAGATTACAATAGTAACACCTAAGAACAACTGTTCTTAGTCTTCTCAAGAGCTACTGATTCCAACTGAATCCTCTTAAGGAAAACATTTACAATCAATGTAAATCAAATACAAGAGTATTAATGCTTCTAAAAAGCTTTTATCACAACAGTGATTTTTCTCTTAAGTTTAAGTACAAGAAATTCTAAGAAGAATATGAAAGAATGAGAGCTTAGAATAATATGATTTCTTTTCAGCAAATTGTGTCACTGAAGAATTTGGTGGAGTCTTCCTTTTATAGGCAGCTGATCCAAGGATGCTGAGCGTTGAAAAGAGAGTCCCAAAAAGGTCTGAGCCTTTTTGTCTTTACATCAAGTGACCTTTCTTAGAAGTAGAAGGCACAGAAAAATCCTTTTTGTCTGTGTTCTTGTGTCTAGCACAAATGAGGAAAGAGACGTTTGATTTACTCCAACGGATATAATCTTTGAATATTTCTTCTTCAGTTATCAGCAAGTTCTTCAGAATCTGATTGAGTCATAGTCTTCTAATGATGTTCAGAACTTTGTTGTATCAGAGTCTTCTGCAGCAAGTGTGCTTTCAGCGTGTTGATCATCAGAGCATATTTGACACAGAACTTCAGTACTTGGCAGCGTTAGTACTTTCAGAAACTTCTGTAGAGACTATGCTTTGAGAAACTCTTCATACAATATTCTTCTTTGCTTCAGACGCTTCTGACTAGCTTCAGATGCTTCAGCTTCAGAATCTTCTGGAGCTTCTTGCTTCAAATCCTTCTGGAGACTACGCTCAGGATCTTCTGTAAACAGCAATCAGAATCTTCTAATGATTGCATCTGGCGCTTCAGAGTCTAGATAACTTCTTGTATACAATTCAGATTTGCTTCTAGAGAGTTAATTTTATTTCAATCTGCAGTAAAACTCACAAGCAAATTTTAGAGTATATAATTCTTAAATATAAAATTTCCTAACAGTTATCATCAAAACAAAGAGTTATTATTAAGAACCAATCTGTGTTCTAACAATCTCCCCCTTTTTGATGATGACAAAAAGTATCAGAAATTTTGTTTAACTGAACATATAGAATTATAACTCCCCCTGAGATGATGAATCTCCCCCTGAGTTAAATACAAACAAGGAATAGAAACTTCCCTTTTGTCTTGAGTAATCTTCAGAGTTAGATCTTGTTTGTTCTTATGACATTTGAAGATCAGAATGACTTGCAGATTTAAGATTCAGAGTTTGATAAATAGACAAATGATCTGAGAGACTCAGAGTTTCTTTTATAGAATGTACTTATCAAATGTTCTGAAATAGTCAGTTTAAATGTTAGATAGAATAGATATGTCTGAAGTTTCATTCTGGTGAAGTTATATTAAACAGTTCAGATCTTTATTTTCTGCCCCTTTTTTGTCATAAGCAAAAAGTAAAAACTTTTAAAAAGACAAATAAAAGGAAAAAGTAAATAAGATAATTCAATGGAGAAAAACCTTGATTCATTTAAAAGAACAGATCAAGAGTACATAGGCAAACATCAAAAGATATAGCAATGAAGTACAGATGCAAACAACAGATGCAAAAACATTAGAAAACAATCTAAGAGTGTTTGGACAAAAGCATCTTCAATAGATCTGTAATCTCAGAGGAGGATTGCTCTTGCTTGGACATCCACTTAGTTATAGTTTCATTCTTTTCATCTTGCTTTGACATCCATTCTGTCATATCCTCAGACTTCTTATCCTGCTTAGCCATCCAGGATTTGATCTCTGACTGTCCAGCTTCCAGAGCAGCAATCTTATCTTCAAAATCTGGGTGTTCTTTCTTTATCTCAGATGAAGAATTAAGATGAGGTTCTGTAGATCCTGGAGCAATGGAATTAGAAGAAGGGTCTACCAGAGACATAGCCAATGCATTATCAGTAGATTCTTTTGATGGTGGAGGAGCATCTAAACGAACAGAGGTTTAGATTTGTTGGGAGTCCAGAATAGAGTCCTTGCAGCCTCAGCAACTCTGAGCTTTACATCATCAGAGCAGACGTTCTTCAGATTTGAAGCTACAGTGTTGAATCTGTTGATGAATTCGTTCCAGATGATGTCATATTCTTTGGCATCCATTGTTGCTGAGCATTTCTTCTGAACAGTACCTAAATACATCTGTATTTCTTGCAAAAATGTTTGAAATAAATGATCAACATTAAGTCTGGGCTTTGGTCGTAACAAGGTTACCAGATTTATAGGTTTAGGTTGGGGAGTTGGTGGAAAAAGTGATTTTGGGATGGAAATCAGAGGAGGAGGATGATATGGAATGAAGGGTATCTCAGAAGCTTTTTCTTTAGATCTGACTAAAGCATTAAGCAAATGAGGTTTTGCTTTTCTGTGAGGGGTGACTACATCAAAAGGTGCATTTGAGTAGGGTTTGAAAGCAGATTTTTGTGGTTCAACAGATGCAACAGTGTTATCAGATGCAATTTGCAGAGCTGAAACAACAACTTTATCAGATTTAGCAGAGTATGATATGGTTGCTAAAGGTTCTACATCTGTCATAGATTTTAAGTAATCAAGAATCACAGATGGAAGGATCATTGTGGATTTTGGTTTCAGAGGATTGATGGGTTCAGAAGGTTCAACTCTGTCATAAAAATCTTTCAGTTTGAAACCATAAGATAGATTATGAAAAAGAGAAGAAACTTGGGCACAAGATATAGAAGATGTTGGATTGGAATTGGGGATTAATATCTCAGATGATGGTGCAGGTGGAGGAGTAGGATCTGGAATGGAAGCTTTAGAAGGTATGGTAGATTCAGGTTGGTTTATCTCAGAGTATTTGTCAAATGGAGAGATTAGAAAATCTGGGTGGATTTCTGATTCTGAGGAGTTAGAGGATGTGGTTGGTGTACAAGAGGTAGAAGATACTTGAAACACCATTTTTAGTGGTGTGACATCAAGAACTTCTGTCTCAGGGATGTGAGGTTCAGAAGTATTAGTAGGTTCTGAAGGAATGTCAGATGGTTTGGATGGTTGTTCTGAAGGAATAGTTATTGGTTCTGATGAAACTGGAGCAGAAGTTACTTTTGTAGGTTCAGAAGTAACAGGTGCAATGGGTTCAGAAGATGGATTAATTGATGGCGGATTGTTAGAAGCTTTTTCTGGTTGAGATTCTTTTTGTTTTTCTGGTTGTTCAGAGGTTTGTTGTTGAACAGATGTTTGTGGTAGTTGTTCTGATGGTTGTTGTTCTGATGGTTGTTGTTCTGATGGTTGAGGTCGTGGAACAAATTGTTTGATATGAATTTTGGGTTGAGATGGTTTTGGTACAGAAACTGTTGGTGTTGGATTTGTTTGTGTTGTAGTTTAAGGTGGAATAGGTGATTGTTTTTGTGGAGAAATGGAGCTGGGAGCTGTGACAGAAGTGGTTTGAGTAGAAGGTGGTTTTGGAACAGACTTAACATTAGAATCATTAATAACAAGTTTTGCAGAAGATACAGAAGATTTAGTACCTTTTATTTTGATCCTCTTGGTAGGTACAGAAGCAGCTTCTTCAGATTCTTTTCTCTTCAAGAGCTTCTTGGGCTTCTCAGCAATCTTGACCTTCTTCTGAGCAGGTGCAGATTCTTCTACAGGCTGAGTCCTTTTCCTCTAGAGTTGTGCTTCTTCTTCTCCTGCATCTGGTAGTGGTTGTCTAGCTAGCTGAATCACATTAGCAGGAACAGGTTTTCCTTCCTTCTTGCATTCATCAATATACATAACCACTATATGTCTGGGCTCTTCAGCAAAGAATAAAGGAAAGTCATCTACAAGAACCCTCTTATTCAATTCTGACACATTCAGCTTCTTGGAAGCTGTTGTGAGTTCATCAACAATTTTGAGTCTCAGAAGACTTTTAGCATTCAGAGGCTTTCCCATTATAGATTCTAATTCCTCTGTAACTCCAGCAGCGTACAGAGCAGTTACTAAACCATTCTCAGTAAGAAGATCTGAGATCAACCTTCCAAAGGGGATCCAAGTTCTGATCTTCTGTCCTTTCTCTTTCACATATTCTCTAGATGCATTGATATGGTTCCACAGATGCATAAACAGAATGTATGGAAGATCTACCTTGGTGCTCTGACTAAGGCAATACATGAAATAGAGCCGTTCATTATTGACATAGTCTGGAGAATTGGTTGACTTCCTGTGGTGGATGCATCCCATGAAGATCTTGGCCCAGATCTTGTAATCAGGCTTCAGATCTTTGAATTTGTTAGAAGCTTGACCAGCAGTCATTACTTCTTCATATACCTCATCCATGTCCACACGCCCAGCTGGCAAGTGGGAAACACCATCTGTTTCTTCATATCCTATTAATGTTCTTATCAGATCTTCTGTGATAATAATTTCTTTTCCCAGCACAGAAGATAAGATGAACTTGGGGTAAACTGATGCATGGATCCAGAATTCTTTCACAAGGAGAGGGTAAACTGGTCCAAAGAGCCTATCAAAATACTTAACCCATCCTTGAGCTCCAATGATGGAACGAAACTCAAACCCATTTTCTGCCAGAGAATCAAACTCAACCATAGATTCACATAGAACTTCCAACTTATCAACAGGGGTTAGAAGAGTTCTTTTGGGAGGAGAATAGGGAGCAACACCCATGTTTTCTGAAGTTACAGCAGCCATAGAAGATTGGAATTGAGCAGGTGTTGAAGATGAAGTTGCCATTGAAGAATGCTTTGTCAAACGCTTAGGTATAGGGTTTTTATGCAGAGAAAAGAGGAGATGAAAACGCATGTAATTTCTGAGAGTGTGAAAAGTGTGAAAGTGAATACAAGTCAAGTATTTATACTAACACTTAGGCATATCAACAGTTCAGAAAATTGCACGTTTTAACAAGAAAATAATAATCATTTCAAAACATTAATTGCTTCTGACAATATGGGGGGAAAACCAAGATTCTCACTATTCAAACTTCACCTCAAACGTCTCTTCAGTTATGTACACGCCACCTCTTCAGATTTGGTGTGACACGTGTTTGCTTGCATGTGTTCTGAATTCTCTTAAGAAATGAAACGTTAGCCAACGTTCAGATCTTCTAAAGATTGTTAGTTCAGAGTTTCACAAAAGAAATATTGATCAGAGTAAAATAAGCAATCAGAAGAAATACTTCAGATCATTAAGCATTTTTGCATCTGTAAAAATTTGCTTCTGATAAATATTATTCTGGACAAAAATCCATACCAATATTTTTCAGAATAAAATTGAATCTATCTTCAACAAGGGGTTTTGTAAAAATATCTTCCCATTGATGATCTGTATCAACAAAGGCTAAATTTATGATTCCCTTCTGAACATAGTCTCTGATGAAATGATGCTTAATTTCTATATGTTTTTCCTTAGAATGTAAAATGGGATTCTTGGACAAACATATAGCAGAAGTATTATCACAAAAGATAGAAATGTTACTTTCAAAAATTTGATAATCTTCTAGTTGACTTTTCATCCAGAGCATCTGCGTGCTACATCCAGCAGCAGCAATGTATTCAGCCTCTGTGGTTGAAAGTGCAATTGTGGGTTGCTTGCTGTACCAGGAGATTAGATTTCTTCCTAGAAATTGACAACTTCCAGAAGTACTTTTTCTTTCCACTCTGTCTCCAGCGTAGTCAGCATCACAGAATCCAACTAATTTGAAATCATCAGATTTTCTGTAACACAAAACCACATTAGAATTACCTTTCAGATACCTTAGAATCCTCTTGACAGCTGTCAAGTGTGATTCTCTAGGATCTGATTGGAATCTAACACACAGACAAACACTGAACAATATGTCAGGTCTAGAAGCAGTAAGATAAAGAAGAGAGCCAATCATACCTCTATAGAGCTTCTGGTCTACTTTCTTACTTACCTCTTCCTTGCCAAGTGAGCTAGTAGGATGCATTGGAGTCTTTGCCAGCTTGCTGTCAGACATGTTAAATTTCTTCAGAAGTTCTTTAACATATTTTGTCTGATGTATGTAGGTGCACTCTGGAGTTTGATTAACTTGGATTCCTAGAAAGAATCTGAGTTCTCCCATCATACTCATTTCAAATTCTGCCTGCATACATGTAGCAAACTCCTTTCCAAGCATAACATTTGTTGATCCAAAAATAATATCATCTACATAAATTTGGCAAATTAGAAGATCTTTCTTAATTGTTTTACAAAAGAGTGTTGTATCCACTTTGCCTCTGATGAAATTCTTCTCCAGAAGAAAATTGCTCAATCTCTCATACCAAGCTCTGGGAGCTTGTTTTAAACCATATAGAGATTTCTTTAATTTAAAAACATGATCTGGAAATTTTTCATTTTCAAAACCAGGAGGTTGGTGGACATAAACTTCTTCTTCTATAATACCATTAAGAAAGGCACTTTTAACATCCATCTGATACAGAGTGATGTTATATTGTGCAGCAAAGGAAATAAGAAGGCGTATAGATTCTAACCTTGCCACTGGAGCATATGTCTCAGTGTAATCAATACCTTCTTGCTGACTGTACCCTTGAGCAACCAGCCTTGCCTTATTCCTCTCAACTTCTCCTTTCTCATTTAGCTTATTTCTGAAGACCCATTTTGTACCAATTATATTGAATCCTTGAGGTCTCTGAACTAGATCCCATACATCATTTCTGCTGAATTGATTTAGCTCTTCCTGCATGGCAATAATCCAATCATTGTCTTGCAGAGCTTCATCTACAGAAGATGGTTCAATTTCTGACACTAGTCCAAATAGTGATGCTTCAGATGATCTTAGAAAGGATCTTGTTCTGATGGGATCATCCTTCTTTCCAATAATGACATCCTCTGGATGAGAAGCTTTAATTCTGGATGATGATCCTCTAATAGTTGACTCTTCAGAAATGTTTAGATTATTCATTTGAGAAGTTAAAGGAGTAGCATCTGGAGTTGCTTCTAGTTCCTTCACTTGAATTTTGTCTGCTTCTGAAACTTCAGAGTCAATAAAGACTACTTCCCTATCTGCAAAGTTATCAACCTGCTTTGGCTTTTCAGAGCCAAGCTTATCATCAAATCTGACATGAATGGATTCTTCCACAATCTGTGTCTCAGTGTTGTATACTCTGTAGCCTTTAGAGTGTTCAGAATATCCAAGCATGAAACACTTCTGTGCTTTGGAATCAAACTTGCTCAGATTTTCCTTAGTGTTTAACATATAGCAAATACATCCAAAAGGATGAAAATATGAAATGTTGGGCTTTTTGTTCTTCCACAGTTCATAAGGAGTCTTCTTCAGAAGAGGTCTAACAGACACTCCGTTCTGAATGTAACAGGCTGTGTTGATTGCTTCTGCCCAAAAATGTTTTGCCAGATTTGTCTCATTGATCATGGTTCTGGCCATTTCTTGCAAAGTTCTGTTTTTCCTCTCTACAACCCCATTCTGTTGTGGAGTTCTAGGACAGGAAAAATCACGAGCAATGCCATTTTCAGAAAAATATTTTTCAAAGTATTTATTTTCAAATTCACCACCACGATCACTTCTGACTTTTATAATTTTGAAATTCTTTTCATTCTGGACTTGCTTGCAGAAGTCAAAGAACACAGAATGTGACTCATCTTTGTCTTTTAAGAACTTTACCCATGTCCATCTACTAAAGTCATCAACAATGACTAATCCATACTTCTTGCCTCTGATGGATGTAGTTTTCACTGGTCCAAACAGATCAATATGAAGTAATTCTAGTGGTTTAGAAGTAGAAACAACATTTTTTGACTTGAAAGATGTTTTTGAAAACTTCCCTTTCTGGCATGCTTCACAAAGAGCATCTGAAGTGAACTTCAGATTAGGGAGTCCTCTGACAAGATTAAGTTTATTAATCTGAGATATGCGTCTCATATTAATATGGCCCAATCTTCTGTGCCAGACACATTGCTCTTCATTAACAGACAAGAGGCATTTAACATTTTGAACTTTAAGTTCTGAAAGATTTATTTTATAAATGTTGTTTTTCCTCTTACCACTAAATAGGATAGAGCCATCCTTTTGACTAATAGCTTTATAACATTTTTGATTAAAGGTAATATCATAACCATTGTCACTTAATTGACTTATGGATAATAAGTTATGCTTTAACCCTTCAACAAGTAAAACATTAGTAATAGAGGGAAGTTTACCATTTCCAATAGTGCCAGATCCAATGATCTTGCCCTTCTGGTTCCCTCCAAACTTCACGTCACCTCCAGATCTAAGTTCCAGGCTTTGGAACATAGACTTTTCTCCTGTCATGTGTCGTGAGCATCCAGAGTCCAGGTACCATGATTGGTGTCCTGACCTTGCTGCTAAGAACATCTGCAACAAGAATTATTTTGTTTTTAGGTACCCAGATCTTCTTGGGTCCTTTGGGGTTAGTTGGTTTGTAGGTTTGTCTAAACTTCTGTTTTTCAACATAATGTTTATTCTGACTTGCCTTGGGTTTAAACACATAAGTATTCTTCTCAGAGCTTGTGTGTTTAATGTCATTTAAGTGACCAAATTTAAATTGAGAATACAGATGTGTCTTCTTGATGAAAAGTTTGTCAACAGGTTTTGGATTGCTTCCAGATGAAGATTCATATCCAATACCTCTTCTGTTGTTTCCACTAACACCATAGATCATAGAAGCCATCTTGCTTCTGTCTATGCTCTTAGTAAGAAACCTCTGAAAGCTAGAGTCATATTTTTCTAAAATGTTTTCACATGACGTAGTCTCTGATTCAGATTCTTGTTGAGTTATTTCAAAGTCATTTTTGATTTTCAGATTAATTTCTTTTTGCTCAACAAGTTCTGTCTTCAGAAGATCAATCTCAGATTCAAGATTGCTTTTCAGCTTCTTGTATTTGAGTTTGATATTGTTATAACTTTTAAGAACTTCTGTTAAAACTTTTATAAGTTCTTCTTTGGTAAGTTTAGCCATTACCTCTTCTGCGTCATCATCAGATTCAGAATCCGATTCATATCCTGAGGTACCTTCCTCTTGATCCTCTGTGCTGGCCATTAGTGCAACATTAGCACATTCTTCTTCTGATTCAGAAGATGATTCAGATTCATCTGAGTCATCCCATGTTGCCATCAGAACCTTCTTCTTTTTGTTAAACTTCTTCTTGGGTTTTTCTTTCTGAAGTTTGGGGCAATCATTCTTGTAGTGCCTAGGTTCTTTGCGCTCATAGCACACAACTTCTTTCTTGCCAGATCTTCTGTGCCCAGAAGATTCCTTTCTATTATCAAATCTTCTGAAGTTGTTGAACTTCTTTCCCTTGTGCTTCCAGAGTCTGTTGATCCTTTTGGACAACATGGATAATTCATCTTCTTCTTCAGAAGAAGATTCTTCAGAGCTTTCTTGAATAACCTGCAAAGCTTTAGCAGTTTTGTTAGATTTTAAGGCAACAGATTTACCTTTTTCTTTCTTCTGAGGTTCATCTTCCTCAAGCTCAATCTCATGGCTCCTCAGTGAGCTGATGAGTTCTTCTAGAGAGATCTTGTTCAGATCTTTAGCCATCTTCAAGGCAGTCACCATTGGTCTCCATCTGGTAGGCAGACTTCTGATTATTTTCTTTACGTGATCTGATGTAGAGTATCCCTTGTCCAGAACTTTCAGCCCAGCTGTGAGTATCTGAAATCTGGAGAACATGGCTTCAACAGATTTAGAGTCTTCCATTTTGAAGGCCTCATACTTCTGGATCAGAGCCAGAGCTTTTGTCTCCTTAACTTGAGAATTTCCCTCATGAGTCATTTTTAGGGATTCAAACATATCAAAAGCAGTTTCCCTGTTTGTAATTTTTTCATACTCAGTATGTGAAATTGCATTCAATAATATAGTCCTGGATTTGTGATGATTTCTAAAATCTTTCTTCTGAGCATCTGTCATAGATTTTATGTCAATCTTCTTGCCATTCCCATCTGTGGGATGGACATATCCATCTATGACTAGATCCCATAGATCAACATCATATCCTAGAAAAAAAACTCTCAATTCTGTCTTTCCAGTAGTCAAATTTCTCCCCATCAAACATAGGGGGTTTGGTGTTGATCATGTCCCTTTCTTCATATTTATTGTTAATATTGGATATTGAATTATCAGCCATTGTAACAAATAAATATATATCAAAGTATTTCTCTCTGGATCTTTACTAACACTGTTAAGTGGTAGCACACACAGAACCGGAGCTCTGATGCCAACTGAAGGTGAGATAATACTTAGAAGGGGGTTGAATAAGTATGAAAGATTAAGACTTAAAATAAATAACACAATTATTTTTATCCTGGTTCGTTGAAAACAACTACTCCAGTCCACCCTTCCAAGAGTGATTTGCCTTTCTCAACAAGGACTTAATCCACTATTTAATCAAACAGATTACAATAGTAACACCTAAGAACAACTGTTCTTAGTCTTCTCAAGAGCTACTGATTCCAAGTGAATCCTCTTAAGGAAAACCTTTACAATCAATGTAAATCAAATACAAGAGTATTAATGCTTCTAAAAAGCTTTTATCACAACAGTGATTTTTCTCTTAAGTTTAAGTACAAGAAATTCTAAGAAGAATATGAAAGAATGAGAGCTTAGAATAATATGATTTCTTTTCAGCAAATTGTGTCACTGAAGAATTTGGTGGAGTCTTCCTTTTATAGGCAGCTGATCCAAGGATGCTGAGCGTTGAAAAGAGAGTCCCAAAAAGGTCTGAGCTTTTTTGTCTTTACATCAAGTGACCTTTCTTAGAAGTAGAAGGCACAGAAAAATCCTTTTTGTCTGTGTTCTTGTGTCTAGCACAAATGAGGAAAGAGACGTTTGATTTACTCCAACGGATATAATCTTTGAATATTTCTTCTTCAGTTATCAGCAAGTTCTTCAGAATCTGATTGAGTCAGAGTCTTCTAATGATGTTCAGAACTTTGTTGTATCAGAGTCTTCTGCAGCAAGTGTGCTTTCAGCGTGTTGATCATCAGAGCATATTTGACACAGAACTTCAGTACTTAGCAGCGTTAGTACTTTCAGAAACTTCTGTAGAGACTATGCTTTGAGAAACTCTTCATATAATATTCTTCTTTGCTTCAGATGCTTCTGACTAGCTTCAGATGCTTCAGCTTCAGAATCTTCTGGAGCTTCTTGCTTCAGATTCTTCTGGAGACTATGCTCAGGATCTTCTGTAAACAGCAATCAGAATCTTCTAATGATTGCATCTGGCGCTTCAGAGTCTAGATAACTTCTTGTATACAATTTAGATTTGCTTCTAGAGAGTTAATTTCATTTCAATCTGCAGTAAAACTCACAAGCAAATTTTAGAGTATATAATTCTTAAATATAAAATTTCCTAACAGTTATCATCAAAACAAAGAGTTATTATTAAGAACCAATCTGTGTTCTAACACCTTTGACTGATATACTTACTGAAGATATTAATCTGGATATCGACAATATTGTTGGAACTAGTAAGGTGACTAGAAGCGGAAGGATTTTCTCTCCGGAGAATATCTCAAAGAATGTTGCAACTCCAGTTCATATCTCCTCCTCTGGGCCAAGTACTGAATCTTGAGGCAAAGCACCTGTGATTAAGCCTGGCCAAGTTGAAACACCAGTTGTTGAAGATCTCTCGAAGCCGATGGAGAAAGTTCTGAAGATCATCCGCAAGAGTGATTATGATATTGTTGAATAATTGGGGCATACTCCCTCCAAAATTTCTATGTTGTCTCTACTACTGTGCTCTGAAGCCCATGCTAAGGCTTTGGTGAAGTTTCTAAAGTCTGCTCATGTACCACATGAGATCTCTGCGGACCAGTTTGAGAATTGTGTTGCTAATCTGACGAATGATAATGGTTTAGGCTTTTCTGATGCTGATTTAAATCCCGCTAAGAGAAACCATAACAAAGCTCTGTATATCTCCATTGAGTGTAGGGGCACTACTTTGTCTCATGTGCTGGTGGACAATGGTTCCTCGTCGAATGTGTTACCAAAGGCTGTTCTCGATAAGCTCAACTCTAAAGATGTTGTACTAAGACCTAGCAATGTGGTGGTGAGGGCCTTTGATGGTTAAAGAAGAATGGTACATGGAGAAGTCGACCTTCCTATCAAAGTAGGATCTCAAGTTTTTGATTCCACTTTCTATGTGATGGATATCCGCCCTGCTTATTCTTGTTTGCTTGGGCGCCCCTGGATACATGGGGCAGGTGTTGTGACCTCTACTTTACACCAGAAGTTGAAGTATCCATTGAATGGTAAGATTTTCACTGTCAATGGTGAAGAGGAGTATATGGTCAGTCATGTGAATAATTTCAAGTATGTAGAAATGGAGGGTGAATTTGTTGAAACTCCTTGCCAGATCTTTGAAGTGGTTCTTCAGAATGTTCCTGCTGTTAAGAAAGTTCCTGTTGTTACCCGAAAACCTCCTACTATGGCCTCTCTGAAGGATTCTAGAGCTGTAGTTGAAGAAGGTGGTATTGCTATCTGGGGTCAGCTTCCAAACATCCCTTACAAGTTTGACAAGTTTGGTTTGGGTTCTACTGCAGAGGCTCAGAAGGCTGTTCGTCGCGCTCGTGCTGTTCGTAGTACCAATCAAGGAATCCAGAGAGATAATGTCAATGTTGTGGAAGACTCTAATAAAGACTGCAACCTGGACGATTGGATATTTCCCACTGTTGGAAATGGACTCAACAATTGGAAGGCTGAAGATTTCATTCCTATCTCCTTTAGTCAGGAGTAATTGTTGTTTTTTGTCTTTCTTTATTTTGGCCTTGTAACTTTGAACAATTTAAAAACTTTTAAGTCTTGTGCCTTGCCCGTGGCACAATGGTATGCTTATTAAGGGTTGTCATTGCATTTGCATGTCTTCATTAATAAAATCATTGGATGTTTTGCTTTTGTAAATATTGTGCTCCCTGTCTTTCTTTTTATTTTCTATTTTCAAAAAAAAAACTATGTGTTCTTACACACACCCACGTAACTAAAATGCAGATCCTCATCCACTCCGGATCCTATTGATAAAAGTTTTGCTATTGCTAATTATGACTTCGAAAATCTGATCTACCATGTCGAGGATGGAAATGAGGAAGATTGTGAAGTGCTTGCTGAACTTTCTAGGCTGCTACGACAAGAAGAGAAAGTTATACAGCCGCATGAAGAACCAATCGAAGTTGTGAATCTAGGAACTGAGGAAGACAAAAAAGAGGTCAAGATAGGAGCTGAATTAGAAGACAGTGCTAAGAACAGGTTAGTTCAAATGCTACGCGATTATGTGGAGATCTTTGCTTGGTCTTATGAAGATATGCAGGGCTGGATACAAATATTGTGGTTCACCATCTACCGATGAAGGAAGATTGTCGCTCAATAAAGCAGAAAGTCCGTCGTATGCGCACAAATATGTCAGAAAAGATTAAAGCTGAAGTAATGAAACAATTCGAGGCAGGATTCCTAGCTGTCACTTCTTATCCTCAATGGGTTGCTAATGTGGTACTAGTACCGAAGAAGGATGGAAACGTTCGTATGTGCGTGGATTAAAGGGATCTGAACAAAGCCAGCCCTAAAGATGATTTTCCGCTTCCACACATTGATGTCTGGTAGACAACACTGCTCAACATAAGGTATTCTCTTTTATGGATGGTTTCTCTAGTTACAATCAGATTAAGATGGCACCCGAAGATATGGAGAAGACTACATTCATCACACAATGGGGCACCTTTTGTTACAAGGTAATGCCATTTGGTTTGAAGAATGATGGGGCAACTAATCAGCGTGCTATGGTAGCCTTGTTCCATGATATGATTCATCATGAAATAGAGGTATATGTTGATGACATGATAGCCAGGTCCCAGACTGAAGAAGAACATCTTGACCACCTGCACAAGTTATTTGAGAGGTTGAAGAAATACAAGTTGAGATTGAATCCAAACAAATGTACCTTTGGAGTTAGATCTGGTAAACTCTTGGGTTTCATTTTTAGTGGTAAAGGTATTGAAGTTGACCCCGCGAAGGTAAAAGCTATACAAGATATGCCTGCTCCCCGTACTAAGAAGGAAGTCAGAGATTTCTTGGGACGCCTGAACTACATTGCAAGATTTATTTTCCAATTAACTGCTACTTGTGAACCAATCTTCAAGTTGCTGAAGAAAGATCAAGTAATGGAATGGATCGATGAATGACAGATAGCTTTTGATGAGATTAAGAAGTATCTCTAAGAACCTCCAATTCTGATGCCACCAGTTGAAGGAAGACCCTTGATTATGTACTTAATAGTGCTAGACAATTCAATGGGGTGTGTTTTGGGCTAGCATGACGAGTCTGGTCGAAAAGAGCAAGCAATATACTACCTTAGCAAAAAGTTTACCGACTGTGAAACAAGATACTCATCGCTCGAGAAAACTTGTTGTGCTTTGGCATGGGCTGCTCGCGGACTAAGACAATATATGTTGACTCATACCAATTTATTGATTTCAAAGATGGATCCTATCAAGTACATATTTGAGAAACCTGCCCTCTCCGGATGAATAGCAAGATGGCAAATGATTTTGACAGAATACGACATCCAGTATACCACTCAGAAAGCAATTAAAGGAAGTTTGGTAGCTGATCATTTGGCTCATCAACCAGTGGATGACTATCAGACTATGAATTTTGAGTTTCCAGACGAAGATATTATGCTTATTGCTAAAGAACCTAGACAGTATGACGGACCCGAACAGGAATCCCAACGTACTATGGTTTTTGACGGAGCTTCTAATGCACTTGGTAATGGCGTTGGTGTTGTGATTATCTCTCCTGAAGGTTGTTATACACTGTTTACTGCTAGACTTTGTGTTCGTTCTACAAATAATATGGCTGAGTATGAAGCGTGCATCATGGGTATCAAGGCTGCCATTGAGATGAAGATCCAGTTCTTAAGTGTATATGGGGATTCAGCCCTGGTAATTAGTCAGGTTAAAGGAGAATGGGACACAAAACATCAAAATATCATTCCTTACAAAGAACATGTGTTATCTTTGATTCCATATTTTGAAGAGATTATTTTTGAACATATTCCACGAGACGATAATCAGTTAGCAGATGCATTAGCTACCATGGCATCTATGTTTGAGATCAGGGGGGATGATGAAGCTCCTAGAGTTACTATTGATCGATTTTCTGAACCTGCATACTGTTATGAGGTTAATACTAAGGGAGTAGAAGAAAAGCCTTGGTTCCACAAAGTAAAAAGATATCTCGAAGCTCAGGAATATCCTGAAGGGGAATCTATCAATGACAAGAAATTTCTAAGGAGGTTCTCTGCCAAGTTCCTCCTGAGTAATGGGATTTTGTACAAGCGCAATCACGATTCGACTTTGCTCTGTTGTGTGGACAAGAAGGAAGCAAGGGAGATTATAGAAGACATGCATGATGGGATATTTGGTACTCATTCTAGTGGGCATATGATGGCAAAGAAGATTCTGAGAGCAGGTTACTACTGGTCTACCATGGAAGTTGATTGTCATCTACATTCCAAGACTTGTCATAAATGTCAGATATATGCTGATAAAGTACATGTACCTCCTGTTCCATTGAATGTTCTGACTGCTCCTTGGCCTTTTGCAATGTGGGGCATTGATATGATTGGTGAGATCAAACCTACAACTTCCAATGGACATCGTTTCATTCTTGTTACTATTGATTACTTTACGAAAGGGGTAGAGGCAACTTCGTTCGCTTCTGTTACCAAGAATGTTGTGGCTCGGTTTATCAAGCATAATCTTATATGTAGATATGGCATCCCCGAAAGGATTATCACGAACAATGGTACTAATCTGAACAATACTATGATTACTGAACTTTGCACGCGGTTCAAGATCAAACATCACAATTCTTCTCCATATCGACCAAAGACGAATGGCGCAGTGGAAGCCGCCAATAAGAATATTAAGAAGATTTTGCAAAAGATGACAGTGACATACAAAGATTGGCACGAGATGTTACCATTTGCTTTTCATGGTTACCGTACCACAGTACGCACTTCAACTGGGGCAACCCCGTTCTCTCTTGTTTATGGTATGGAAGCAGTTTTACCTGTTAAGGTTCAGATTCCTTCTTTGAGAATTATGAGAGATGCAGACTTAGAGGAAGATGAATAGATTCATACTCGACTTGACCAGATAAATTTGATTGATGAGAAGAGGCTTGCAGTAGTTTGTCATGGTCAGATGTATCAGAAGCGTATGATTAAAGCCTTTAGTAAGAAAGTCAAACATCAGGTCTACCAAGCTGGAGATTTGGTAATCAAGCGTATCATATTACCACAGGGTGATCCTAGGGGAAAATGGACTCCCACTTATGAAGGGCCATTTGTAGTCAAGAGGGTGTTTTCTAGAGGTGCCATGATACTTGCCACCATGGATGGTGAAGATTTCCCGCAACCCGTGAACGCGGACATAGTAAAAAAAATACTACGCATAAAAAAAAGGGACCCTCTAGGTTGACTGGCCTAGGCAAAATAAGGGCATCCCGGTGAACCAAAAAGGTTCGGGCAAAAATTAGGGATATATATATATATATATATATATATATATATATATATATATATATATATATATATATATATATATATATATATATATATATATATATATATATATATATATATATATATATATATATATATATATATATATATATATATATATATATATATATATATATATATATATATATATATATATATATATATATATATATATATATATATATATATATATATATATATATATATATATATATATATATATATATATATATATATATATATATATATATATATATATATATATATATATATATATATATATATATATATATATATATATATATATATATATATATATATATATATATATATATATATATATATATATATATATATATATATATATATATATATATATATATATATATAATTGTACATCCGACAAGTCGAAAACCTGAAAAGGCGGCTTGGGCAAAAAAGGGTATCCCGGTGGATTGAAAACCTGAAAGGGCGATCCAGGCAAAAGTTAGGGATTAAAGCATACGACTATGTCTCGTTGGATCACCCATGTAACCTTAACTAGTTTTACTACCAATGTCAAGTTCAAACGGGGTAGATCAGTCCAGCTGTTTCTTCTCCAACAGCAATGAGATGAGATGCTTGAAGATAATAGCAATAGCAAATTTGAGACTTGATAGGATTATTTACACATAGTTGTTTCCCTTGTACTCTTTTCAAATTTCCTACGACGAACTCCTCTTACTAGGATTTCTGTCTCATTGTTCAAAAACTTGCCTGTTTATAGGCTATTTTTCAAAATTAATACAATTCAGTTTTCTTTTCCCGTTTTACTTAAGCTTAAATGTCCATTGATTATATTGAATGAATATATGCTTTTAAATATGATTGATGTTTACCATAATATAAAATACATATGAAATTACAATAACATCATTTACGAAGGACTATCAGAGGTAAGAATCCCCAGTAAAGTCCATATCCAGCAGATCTTTGCAGGGTCATCCCCACAGAGTAATCTTCACGGATTTATTTCAACAAAGCATTACAAATAATCTCTCGTACTTCCAGTTCTACAAAATCCCATACAGATTCCTCTTAAATATGGTATCCCCAGAAGAGTTAATACATGGTCAGATAATACATCGGAGGTATATCCATCTCTTTTATCCCCAGTTAGGATATTCAGGAATCTATTCTTCCAATAAAAAGTACAACGAACAAAAATCGAAAAGGGTCCTAAATACTACATGCTGAAATAATATGGGAACGATGTCTTCATATTCTTCAACAATGAATCGATATTTATTTTCCCCAACTGGCAGTGGTCACATGAAGCTATTGACAAGCTTCAACTACATAATTCATACATACATCATTTCATATCATACGCATACAACATTCTCATTTATGATAAGAATATCGTCTTGCAAAACGTATATACATCATGACATTGCATAGAACTAACCTTGTTTTTCAGGTTAATTCCCCAGCAGACGAACGTCATCAACAACTTATTCTCGGGCTGCTTTAAACCCCCGGGACAATATCTTGGACTGCTTTATCCTCCAGGAACATATATAACAATATCTTGGATTGCTTTATCCTCTAGGAGTACGCATAACAATATCTTGAGCTTCTACAACCCTCAAGATTACATCCATCAATGTCTTGGGCTGCTACATCCCCTAAGATTACATATGTATCCATCTTGGGCTGCTATATTCCTCCAAGGGCTACCTCAAACAATATCTTGGGCTTCTATAAACCCCTAGGATAATATCTTGGACCGCTCTATCCTCCAGGATTACACATAACAATGTCTTAGACTGCTATATCCTCCAGCACCACATTAAATAACATCTTGGGCTACTACATCCCCCGAGATTACATCAATCTACGTTTTGGACTGCTTTATCCTCCAAAAGGTATATCTGAAGAACATTTTACCCCAAATGGCATCTTTAAGCCCATTCAAGCAATACAACCAACCAACAACACTACTTCGCGCACCGGCGAGTAAAAAATTTTGGGCTTCAGTGTTCAATCCTCTTCAACATTCAAGTCACGAAAGGCGGACATGCCAATCTAACTCCTCAAGTTTCAGAAAATTGAACAGGGGAAGCTGTTGTACCCCAAAATTTACCCTCCCATATTCAAGACAATATGTCCCAAGAGGTTACTTAATAGTCACAAGATTCACAATTGGTCAAAGGGATTGAAGGTTTCTTCAAAGCCTCCTCCTGAACAGTGGATCTTAGAACTAGGGTTTTGAGTCTCCCCGAGCAAAATGGACTTATAAAACTTAAAATGGACTTCACAACATCCCACATACTTAAAAGAATCCCCATGTCAAGTTTCAGAGCTTTCCTCACAAGTTTGGCCAGTCAGATGCTCAGATACCTGAAAATCAGTTAACTTGGTCAAAAATTCAACTGAGGACAACTGTGGTCAACTCAAAGTCAAACTTCAAGATTTTTGGTCAACATCAAGATTATGAGGTGAAATTCATCATTTGATCAAGGTTCGATCATGATTCATCAGGGAAACCTCAGATCATCAAGAATCGAAAGTTGCTAAATTAGGGTTTTGTGTAGGAAAAGTCAACTGAACTTTGACCAGCCATAAGTTTCACATGTTTCATCAAAACTTTCCCATCCAAAGCTCATTTTGAAGGAAGTTTAATTCTATACAACTTTGTGTCTCACAAGCCAAGCCTAAAAATTCTTCATTTGAAAGATATGAGCCAAGACATTATAGGTCCTTTTGAAAGTTAATAAAAAGTCAACTTTTTCCGAAGCTCATAATTTGAAAATGGTAAAAAAAATATGGACATGGGACCAAAAGAGTTGATTAGAGGATACCCTAATATTTCTAAAAAGTCTTAGAACACCTCTATAGCATTAAAATTGAGGAAGTTATGCATTGTCAAAGTTGGTAATTTTTCAAGGGGTGTATGAAGTAAAAAGGGTCATAACTCCAATTCTTTCCAAATGGGCCCATAAGATTGCAACTCAAACTTGAATATAGAGTTATTCACGATCCAATGACCATGTTTTTTTTATTTTTATCATTTATTTTATATTATTTTTGATTTTTATCATTTAAAATCATTTTTAATTAAAATAAATTATAAAAAATAAAAGATTTGATTTAAGATTTATTTTGGGATCAAATATATGGTATTCAAAGTGATTGAAGTCATCCAAATTTGTTCAATACGAATATGGTATGATTTAATTTGATTTTTGTTTTTTACAATTATGATAATTGGCTCCTTCATCTTCAAGTAACCCATAAAACTCCAACCAAGGCCCAATTGTTTACCCTAATTTACACTACTTTATTACACAACAAAGTCAGAATGAAAAAAAGAGGGAGAGAAATTTTTTTTAGAAGCCATAAGAACCTTAGAAAAATCTTAAAACAGCTTTGCAATAAGATTCAATCAGCTCTACAAGTCCATTCACATTCCTCAAGATCCTAGGAACCTATCCCACAAAGACTTGAAGGTTGAGACCTCACGAAGTGCATCCCATGAACATGCCGCCTCTCATTTTTTTTTTTTTTTACTTTCTAATCTTTGATTTCATTGCACTTTATCATATTTTCTGTTCATAATGATCTTCATAATCATGTTTAGGTTTGTTTTGGTCATTTGTTTGCAAGATATGATGCATGTTTCAAGAAGTGACACGGTTAAGGCATAAGCTTTTCAAGAGTCGAAACTCTTCGTACGGACATTTTCAGGCCTTCCCCCATTTATTTTTAGTGAATTTCTTCCTTTTTTTTTTATGTTTTATAGTATTTATTATTAAAACATTATTATTAGTTTAATTAACCATTAATATTTATTAACTGCTCACTAATTATTTTTCTTAAAATAATGTTTATAATTTTTTTTCTCTCACATAACTTTTTTTTTAAGTTATTAATTAAAATTGTAAATAAATATAACTAGGTTTAGATTAATTTAAAAACCCTAATTTTTCACTAACCCTAATTAAACCCTCATTTTCTAAACTTGATCTTTTTTTTTAAAAAACAATTAATTTCCTAACTTAATTTATTTCTATTTCTTTATTTGTATTATTTAGAAGATTGTATAGGATTTTCCTTATGTAATTTATTTTTTCGCACCGATTATTCTATAATTGCCCCGAAGCCGTGTAATAGTTTAGGACTTTATTTCTTGTTTTTTTTTTATTATTTCCGTAAATATTTAATTTCTTGGTTAGTAATCTAGGGCGTGAAAAGATCTAATTGAATAAATTGGACTTAGAGAATCAATAATAAAACAAATATCTAAAAATAATCACTCACACACGTAAGTCGATCGTTCCACGATCGCCATCTACACCTCCTAGGATTACCCCTCTTAGTTTCCTTAATATGGTCAAGTCTCTCGAACGTAGGAGTGTCTTAAGCGATGTCTTTTCAAACAGATAAATCATCAAGTCCCTTTAAAGTTAAAAGGATCATAGTCCCTTCGAAGTTGCCTACGAAATAAATGATCTTGTCCCTCGATGACCCTACAAAAATGATGATAGTCCCTTCGAATTACTAAGACACCCCTACATGTTGCCTTCTTTTACCATACGATGACCATATGCCCGTCCCTTAATATTCAAGGTAAAGACTACTTACTCACTAATAGTAAGGACAGTCTTACCCTTAAAGGAAATAAATAACAAGAAAGACCTTACAAACTTAGGGTAGGTAGCACTTAAATACTTGCTAACTTTTTTCTAAAAAACATTCTTTACACCCCACTTTCAAAATATTTCCAAACTCAAGGCTTTGTATACATCCATACGAGGATCACTACAGAGAACTTCTGAAAATCTTTTCTAAACATACATTTCACATTACTTTTCAAACAAACAAGTGAGCTAAGTAACTAAGAGCCCATGGATAACCATGGATATAAAGGGTGCTAACACCTTTCCTTTATATAACCTACCCCCCGAACTCAAAATATTTTCAAAAAGGTCTTTCCTGTTCTTTTATAGCCTTTCCTATTGGATAAAATAAAAGTCGGTGGCGACTCTTACTATCCGCACATGTTTTTGTCAAACAAAAACACCAAGTCAGTTCTCCCACTGTGTTACAGGTTGATTGAATCTTGTTCATCAAGATTGAATCAGAATTAATCAAAATTTTGGGTTAACTCCAATATCTGGTATCTAGAGCTCTGGTTGTGATTTATGGAAGAAAAACGTGATGGTCATGAATCATCCAAACGAGCATTTTTCGGCAAGTCTTCTTATTATCAAGAACAATAATTATGAGAATTGGTGCAAACAGGTAAAATTCATTTTTTGCTATCAAGATCTCTGAGATCTTGTGTAGGAAGGAGTAACACCACTTGCAAAGAACGCGTTGGATCAAGAAAAAGTTGCATACAAAGAATTGAAGAAGAAAGATTATAAAGCTCTCTTTAATTCATCAATATGTTGATCCATACAATTTCAAAAAGGTCAGTGATGTAGAATCTACAAAAGAAGCATGGAAAATCTTGGAGAAATCGTTTGGAGGCGAAGAGAAGGTGAAAGAGGTGAGGTTAAAAACTCACAAAAGGACGTATGAATTGCTTCAGATGGAAGAAAGTGAAAGCATAACTGATTTTTTCACTAGGGCTACAAAGCCGGTGAATTAAGTCAGGGTATATGGAGAAGTGTTGACACAAAGCCGGTGAATTAAGTCAGGGTATATGGAGAAGTGTTGACATAAAGATTAATTGTTGCAAAGATCTTGAGCTCATTGGCTCCAAAGTTTGACCACGTGGTAATAGCCATAGAAGAGTAGAAAGATTTGTCAACATTAACAAAGGAAGAGCTTCAAGGGACACTTGAATCTCATGAACAAAGGATGGCTGAAATAGGCGCATGCAATTCGAAAAGTGATATGGTTTTGCAGGTACAATCAACAAAAGAAAAGAAATGAAAAGGAAGTTGGAATTGAAAGAAAGGCAGAGGAGGCTAAAATAATTCGACTGGTCAAAATCAGCAAGAAGGAAACTGGTCGAATCATAGAAAACCCTGGAACCAAGGAAACCAAAGAGGTGGTGCCAAGTAGAGGAAGAGGCGGTGGTCGAAAACCTGAAAAAAGTCACATTCAGTGTTACAATTGCCAGAACTATGGTCACTATTCTAGTGATTGTCATGAAAAGTAGAAGAATCAAGAAAATGATCCAAAGCTGGCGAAACATGAAGAAGAAGAAGAAGAAGAAGAAAGGTTTCTAATGATCACAACAAGAGATGAAGAAATATTCTAGGATCAATGGTACTTGGACTCAGGATGCTCATCACACATGACTGGTAGGAAGGATTAGTTTGTAAACATAAAACCCTCAATGAAGAACATGGTGAAATTTGCAAATGACAATACTCTAGTAGCTGAAGGTATTGACGATGTTCTGATTATGAGGAAAGATGGAAAGAGGTCAGTAATTTCTAATGTATCGTACATATCAGGCATGAAGAGTAATTTGCTCAGCATAGGGCAGTTGGTCGAAAAGAACTACAAGGTGTTGATTATAGGCAAGATGATGAGAGTTCTTGACTCAAGAGGAATGTTAATATTGAAGGCTCATATGTCTCAAAATAGAACCTTCAATGAACTTAATATGATGGAGTATACGTGCCTTGTAACTGCAGCTAGCTGAGATGAATGGATAAGACATTACAGACATGGCCATCTCAATTTCAAAGACATCATAGATTTGAAGAGAAAAAATATGGTTTTAGGATTACCAGAAATTGACATTCTAAATGAATTACGTGAAGAATACATTCAGGCGAAACAACACAAGAACAACTTTAGCAAGGATGCAGGAAACATGTCGAAAGCAGTTCTTGAAGTCATATACTCTAATGTATCTGGACCTATCCAGGTGGATTCGATTGTAGGTAATAGACACTTTGTCACTTTCATAGATGATTTCAGTAAAAAATTATCGACTTACCTAATTAAGAAGAAAAGTGAAGTGAACAAGGTATTTGCCAATTTTAAATCTATGCTTAAAAGACAAAGTGATCAAAAGCTCAAGATTCTGAGGCCTGATGGTGGTGGAGAGTATGTGTCGAAAGATTTCAATGCATTATGTGAGAAAGAAGGGATTGTGCATGAGGTGGTGCCACCATACACTCCACAACAGAATGGAACTGCAGAAAGGAAGAATAGAACCATCACGAATATGGTGAGAAGTATGTTGAAAGTCAAACATCTACCAAATAATTATGGGGAGAAGTTATGTCGACTACAACATACATCTTTAATAGATGTATGACGAAGAAGCTAGAAGGAATCACGCCAGAAGAATGTTGGTCTGGTGTCAAGCCTATCCTAAGTCATCTGAAAGTATTTGGATCTATAACACATAGACATGTGCCAGATAAGTTAAGAAGAAAGCTTGATGACAAGTCGAGTCAAAAAATATCAATGGGATATCATTCGACTAGAGGATACAAGTTGTTTGATCCAATGAACAAGCAAGTTATGATCAATAGGGACGCGATTATAGATGAGCTTAAGGAATGAGATTAGACTGAGAATGTTAAGAATGATTCTATGAGAATCTTATGTGAATAATTAATTAGTAAAGTCGAAAGAAAAGTTCGACAAGAAGAATTCATAGGTGAAGCAGGCCCAAGCAGATCTCAACGAACAAGACACATGCATGAAAGGTTGCAAGAATGTGTGATAACATCAGATGATATGGTCGATGATGAAGGTGAGCTGGTACACTATGCTTTCTATGTAGATGTCAAACCAGTCAATGCAGCTTAGGTATTGAGAGATTCAAAGTGGGTGAAAGCAATGAATGAGGAATTAGAGTTCATCAAAGTTTAAAAAAATTGGTCACTTGTCAAATTTCCTCAATGCAAGAAGACAATTGATGTCAAGTGGGTATACAAGGTGAAGCTGAATCCCATAGGGGAAGTAACTCGACACAAGGCGAGACTTGCTAGAGTCAAAACAATCAGGTTGGTTGTTAGTCTAACAAACACGAAAAACTGGTACATGTGTCAGATAGATGTGAAATGTGCATTTATAAATGGCCCCCTAAATGAAGAAGTTTATGTTGCACAACCAGTTGGGTTTTTGAAACAAGGTGAAGAAAACAAGGTATACAGACTGCATAAAGCCTTGTGTGGACTTAAGCAAGCTCCAAGAGCTTGGAATAAGAAGATAGATAATTTTCTAAGGGAGAAATAATTTGTGAAGTGCACAACTGAGCATGAAGTATATGTAAGGAGAAGTAATAGTGAATTTCTTTTACTATGTCTCTATGTCGATGACTTGTTGATAATAGGAAGTTGCAAGAAGGAGATTGAAGATTTCAAACATGACGTAAGTAAGAAGTTTGAAATGTTACACTTGGGAAATCTCTCATATTCAAATTCTACAGGAGTGGTAGAGGTTTGATGATGCACCAAAGAAGATATGCAGGCGAAATACTCAAGAGATTTAAGATGCAAGATTGCAACCCAACTTCGACTCCAGCTGAGCCCAAATTACAACTGTCGAAAAATTAGATGAAGATGATGTCGACCTAACTCAGTACAGAAGACTTATTGGGTCATTAAGATATCTTTGTCACACAAGTCCTGATCTAGCATACAATGTAGCTATGGTGAGTAGATTCATGCAGAAGCCAGAGGTATCACACCTAGTAGCGATGAAAAGGATAATAAGGTATCTGAAAGGAACTCTCGACTATGGAATTTTATTTCCTGCAACTGATGAAGGAAAAGAATGCAAGTTAGTGGGATACACCGAATCAAGTTGGTGTATTGATGTTAAGGATAGAAAATCCACAACGACTATGTGTTTATGCTAGGTGGTGCACCAATTGATTGGAGTTCAAGAAATGAGCCATAAGTACATATTTGCTTCTCTTTATGCATGTCAAGCAACATGGATGGTGAACCTGATCAAAGAGATTACAGTGAAGATTCATGGAGCAATTAATATGAAGATTGACAACATATCTGCTAGCAATCTGGCAAAGAATCCGATAGCACATGGATGAAGCAAGCACATCAAAATGAGTTTCCACTATCTTTGTGAGAAGGTAGCGGAAGGGAAGATGAACTTGGAAGACTGCAGAACTGAGAATCAGATTGAAAATATCATGACAAAAGAAGTGCAAGTCGAAGTCTTCAAGAATTTAATATCTGTAATGAATATAGATAGCTTAGACACAGTGAATTAGGTGGTGTGTTGAGATTGTAATTCCTTGTTTCGAAGCAGGTAGTGCTCAACGGAAACAAGGATGTGTCAAAATTTGTATGTGTGTGTCAAGCAGTAGTAGATGTCGAAGTGTCAAAGCAACTTGCTTGACACATATTTTGACTTAGACCAAAATAGAAATTTTGGGCTTTTATGTTTCGGGCTTTAGCTTAGGGAGCAAGATAACTCAATTATAAATAGGAAGTAACCCTATTATGAATGGTAATACACAACAGAAAGTGCAGTTGTATAGTTGAATAATAGTTTCTTAGTTTGAGAGCAGAGAGTTACTCTGTAGAAATCATCTTCTTCCTCAATTTCGTAAAACCCTAATCTTCCTTCTTATTCAAATTTTTCTTTCTTCTTCCATTAACGATTGCTGGGCAGAATCATTTTTTCTATCAAGGTGTGATTGATTCACTCTTGTGAAGAGTGAAGAACAAGAGATTTGGATCGGTTGATTGAATCTTATTCATCAAGATTGATTCAGAATTACTCAAAATTTTGGATTAATTCCAGCACTATTTTAATTTATTTTTTTGTCAAACATTTGAACTTGTAGATTAAAACAAAAACAATATAAACTAAGAAAATTTGCATATTAATAAAACAAGATATATATATATATATATATATATATATATATATATATATATATATATATATATATATATATATATATATATATATATATATATATATATATATATATATATATATATATATATATATATATATATATATATATATATATATATATATATATATATATATATATATATATATATATATATATATATATATATATATATATATATATATATATATATATATATATATATATATATATATATATATATATATATATATATATATATATATATATATATATATATATATATATATATATATATATATATATATATATATATATATATATATATATATATATATATATATATATATATATATATATATATATATATATATATATATATATATATATATATATATATATAAGTGTCTTTACAAAAACGGATAAGTTAGCTGTTACAAATCGAATCCACTATAAGTTTTGTTTTTCATTTCACACTTTTTATGATATCCATTAGTTACCTCACTCTTTTTTATAAGTAAAATTTGTATTAAAGAGTTTAAGAGGAACGCCACCCCAACTTTACAAAGATAATTTACATAATAAACTTCCAAAGGAAACCCAAAAAACATATAAGAAATCTAATGGAAACTTAGTCCAATCATACAAGCTAAAATTTCCACGATAATTCGACAACAGAGGTATCCATCTCCAAGACAAAATAATGATAGTTTGGAATATGGACTCGATTATATAGAGCTCATTGTTGAATAATATGTCGTTTCTCGTTTTCCAGATGCACCAACATGTTACAAACTATAATGCATTAGCATTTTCCAATTTACATTTCCCACACAACCTTAAAAATCAAACCATAACATGGTTCCAACTAATGGTTTCATCAGTCCACTCTAGTCCAATCCAATTATACACCTTTAGCCAAACCAATCTCACTATATGACAGTTGAAGAATAGATGGTGTGAATCCTCAACCTCATTAAAATATAACACACATACGTCTTCATGCCTTATATTTATTATTCCACGATCAATGAGGTTCTTACGAGTTGGGAGTCTATTTAGGAATAACTGTCATGCAAAGACTTTAATCTTCATTTGGATGTTAGTTTTCCACAATATCTCTAATGATGTTATTATTGGATCGTGATTTGACAGAAAAAACTTTTGATTTATCAAGCTGCCAAGTCCAACTATCTACATTGTCAGCCTTTGGATGGACTGATACCAGCAAGTCTTCTAATTTTTGTAATTCCATCATAGTTTCACCTTCAATTCATAGGTGTAATGTTGTAACATTCCACTTACACACTCCAAGGTCCCATACACCCATATCAGATGGTATTTGACAGTTGAAAAAGGTTTAGAAACAAGAGACTAAACTCTATATTGCCAAGTCATTTGCAATTCCAGAATAAAATATTAGTCCATATGCCTAGTACAACCGATACTTTGTTTAGGAAGCAGTTTTCATTTGTTGGTATTGACTCAGCAATAGCATTCCTGCCTTCATCTTCAATCCATATCCTTTTTACCAAGTTACCATATCTGAATTAAAAAATGTTCCTCCAAATCTCATTGCCATTTTAAAGAAATTTCCACAACCATTTGGATAGGAGTGCCACATTGAAGTGGCCAACATGTTTGATCATCACCCTTCAATTTTATTGTCTTTACACAATGCTTTCCAACTCACCCATACAATTCCACGATTTCCTGCTGCTCTAGACCAAAGAAACTGTTGAAAGATTAAACTTGATTTGGGCCTAAACATATTATTTGGATTTTTGGGATTAGTTATTTTGGACTTTGGTAATTTTAATTAATGTTTCTAGAAAACTCTTGTAATGTTTGGAGTGTCTAGATATTTCGTAGGGTTGTAATATTTTCTAGAATACTCTTGGAATTCCCAGAGTTGAGAACTCTCTAGAATTAGTGTGTTTAGAGTTTTCCTTAGAGTATTATAAATAGAGAAGTAATTCTACACTTTTGCATCAAGCAAAATTCAAAGTTCTCTCTTCCATAAATAATTCTTCTACCTATCAAGTTTCTCTTTAAGCCTCTAATATTCCCACACACTTTTCCTAAACACAAAAGGTCTTATTTCCAACAAAGTGGCATCAGAGCTTGATGGTCCTCAAAAGATGGCGAATGGAGGTTTCCCTTTTCAAATACCGATACTCACAAAGAACAACTATGACAATTGGAGTATCAAGATGAAGGCGCTACTAGGAGCTCAAGATGTATGGGATATTGTTGAGAAAGGCTTCAAGGAGCAAGATGAAGCCTCCTTAAGCCAAGTTGTAAAGGAGACATTAAAGGAGTCAAGAAAGAGAAACAAGAAAGCTCTCTTCCTCATTTATCAATCGGTGGATGAAGATACATTTGAGAAGATCTCCAATGCAACGACGGCCAAAGAAGCATGGGACAAACTTCAAACTTGCAACAAATGAGTGGAGCAGGTGAAAAAAGATTCGTCTTCAAACTCTTAGAGGTGAGTTTGAACGTTTATTTATGGAAGAGTCTGAGTCAATTTCTAATTATTTTTCTCGAGTATTATCCATAGTCAATCAACTTAAAAGAAATGGTGAAGATGCTGATGAAGTGAAAGTCATGGAGAAAATACTTCGCACTTTAAATCCAATTTTTGACTTCATTGTTATCAACATTGAAGAAAACAAGGATTTAAACACCATGACTATTGAGCAACTTATGGGTTCCTTACAAGCATACGAAGAAAAACTAAACAAAAGGAGACTATGGAGCAACTACTACAACTCAATGCAAAGGAAGCAAACTATGCCATTTACAAGAGTTAAAGAGGACGAGGTCTTGGCCAAGACCGTGGACATGGACGTGGACGAGGACATGAAGGGGAAAGAAGAGGCAGTTACAACAACTACTCCAACAACTTCAACAGTGGAGAAAGAAGTTGGAATCCACAATCAACAAGAGGTCGTGGAAATGGAAATTCATGGTCAAGGTGCAACAAGTTACAAATCAAGTGCTTCAATTGCAACAAAATCGGTCACTATGCATATGAGTGTAGATTCTCAAAGAAGGTTGTGGAGAAAGCTAACTTTGTAGAAGAAAAAGGTGGAGAAGAAGAAACTTTGCTGCTCGCGTGCCAAAACCAATTTGAAGAGAAAAGAAACAAGTGGTACCTCGACACCGGCGCAAGCAACCACATGTGCGGCGATCGAAGCATGTTCATAGAGATCAATGAAGTGACAACTGGAAATGTCTCATTTGGAGATGACTCAAAGATACCGGTCAAAGGAAAAGGTAAAATTATCATACGCTTAAAGAATGGGAGTCATCAATTCATATCCAATGTCTACTATGTTCCTAACATAAAAAATAATATTTTGAGCTTGGGACAATTATTGGAGAAAGGGTATGACATCCACTTGAAAGAACATAGTATTTTCTTAAGAGATTGTGGGCATAACTTGATCGCTAAGGTGCCTATGTCAAAGAATAGAATGTTCCTCTTGAACATTCAAAATGATGTGGCAAAGTGTCTCAAGGCCTGCTATACCGACTCTTCGTGGCTATGGCATCTACATTTTGGACACCTTAACTTCAGTAGTCTAGAATGTTTGTCAAAGAAGAAGATGGTGAGAGGCTTGCCTAGTATAAACCACTCAGACCAACTATGTGAAGGATGTTTAATTGGGAAGCAATTCTGAAAAAGCTTTCCAAAGGAATCAACATCAAGAGCAAAAAAACCACTAGAGCTCATACACACTGATGTCTGTGGACCAATCAATCCAAACTCTTTTGGTAAGAATAAATACTTTCTCCTATTTATTGATGATTATTCTAGAAAAACATGGGTTTATTTCTTGAAGGAGAAGTAAGAAGTGTTTGAAAATTTTAAGAAGTTCAAAGCTCTTGTGGAGAAAGAAAGTGGTCTTTCTATTAAGGCCATGAGATCTAACTGAGGAGGAGAGTTTACTTCAAATGAGTTCAACAAATATTGTGAAGAGCATGGAATCCACCGCTTACTAACAGTGCCAAGATTGCCACAAAAAAATGGAGTAGTGGAGAGAAAGAACCGGACCATACTTAATATGGTGCGAAGCATGCTTAAGAGTTAGAAGATGCCAAAAGAGTTTTGGGCCGAAGCAGTGGCATGTGCGGTTTACCTGACAAACTGTTCCCTAATAAGAAGTGTGCATGAGAAGACACCACAAGAAGCATGGAGTGGAAGGAAGCCAGGGATCTCTCACCTCAAAGTGTTTGGAAGTATTGCATATACCCACGTTCCAGATGAAAGGAGAACAAAGCTCGATGATAAAAGTGAGAAGTATGTATTCATGGGTTACGACTCAAGCTCCAAAGGGTACAAACTCTATAATCCAAATAGTGGAAAGATTGTCATAAGTTGTGACGTGGAGTTCGAAGAAGAAGATTGTTGGGGTTGGAGTGTTCAAGAAGACAGGTATGATTTTCTTCCTTATTTTGAAGAAGAAGAAGATGAAATGGAACAACCAATGATAAATGAACATATTACACCACTTGCCTCACCGACACCAAGGTTGGATGAAACAAGCTCAAGTGAGAGGACACCACGATTAAGGAGCATTGAAGAGCTTTATGAGGTTACCGAAAACCAAAATGACATTAACCTCTTTTGTCTTTTTGGTGATTGCGAGCCTCCAAGCTATCAAGAAGTTGTTGAAAACGTAAAGTGGAGAGACGCCATGAATGAAGAAATAAAGTCAATCACGAAGAATGATACGTGGGAACTTACTACACTTCCACGAGGACACAAAGTAATCGGAGTAAGATGGGTGTACAACGCGAAGAAGAATGCAAAAGGAGACGTGGAGAGATACAAAGCAAGACTGGTGGAAAAAAGCTATAATCAAAGACAAGGAATTGACTATGATGAGGTACTTGCCCCCGTTGCTCGTCTCGAAACTATTAGACTGATCATTTTTTTTGCAGCCCAGAATGAATGAAAGATCTATCAAATAGATATAAAGTCGACCTTCTTGAATCGTTTTCTCGAAGAAGAAGTTTATATCGAGCAACCACAGGGATATGAAGTAAAAGGACAAGAAGAAAAAGTCCTCAAGTTGAAAAAGGCATTGTACGGACTCAAGAAAGCTCCGAGAGCTTGGAATGTTCGAATCGACAAGTACTTTCGAGACAAAAATTTCATCAAGTGTCCATATGAGCATGCACTCTATATTAAAGCGCAAAGTGGAGATATTTTGATTGTGTGCTTATATGTTGATGACTTAATCTTCACTGGGAACAATCTAAGCATGTTCGAAGAGTTCAAGAAAGACATGTCAAATGAATGTGAGATGACAGATATGGGGCTCATGGCATATTATCTTGGCATTAAAGTAAAGCAAGAAGACAAAGGAATTTTTATCACCCAAGAAGGCTATCCAAAAGAAGTCCTTAAGAAGTTCAAGATGGATGATGCCAATCTGGTTGACACCCCGATGGAATGTGGCAGCAAGTTGAGTAAGCATAAAAATGGAGAGATTGTGGATCCAACTCTTTACAAAAGTTTGGTTGGAAGTCTACGTTACTTGACAAGTACAAGGTCGGATATTCTCTATGTTGTAGGAGTCGTAAGTCGTTACATGGAAGCTCCAACAACAACTCACTTCAAGGTGGCAAAGAGAATCCTTCGATATATCAAAGGTACAATAAAATGTGGCTTACACTATTACTCTTCTAACAATTATGAAATTGTTGGCTATAGTGATAGCGATTGGAGTGGAGACTTGGACGATAGAAATAGCACTACTGGTTTTGTGTTCTTTATGGGAGATACTGCTTTCACTTGGATGTCAAAGAAGCAACCTATCGTCACACTGTCAACTTGTGAAGCCGAATATGTTGCCGCTACATCATGCGTTTGCCATGCAATTTGGCTATGGAACTTGTTGAAAGAGTTAAAAATGCCACAAGAAGATCCTATGGAAATATGTATTGACAATAAATCAGCACTTGCTTTGGCAAAGAATCTTGTATTTAATGAAAGAAGTAAACACATCGACACCCGTTACCACTTTATAAGAGAATGCATCGAGAAGAAGGATGTGAAGTTGAAGTATGTGATGTCTCGAGATCAAGCTGTCGACATTTTCACCAAGCCACTAAAGTTGGAAACTTTCGTAAAGCTAAGGAGTATGCTCGGAGTCACAAATCAAGTTTAAGGGGGGATGTTGAAAGATTAAACTTGATTTGGGTCTAAACATATTATTTGGATTTTTGGACTTAGTTATTTTGGACTTTGGTAATTTTAGTTAATGTTTCTAGAAAACTCTTGTAATGTTTGGAGTGTCTAGATATTTCTTAGGGTTTTAATATTTTCTAGAATGCTCTTGGAATTCCCAGAGTTGAGAACTCTCTAGAATTAGTGTGTTTAGAGTTTTCCTTAGAGTACTATAAATAGAGATGTAATTATACACTTTTGCATCAAGCAAAATACAAAGTTCTCTCTTCCATAAATAATTCTTCTACCTATCAAATTTCTCTTTAAACCTCTAATATTCCCACACACTTTTCCTAAACACAAAAAGTCTTATTTCTAACAAAAACTGTGTTTGTATGCCAATAATCTGCCTTTGTATGCCAATAATCTGCCTCGTTACCTCACATTTAAACGAGAGATAACACCTTCTAACCAACCCAAATTGAACGTGTTTTTTTCCTGATAGTTACCCCATAAGCTTCATAATTTTTAATAGCCTAGAAAAGATTTACTTAGGTCGCATTCAGCTATTTCAATTCTAGCTACATGATTCTTTTTACTACGTGAGATTCCACTTAACCTGATTCAACAAACAATTTAAAATAATGTTAGGTGTAATCACCTTTCAACCGATATGAATAAAGTTGCAGCATTTTAAAACTTGTCATTGTTGCATTTGCTACATCGTCTGTAAAATAGTCTATATAAGAAGCATTTGAGAATCATCATGTTACAACAAAAGGTAATTATTTTGCAGAATATATTCTAAAACAAATTCAGAAAACTATAACATAAATTTAAGTAACTTAATGCACATTAAGTACTGCACATTTTTTATTCTCTTTGCACGTGTTGCAGTAATGTATATAGTTTGCATGGATATATATATATATATATATATATATATATATATATATATATATATATATATATATATATATATATATATATATATATATATATATATATATATATATATATATATATATATATATATATCAATGAGCATGTAATAAAGTATATATATGATCATGCCCAACAAATAAGGGACCACAGCAGTTTGAAAGGGAACAGCACAAATATCGAACCGTCATTCACATATTCTATCTGCAAATATATAATTCCAAATTGTGCAAAAGTTGTAATATTCAAAGGTGTATGCTTTAGCCACTGAATTATGCTTCCCTTTATGTTTTCGTTCTCTCATCATCAATGTATCAGTTCTTTGATACCTGCACCATATATGAGACTCATGGGGTACCTTTTGAACTGCTCTAATCTAATTACTTCGCATGTACCAAAAAGTTTCTATTTGCCAGTAACCTTTTCATAATATATATTGACTGCACCATGTATATAGTTATATGTAATTATTTTTTAATTTTATAATTTATGTAAAATTCACTAGTGAACAAGTTATTCAGATTTACTACTATAATATTGTATGTGCAATTAAGCTTAAATGTAACTATAAATCTATGATAAAAAATTATGAATTTTTTTGAATTTAAGCTATTTCCGTACTATAACAGGATATAGATGAGAGTTTGAAGATGATCATCGTAAAATAATTTATGGACATTTTTAGTCAACAAATTTTTTTCGTAATTAATGTACAGTTGTACTCAAACGAGGAGTTCAATCATGTTATGAGATTCCTTCAGCTCTAAGTTTACCCTAAACATATAGTCCAATTTTAATTTCTTCTCGAAAATCTAACACTTCAACTTGTCATTATCTTTTTCTACTTTAAATTTCGTTTTTATAAATTTATTCATATACTCTTTTAGCGTCTCCTTCTACCTCTGATGAATGCCACTGAGAACAACTATTATCTTTGGTTGACGTCTGTGTTGTAGACTATAACGTGAACTCATCACCTAATTTTTTTCAGGAGCTGATAAAGTTGTCTTCTATGGCTGTGAATCATGTCATAGTCGCCCTTTCAGGATTAGTACAAAACTTTACATTTAACTATGCTTCTAGCCTACTGATAATCAAGTAAGGTTTCTACATGCTCGATGTGCTCATCGGAATATGCAGTTCCCTCGTAAGTCTCCAGCTTTAGAGATTTCTCCAAAGAAATGGGGATTTTAAAGTTAATGCTTTGTTTGTTGAGCGGGTTTCCTTCTACGGTTCACGATTGCATGATCATTGATACAGTCCTTCGACAACGGTGGGAAGAAGATCTTATAACATGATTATCTTAAGATGGTGTGTGGCTGATATCTCCACCCATGAGTCATGGAAGGTGAGTTGAGACCAAAATGAAGATGGTGATTATTTCTAGGAACTCTTACGTCTTTAAAGGTTTAGACCCAACATCGACGTGAGTGTCCCTCAAATCAACTCTGTAGTGGTCGTGTTGTAACACCTCTAGCCAAGTTTCTAATTGCATCAGAATCTTTTGTTGATTCTCTTTAATGTGGAGGAGTCTCGCATTTTATTGTTGGTCTAGGATAAAGATGTTCAACATGAGTTCAACTAATTTGAAAATTTCTAGTGAAGTTTGTATGTGTTGAATGTCATGAGACAATCCATTTTCAAGTGAAGGATGAAGATGATGATACTAAGATTTAGGGTTCTATTGAGATTCTTGAAAATTCTATTGAGGCTTTACAATCGAAGCTTGGAGATCTTGATGTTTTACAAGTTTTGTCATGAGAGTGGGAATAGGAGAGACATTGTGTTGGAGAGTTTTAATTAGGGTTGACAAAATGAATGAATTGGATTGTTAATGGATGGATCAAAACAATCCATTAGTCCATTAACAATCCACTAAAAGTTCCTTAAAAATATCCAATTCAATCCATCCATTAACATATTTTTAGTGTATGGATATCCATCCATCCAAAAATTGTGTTTTTATTTTCCAAAAACATGATTTTTTATTGAAAAAATTGATATTTTTATATTTTCAAAAAAAATCGAAAAGGATAAGATGGTCTCGCAACGACGACGAGGCAAAAGAAGAGAAAAAGATAGTCGTCATCGAAATTTATTTATCCCAAAAAGGGAAGGAAAAACATCGAGAAAACCCCAAGAAGAAAATGATAAGATGGTCTCACAACCAAGAGATGGTTTCGGAAGCCGGTTATGCAATAGGAAGGTATTAGCACCCCCTTACATCCATCTTACTAGATGGGAACCATTCGCATGTCTTATGTGTAAGGATGTTTGTTAAAGGATTGCTAAGAAGAGTGTTCTAAGAGCGATAAAGAGGGTTGGAAACAAAGATGAAAGAAAAGAGAATAAAGGAAAAGGTGGAAAAAGAAAATGATGGAAACAAAAAAGAGACTCGATAGGACTTCCCAGTTCTATGCCTACGTATTCCCTCGTGTAATGGAAAAGTCATAGTCAACATAGTTCAAAGAATTATGAGTGAAGAAAATAGAAGGGTGCTCACCAAGGATTGGGGCCCTTGTGCCTACTTATCTTCACTTAAAAGAAGTGAGGAATAAGAGCGTCTGTAGTTCGTGAGACTACGATTTGTTGGTATTTTTTATGGATGATGCTAACTTTTGCGCTCTAGCAGTTAGGTGTATTACAACTCACTCGTGGAGTCTAATGGTTACATGTTTGCAGTAGAACGGACGTGACATGCCCTTTTTGAAAGGGTTAATTTTTCGCCATCAAGGCAAGATGTCACATTTGATTTTCTAAAGGTTGATTTTAGGGGTGAGATAAGTCCTCAGATAATAACCCTTGTGGGTAGTATTCAATTCTTTATCTCAAAATATTTATTGAAAATGGTGTAGTGAATATAGTTGTGTCTTCGTATTAAAAGACGAGTATCGAGACCATACACTCTAAAGTGAGTATCCTAATACTCGGAGAGAAAGAAGTATTCACTCAATCATCTCTCTTTAGTTCAATATGAAGAGAACCTTATTCTCTTAATTTTGGATGGGAAGTGCTTTATGATAGTGAGTCCTAAAGGTAATGTCGAGCACTCGGGATAGCACAAGGTCTTCGCCTAACCACTCCACAACCATCCAAGTTTATTGAGAAAAAAGAAGTTTGAAAAATAACTTGGTACCAGACCAAGGTTTTTAGACTCAAGGAGACAAAAGAAAGAGAGAAAAGGTTTTGAAAAGAATGGGTGGTGAATAGAGCAAGATAGGTTTATGGCGATGCGTAATACAATCGACTTACAAGGGTGAAATACATACAAGGTTAGTGTGGGATTTAATGGAAGAGATAAGAAAAGAGAATGAGAAGAGAGGATAAACCCTAAGGTAATCCAAGTTAATGAATTTTAAAAATTACTTGATGTTGGATCAAGCTTTATTTGTCTTTTGTTTTGAAAGGTGTTCTAACCTAGTTCAATTTTATCTTTCTTAACAAGAAAACAAGCAAGCATAAGAAATAAAAAAAACTAGACTATTACATTGTAATGGGGAAGAGGGATACATAATGCCCACCAAGGGGGGAAATGAGACGTAAAGTATGAAGAAATAAGAGAAATGCATCAAGTATGAAAGAAATGAATCATCAAGAATTCATCTTAAACAACCAAGGCAAGAATACTCAATCAAACTAAGATAAGAAAGTCAAACAAATGTGCAAGACAAAACATGTTCCCAACTCAAATCAAAGCATCAAAGATGTATACATATAATCACTCATGCATATTTCAAACATCTAAACATGCTCAAAGAAATCACACAACTCAAGCATTTAGGGAAAAAAACATTAGATCATAAGCATACATGTCTTGAAAACTTAACCACATATCAATAATGAAAAAACTAAGGCAATGTGAATCAAGCAAGATGAAAAACAAGTAAGGTCAAAACCTAAATCACATCATATTCGACACATTCCAAAGGTGAAAGAAGAAACACAAGAGCATTCATCATGAATCAAATCAATGACTATGCATAAGTAAGCAAATATCTCATGAAAACAAAGCAACAATGATCAAGCATATGTAATTAGGCATGTGAACAAGGAAGGTCAGAAACAAACACATGATCAACAATCCAAAATCAAACTCATGATATCAAAGAAGAAGCATCAATCATCATGTTCAAAGAATGTATTAAAACTAGGTATGCAAGAGTTAATGTCATCCACAAAGGAAGTAAACATCTAATGGAAACCAAAGAGACAAATAATCAAGCAACAAGTAGGACACATGATAGGTTGGAGGCTTGGACATAGAATTCAACTCATACAAAGGTCATGAACATCAAAATATTCACACAAGAATATAAGCTCAAGAACTAGGTCAAAGGCATACAAACATCATCCTCAAAACATCATCAACTTAAAAAATCATTCAAAAATAGTTAGATGATGAAATAAAATCAACTTAAAAGATCAAACGTATGTTAAATCACTCAAGGATATGTGACGGAAAGATACCCAAAATGAAAGCTCAAAGGCAACCTCAAAACAAGACAAACATGCTTCACTAATCGAGCAAGGACCGAGGGTCAAATTAAATCACATGGAAACCTTCAAAAATATGTCATTCAAGCATAAAACCAACATCCAAACATTATTCATTTATGTTTCAAAGCATCCCCAAAAGGATGGCCCAAGAAGTGTCTCAAAAAGGCATCAAATACAAAATCGTAATCAAAGCGTAATCATGTAAAAGTACTTTCACAAATAAATTCAAATTAAATAGAAAAAATAAATATAAAATAAAATTTAAAAAAATGAAAAATCTCCTAAGACATCAAAGTATCTAAAATGTATTTTTAATGATTTTTCATGATGAAGGAACAATTAAAAATAAATGAAAATGAAAATAAAAGAAAATGGAAATAAATAAAAAATGAAATAATGGAAAGGGGTTTATCAAAAATTTACAAGTGAACTTAGCCTAAGTGTTGCATGTATCTGTGCCAGAAACAGGGTGGTTTGAAAAGCAAGATGTGCAAAGCCTACCCAATAAGTTCAGAAGAAAAAAAGAGCCAAGTGGGCACCACATGAGCGCCATGTGAGCTAAGACCAGATCAAATGACCATGCTGGCAAGGAACAAAGAACCAAACGCCAGAGCCCTAACTCCGGTCGTCTTCTCCGGTGACGGTTGCCGGAGCTGGTTCAAAACCACCATAAAACTCAAAATGAAAGGTCCCTCCCCCCTCATTTTTTCATTCTGATCTCATTTTCAACCATATTTGTCATGTTTGAAGCCTCTAACACATATAAAAAGGAACACGGAGAAAAATCATATATTCTGAAACTTCACTAAAATGATACAGTAACAACACAAACATCCTCTACACTATTCTAAAATCTCAAATATGCAAAGAACAGGCTCATAACACGTAGGGTATGAGAGAACAAGGTTGAAGAAAAGTTACCAAAAATGGAGAGCTTGGATACCCTTTAAATCTACTCAAACCCTCAACAATCTTCTTCCTCTAGCTCCAAGAAACTTCAAAGGTGAAGATAAAAGCCATAAAATAGAGAAACAAGCCTTGTGTAGTGAGGTTCGAAGAGAGGAAAATTTTGAGAGTGAAAGTTTTTTTTGATCCAGTTCTGAGCACAACGAGCCTCTCTTCCCTTTGATAGGGTTTTCAAGTTTAAATAGATGGGTTTTTGTGAGGTTAAAATTAGTTTATTGTGGTTAAATGTTGTTGGTTCGAGATTTTGCAAAACTTGAAATTTTTGGAGTGAGAATGAGGAGTGGCATGAGTTGAGGTATGAGGTGGTGATTTTGTTGCTTTCTCATGAGCGAGAGAGGGTTAGAATTGGAGTGAGTGGTTTGGTAAGCTTGGTGAGCAAGTTTTGTGCATAATTGTCATTTTCCTCTTTTTGGTAAAACATGTTATTCTTGTGCATGAAGAAAATATGTGTGTCTGGCTCATTTAGGAAATGTTTTGGTAAGTAGAATGAGTGATGTGTGCATGTGAAATTGATGAGAATAAGCTTCCGCATGAGAATTTCAAAAATCTGCCAAATGCTTAGTAACATGACACACCAAAAAAGCATGTCCATATGTCCAACTTTATGTCATTGTATCTTGATGAACTTTGGCTCAAATGAAAGCTAGGAGTATGATGAACAAGTTCCATGTTTATGAAAAGACGAAATAAGCCTTGGATCTATGAGAAAAATTGAGTAGAAGTCATGTCTAAAGTAACTTAGAAATTTTTCTAAGTTATCGACTTTTGCCAACTTTAAAACCCCATCTTTGAAAGGCCTTAACTTGAGATTTATTGATTCAATTTGATATCTTGGTATCCATGGAAAGCTTGGAATATGAGGAGAAATTTTCATGTTAAAAAAATTGATTTGAAGCTTAGAACCATGTGCAAAATAGTCTTGAAGTTGGCTCCAAAATCTGCCCTAAAACTTATCAAACTTGCCAACTTTGAAACCATTACTTTCAAACATCATATATTGAACTCTATAGACCCAAATGAGGAGCTCTTGGTATCAATGAAAAGCTTTGAAGATGTTTAACATATTTTATGTTGGAGGTAAAGTGAGATAAGGCTATGAACCTCATGTAATTATGCCTTGAAAAATCAAACTTTTGTATAAATTTTCATATTTAGAAAAATTCTAAGTATTGAAATCTTGCACTTTAATTTTTTTCTCCACTTCGACTCTCCATAACTCTTGATTTATGCATCTTTTGACTTTGATTCCTTCTACAAAATTGTATTTTATGGTGTCCTCTTCAATATGATCATTAATTTGCACCATTTGTCTCAAGGATGAGGGAGTTATGATGCTTCCAAGATAGGTACAAATCTTTGATTCTTAGAAAACCATAATCTTGACATTTTCTCCTGATTTTATGATTCGACTCAATTTCTGTTGACCAAACCTCATGGGACCATGGGTGATGACTTGGAAATCTCATGATTGACCTATAATATCAAAGGTTGACTTTTAGAGGGCACCAGTTGACTCTTGGTCCAGATGAATCCAAGACTTCCTATACTCACTTATGAGACTCTTGACATGACTTGTGATAAACCAAGATGCTTGTATGGATGCCTTGAGGTGTATTTTGAATCATGGAGACATGTCTTGTCTAAGAATTCCACCATAAGTTGCTTGGCCCAGAAACCCTAATCTAGAGCCACAAGATAGACGTTATGGTCAAACCTCAATCTTCTTGAAACTCTAGTTGCCAGGTGAACATGTGACCTTATTGAGATGCTTTGAAGTGTGTATGGATCTTGTGTCATGGGGATACCATGTTATTGAGAATATTTCCTGGCCTATTACTTTGAAATCCATCTCCTCTTCCTTGATTGATAAACCCAATGCCTTGATCTCAGTCCTTATAACAAAAGCAAAGCATGAATGACTATGTCCTAGAGGGATGCCTATATGATGCTAAATGTTATAAAAAGGGTAGGACATAAATGAGGGTGTGACAAATTCCCCTATTTAATCTTCTTGGACTTGAAGATGAAAGTGACAGAGGATTTCTTACAGTCAAGGTGCAAGGCGATTAAATATAAGAATACTCAGAATTTTCAGCTGAAAAAAGGTGTAATGAAAGGTGATGAATCAGTGGGATGGCTTGAAAAAGGCATCTGTCAATGGGAAAAGGTAATTGGATATGAGGGATATGATGATATACTTGAGATGCAATACGTAATGAGCATGAGTGCTTTGCCAGCCTCAGAAAGGGAAACATCCTTGCTAAGCTCCAAAAAGGATGTGGTAGTGATATAATCTACAACCTGAAACTTCTTCTGCAGTATGCAGAAAGACGCCTCATGATAGACAATTGTAATATGGTTGGGAATGATAAAGTTTTCTGCTACAGAAGGTAGGGGACACTCGCAAAAGGCAAGGAAAAAGATATTCCTCTTATAAAGGCAAGTAGGACTCTTAAACAAAAGGTTTGGGGAAAAGATAATCATTCCTTCTACAAAAGGTAGATAGGACTCTATAATAAAAGTTGTGAGATACTCTTTCTACAAAAGGTAGAGAGGACTCAAGGATGAGATTGAGATATTCCTTCTATAAAAGGTAGAGAGGACTCTAGAAATAAAAAGTATGAGATATTCCTTCTACAAAAGGTAGAGAGGACTCTAGGATAAAAGATTGAGATATTCCTTCTACAAAAGGTAGAAAGGACTCTAGAAATTGGTTTTCCTCTTGCAAAAGGCAAATAGGACCCTGAACAAAAGGTTAGGAGAAAATATTTCCTTCTATGAAAGATAGAGAGGACTCCTGAACAAAAGGTTAGGAGAAATGATAAACATTCCTTCTACGAGAGGTAGAGGAGACTCCCTCGGGAGAAGCCGATTGTATTTCCTTCTGCAAAAGGCAGAAAAGACTCCTGAATAAAAGGTTAGGAGAAAAATTCCTTCTATGAAAGATAGAGATTACCTCATAACAAAAGGATTGGAGAAAGATGTTATTTCTGCAAAAGGCAGAGAGGACTCCTAAAACAAAAGGTTAGGAGAATAATTCCTTCTAAAAACGGTAGAGAGGACTCCAGAACAAAAGGTTTGGAGAAATGATAAACTCCTTCTACAACAGGTAAAAGAGACTCCCTCGGGAGAAGACAATCGTGCTTACTTCTACGAAAAGCAGAAAAGACTCCTAAACAAAAGGTTATAAGGAAAATGCCTTCTACAAAAGGTAGAGAGGCCCCTAGAACAAAAGTTTTGGAGAAAGATGATCCTTATGCAAAAGACAGAGAGGACTTCTGAACAAAAGGTTAGGAGAATAATTCCTTCAACAAAAGGTAGAGAAGATTCCAAAATAAAAGGTTTGAAGAAATGACAAACTCCTTCTACAACAAGTAGAGACTCCCTCGGGAGAAGACGGTCGTACTTTCTTCTACGAAAAGCAGAAAAGACTCCTGAACAAAAGGTTAGGAGAAAAATTCCTTCTACAAAAGGTTGAGAGAACCCTATAACAAAAGGTTTGGAGAAAATTTCCTTCTACAAAAGGTAGAGAGGACCCCTGAACAAAAGATTAAGAGAGACATGATTCCTTCTACAAAAGGAAGAAAGGATACTTACAAAAGATAAGCTGAAAAGAACCTGTGGAAAAGGCACGGAAGGACTTACTTCGTGAAAAAGACACGGAAAGATTTACAAAAGGTAAGTTGGGGGCAATAACCATCCTTATGCAAAAGGCAGAGGAAACTTGCATAAGGTATTAGAAGATTATTAAACCTCATAGGCACAACGGTGGAGATGACATTCTCTGAGTATGACGACCATTCAGTTCTTGGCCACACAGGCGTCAAGCGTCCAAATCGATCGAAAGGGGAATATATTTTTCATCTACATTTTTACCTAATACAAAGTTCTTTCGCGTGCAAAAGGAAGTGAGAACGCTTACAAAAGGAAAGCGAAAGGATAATATTTCATGCAAAAGGCAATGAAAATTCGTTACAAAAGGTAAGGTGACTCCTATGCAAAAGGCAGGGAGGATATACTTCGTGCAAATGGCACGGACAGGACTTACAAAAGGTAAGTTGAAGAAAACTTGTGCGAAAGGCACAGAAGGAGTTACAAATGGTAAGTGATAAGATAGACAATGTCCATAGGAATGCCTTACCCTTCATAGGAAGTGGTTATACAAGTGTGCAAATGATGTAGAAATGTTTACAAAATGTTGGGGATATGAGGATATGAGAATCTGGAGAGATGGTTAAGAATGGTTGGGCTTTGGTTGTAAGAGCAAGATTTGTCTCTACAGGATTATCTCTATGTTTTGATGATAACAATTAAGTATTTGTGAAAGAACCATTTTATGTTCTAATGTTTGTTATGTGCATATCATGATAATTAAATATATAAGATCAAACAAACAACATCAACGTATGCAGCTAATACAATATGAGAGTTACTATATGTGATGTATCATAAAGCGTTTATGGGAGAAGCTAGTTTGCATATGCATCTGATCACAATCAGAAAGATCCAAGGATGCTGGATATTGCAGTTGCAATGCTCCTGTGGATTCTGCTTTGAGTAGTGCATCTAATCTGAAAGCAAACAAAGCATATTGAAGAAGCAAGTATGCATCTGTATCTGGTCACGATCAGAAAGATCCAAGGATGCTGGATATTGCAGTTGCAATGCTCCTGTGGATTCTGTTCTGAGAAGTGCATCAGATCTGGAAGCTAACAAGCGTCTCTAAAGAGTGAGTCCTCTGAAGAACTAAGTGCTGAAGACTCTGATGACTTGAAGTTCTGAAGGCTGAAGGCTCTGAAGACCAAGTGCATAAAGACTCTGAAGACTTAAGGGTTCTGAAGATCAAGACTCTGAAGACTCTGAAGATATAATCCTCTGAAGAACTACTCTGAAGACTCTAATGACTTGAAGTTCTGAAGGCTGAAGGCTCTGAAGACCAAGTGCAGAAAGACTCTGAAGACGTGTTTTGAAGATCAAGACTCTGAAGATTCTGAAGACATGATTTCTGAAGAATCAGTCACGAAGATTTTCAAGACTGTTTCAAAGGAAACTTAGATCTTGGAATGCTGAAGACTGGATTCTGAAGTTGAAGATTGTGTCAGAAGAAGATTCACCCAGATAGAGGCGTATTACTCATCAGATAAGCTACTGCTATTAAATCTGATAAACATGTGCTTAAAACAACTCTGATGCTGAAGCTTTCATACCAAAGTAGTTGTTGAACTACTCATCAGATGAATCATCAGAAGAACCAAGTCAAGAAGACTACAGTACAACGCATGCAAACATTTCACTATGACAAAGATGTTGGTACTATTCATAAGCGTGGTTTCCAATGTTGAGATATTAAAAGTTACAAGAAAAGGTCAATGTTCCAACATGTGAGCTTATTCTATCCATTGGGATATAACTGTTGGAATTAAAGATGACATTTCTACCCTCACAAAGCTGCACTATAAAAGAAGATCATTTGATTATTTCAAATGCTGTTGTTGCTGAGTGAGTTATGCAGCTGGTGTTGCTAAAGAAAAACAATGCTAGCATGCTAGCAAGCATGTGGCGAACAGAGAAAGATAAAGAAAGCTTAATGAAAAGAAGCCTTAGTGCTCACATGAGAAAAGCTTTTAAGCATATGGAAACTAATGTTCTTATAATCTCTTAGAGATTTATCCTTAGATTAGTTTCTGTATTAGGAAGCAAGGAGTTGTTGCTCAATACTTGCCTTGTACTTAATTAGGAGTAATCTGCTTGATAAGAAGCACTCATGTAATCTCCGGCAACACAAATTCATTTTTAAATTAGTGGTTCCTCAAGTGATCTTGTAAAGATCAGAATACTTGAGATGACAAGTGACAGTTGTCGTTTGTGGTATCCTAATAGGAGATCTTTTGTGATCAGATTCTATTAGGTGTCAATGAACGTTATATCCTTAGGGATCCCTGAACGTGTCATTGTCTATTTGTTAGTCACCTGCAGTTAGCTTATGCCACTGTAATCAGTTTGGTTATAGTGGATTAAGTACTTGCTTGAGTGAGGCGAAATCATCTTGGAAGGGTGGACTGGATTAGCTTGAGAGTTGCCCAAGTGAACCACGATATATCATGTGTTCTTTACTTGTGTTATGCTTTATTATATATGCTTCTGCAATGCATCTTATAGAGCTCTATAGAAAGCAACAAGTGAAGATACCCAGAAAAAGTTTTAATAGAGTGAATACCCAATTCAAACCCCCTCTTTCTTGTGTATTTCTCACACCTTCATTGGTTTGGCGTGCCAAGTATGGTTGGCCTTAGGGTTGGATGGGGAATGAGTTTAGCTTTCGGACATCACTACTTCATAATGCATATGAGATATGGAGATGCTAGAGCCCCAAGCTAGTTTGCGCCAGTTTACCCTGGGCTAGATGATTCTTGTTTTGGCCAATTCACTTTGTGATTTTAATGGTGCCTTGCATGTTACTCAGGGATCATGGTTACCCTTCAGACACCCTAAGAGAAAGAATAATCTTGTGTTTTCTTTTCACCACAATATTATTATCCCTTAAAATTTCAAATGCATTGCTTATCACAATTAAAACAAGTTTTGCAAACATGATATGAAAATTAAAAGGGAGAGAAAATTTTTGATGAAAATAATCTTTATTGATGAAAGCCCGTAAATGGGCAAATTACAAGAGCATGTAATTCCTAAAAGAGGTAATTGCTTTAAAATAAAATGGATAAAAATATTAATGGCAATGTTAAAATGGTTTCCATTGAGTTTTAATTATGTTATGATCCATATGCCTATGAAGACCCTTATACCTTGCTTTTGAGTGTGACGATTATATTAATCCTTCCCATTTGGAGTTTTCGTGATCAAAGAGAAAAATTCACAAGTTCTCACAAAATGCAACTTTTTCCTTTTAAATCCCTAATTCTTGCCTAGACCACCCTTTTGGGTTTTCAATCTACCGGGATACCCCTTTTTTTTAACCTAAGTCACCTTTGCAAGTTCTTAACTTTTAGCGGGTTATTTCTTTTGTCTTTGTCCCTAACTTTTTCCTGGACCTTCTCTTTTTACATGGTCCACCAGGACACCCATTTTTGCGTGGATTTTATTTTTGGTCCACCGGGTTTATCTCTAGGCATGATATTTTTTAACTACATCTTAATTCACAGGGGATGGAAGATCCTCGCCGTCCATAGTGGAGAGAATCAAGGCTCCACCGGAGAAAACCTTTTTCACCACATATGGACCTTTATAGTTCGGTGTCCATTTGCCCATTGGATCGGTGTGAGTTGGCTGAATTTTCCTCAAGACCAGATCTCATGCTTTAATATGTCAAGAGCGAACTTTCTTGTCAAAGGCTCTCTTCAACCGCTTCTGATATAATTGACCATGACAGATGACCGTTATACGCTTCTCATCATTGAGATTGAGATGGTCGAGTCTTGCTTGCACCCATTCAACTTCGTCTAGCTTGACATCTATTAAAATCCTCAAGGAGGGAATCTGTACTTCAATAGATAGCACGATTTCTATGCCGTTCACGAGAGAGAACGGGGTTACCCCAGTAAAAGTGCACACTGAAGTGCGGTAACCATGCAAGGTAAATGATAACATCTCATGTCAATCCTTATACGTCTTCACAAATTTATGCACAATATTTTTTATGTTCTTATTTACCGCCTCAATAGCTTCATTCATCTTTGGACAATATAGCGTTGAATTATGGTGCTCGATCTTAAAGTTTTCGCACAACTCTTTCATCATTTTATTTTTAAGGTTTGAACCATTGTTAGTAATGGTTTTATTTTGAACCCCATATCGGCAGATAATCTCTTTCTTGATGAAGCGAGTCACCACTTGCTTAGTGACATTGGCATAAGATACGGCTTCCACCCATTTAGTGAAGTAGTGAATGGCCACTAAGATGAAATGGTGTCCGTTGGAAGCTGTGAGCTCTATACGTCCGATCACGTCTACACCCCACATGGCAAAAGTCCAAGGCAATGTTAGCATATTTAGAGGAAATGGTGAAGCATGTATCTTATCTGCGTAGATCTGGAATTTATGGCATGTTTGCACATGGCAATAACAATCAGTTTCAATTCTCATCCAATAGTATCCCACCCTCAAGATATTTTTGACCATTGTTTTCCCGCTGACATGCATCCCGAAAGACCCTTCATGAACTTCATTTATGATTCGGTATGCTTTGTGTCTATCCACACCTCTGAGCAGTGTCTCTACTGCGAAAATCGGCGCCGGCTGAACAGAAGAGTCGCCACCGTGTGTTATTTATCCCAACAGAGGGAAAGGAAACGCTCGAAGTAAACCTACCGCAAAGACGGGAAAGGAATGGTCATCGCAACCAAATCCTGGATTCGGGAGTCGGTTACGCAAGGGGAAGGTATTAGCACCCCTCACGTCCGTCGTACTCGACGGGATCCACGCTTGTTTTCTAGTACGGATTGGTATTCTATCTAATCTACAGGTCAAGGGTTAAAATAAAATGACTCGGCAAAGTATCGCACTTTATGCCTACATATTCCCGTCTGGAACGAGAAATCAGAGTCAACGTAGTTCGCCTACCTACTGGAAAGGAGGGGAAGGTTGCTCGCTAGGATATCGCACCCTATGCCTACGTACTTTCATACAGCATGAAAGATCAGAGCAAACGTAGTTCGGGCCACGTACGACACAAGTCTGTCTTGATTGTTTTTATCCTTCTGAAAAAGGTTTTCTCCTGATTATGGGTCCAAGCGGACAAAGAAATGACTCTTTGATTGGTTTACAGTCTTTTACGCAAGAAGTATTTTTTAGTGTGTTTGCAATCTCTGACGCACTAGAGACTATGATTTGAGAGTGACTACGTCGTATGTCACCCTAAGGGTAACACACTAAGCAATCAGATTACTGAAGAGTGACCCTCCAGCAACCTTTTCTCAAATAGCTTAAGGCTCGTAACGTACGACATTGATTAACCTTATTACTGTGTTTTTGAATTATTCTGAGATGAGAAGAGAAAGAAGCTCTAAAAAGCATATGGTTGAAAAGGGAATCAAAACTACCCTAATGTTGTCATGCATGGATGAAAGCCTAATGTCTGTCATATTTCTCTCTTGCGCAGAGAGAAACAGAGATCTTAGGGGATAAACGGAAAAGCAACAACATATACAGTAAAGCAGTAAAATGCATGAATGCAGCAGTACAAGCGAGGCAAGGGAGTCCCACTCAACCTCGAACCTAGAAAACAACAGGCAAAAGTGAACAAAATTCACTTTAAACCTAAAAGGGTAATTATCAAACAATACAGTCAGGAAACTCAAACAATACATCAACAGCTCTAAACAGCACCAACAGCTCTAAATAGCAAAATCTGATAGAAACAGCAACAAGTCACCAACACCTTCAAGCAAGGTCTTCATCCATCTACAAACTTCAAATAAGCATCCAATCTTCAAGAGAAACAGCAAGCTATCACAAGCAGAAACTCTAAACAGTAGACAGCATCAAACAGCTAAGCAGCAGTAAGTCCTACTTCAAACAGTTGCACAGCTCTGACAACACCAGCTCCTTCTTCTAACAGTCTTCAAGGCAATGTACTTCATCCTCAATCTTCAAGGGATTCTTCAAAGCAAACTCTCCAACAGAGAAATGATTTTATCAGAAGAAATTGAATGTCAAACAATTCATTGACGACCAAAGGAAGTCTATGGATAGTTGACATTGTAACATAGTGGTTCTCTCAAAGTTCTACCTCTAAGGTAAGGCCACTTATCCCTCCTAAGGAGAGAGGTGAATACCATAGAGGGACTTTATGTCATAGAGAAGAATGGAAGCAAAGGAAGCTGTCCATGTTTATGAAAAAATTTCTATTCTAAGGCTCTACCTATACCCTATGTCCTATGGTCTTCAAACAACTCCAAGCAAGCCAAGCAATCTTCATCAAGTTTTGATTTTGATCTGCAATCTTCATCTTTAATCCTTTCCAAGCTCCACAAGCTCTAACTAAGCCCACACCCCAAGCAAAAGCCCAAAAAGCCCACACAACAAAATAAACCCCAAAGATGGGCAAACCAAACAATCACACAATTGTAAAATATACTAAAAATAGTAATATAATATTTACAAGCCTAATATTAATTCTAAGGGAAATACTATATCTACCCTATGTACCCCATAGGTCCCATACTCTAATTCAATCTAAAAAACCCAAAATAAAATGTTCAAGTGCACCTATGTTGTGTATAAACCCTAATCTAACCATCTTAAAATCAACTAATCAAAACTACCTAAAAATAATCCTAAAAATTATGGAAAAAAATCCAGGGGTACCTAATGTTTGTATCTAATTTCCCTAAAAAGAATGGCCTAAAAAAATAAAGGGAACTAGCTAAACAAAAATAGACAAATCATGTACAAACTATATTCAATAAAAAAAAGCAATTAAAAGTAAAATATTAACAAAAATAAAGAAAAACCTAAAACCAAATTTTTATTTATTTACAATTTTCTTGAAGTCCAAACTAACCTATAGCAAAAATTCCCAAATTAAAATAACTATTTTTCTATTTTATATGATTTTTCTAAAGTTGTGAAATAAAATGCACAAATGAAGATGAAATTAAAATGCCCAGGAGGTGCAGAAAGCAGCTAAGCGTAGTTCAAAATCCCATGGGCCACTAACCAGGGGGGTGCGCGTAGCAACTACTACTGAGCCCAAAACCAACATAAAATCAAAAGAAAATAGTAACGAAAATGAAGAAAAACGTGGTGCCAAAAGCGACTAATACTAGTGTAAAATCAATGGGCTTTGAAACAGGGGGTGCTAGTAACACAAATCACTCAAGCCCAAGCTTCTATTAAATGAAACGACCGTGTATTGGTATTTCAGTAAAATCCTTCACAAACTGAGACTTAATCTCATCCACACGATTCCGTTTTAAGTCAAAGGTCAGCACACATCCAATGGTCCATCTTCATCTTCTCCATTTAAATCAGACTTGGAGCCCAAACAGCCATGGAAGTTCAAGCTATGAATACAAATTGCAGCAAATCGTGTTCCTCCATTATTGAACCAAAATCCACACAATAAAACCCTAACATGATCCAATTTCTTCCCTGGTTTCAACTAGGTCATCAGCATCAATTTATATAGCCTCTAACAGCAAACACGATCTTGGATTCAAAATTGCTCAAAAAATCAATAATCACTAATCATCAAATTAAGTATCCCAATCTCTTCCTTATTCAACACTGATCAATCTTAACTAAAAAACTAAGTCTATAACTCCATATTCATCACGTTCTTGATCTCAACAGAAATTATACCACTATGTCAATCATCACCAAATGGCTTCAAACTGTCCAGAAAGATCCACCTAACCACATACTATGCTTCTAACCTAAAGATTCATGCCAATTCTAACTAAATCGAGCCATGGTTTGAAAGTTACTAACCTGTAAAGATGAGTGAAACAGATGGTGAAAACCTCCAATTCAATGCTTGTCCTTCTCCAGATTCCTTCAGTATGACCTTTTCTTGCTTCTGTATGCAACCAATCTCCTTGAAAGCGCTTGATTTTCTGAATCAGATTTCAAGTTGCAGGTGGAAAAGTTCAACTCCAAGAACACGATCCAAGCTTGAATTCTCTCAGATTCTGATTGATACACCCTCAGAAACACCAAAGGAACTGAATAGGATCAAAATATTGGATTGATTGTGAAGAAATTGGAGAACTCGAATATGAATTGCAATGGAGAAAATTGAAACTCAATCTTTCTTCTCTGCACCAAATGGCACCCAACCCCTATTATGATCAGTTACAATGGCTTTATAGAGGATGTTAGAAACTTCTAGAGAGTGCTGGAAGGATCTAATGAGAAATTGGATATCTCATGTCATGATATTATCCTTTAATGAGTTCAAAAAACCAGTTGGAGTTTGGTCTGTTACAGCACATGAATAATGGTTGAATTTCTCTCCAAATGAGAAATATAGTGTGTTTGGATGGTTCCTTGCATTGTAATCCACTCCTAGCTTGATTTGGCAAGTGTAACTTCATTTCCAAGCAACTAATGACAAGTCCAAGTTCTTGACCTCAAATTCAAAATCTAATGATGTCAATGATCTCAAAATGTGTTTTCCCTTCAATTTGGTATATCACATGATGCATTTTGGCCTTGGATCAAAAAATCCCAAATTTGGTCACTTGAAAATGGACTTTTACCTTCCATATTTGGTCAATTTTATCATTTTCAGTTCCATGAATTTCCAAACTATCATGACCTCTTACCTAGAATCAAAACATCATTTTGAGCAAGTTTGATGTTGAACATTTTTCCATTTGAAGTTTGCAAGTAGGAGTTTTAGGCATATGCTTGAAATGACCTATAATCTTACTTTCCCAAAATACCCCTGGCTTGTCAAGATCATAAGTAGAGTTCCACAAATCAGAATGAGGCATACCATACCTTTCTAGAAAGCTAAGATCATGAGGAACAACTTTCATGTTTACCAAAAATCCATTTAACAAATCCTTGTAGGGAAAAAGTTGTTTGGAAGTTAAGTAACTTTCACAGATAAATTTCTGTGTCCTCAGATGACCTGTAACTTGCAAGAACCATAACTTGAGTTCTATAAATCTCCTTGATGCCTTCCACCACTCAAATTAAAGGTATTGAGATTCTCTACAAGTTTCATGTTGGACAAGGATCCATTTGAGACTTGTATTTTGAATTATTTTTCTTGGAAGTTTGACCTAGATCAGGGGATTTTACACAGAAACCCTAATTTAGAAACTTCTCTTCTTCTTGATTTCTTTTGATTTCTCCTTGGCACAACACCACATCCATATCCACATATCAAATGATGAATCCCCCATCCTTCCAATAGGCCTTGATGCCCTTCAATCAAGCATTAGACCTAGGGTTGACCCAGGTGAAACCCTAGTTGACTGTCTTCAACTGTAGCTCTTGTAACCACACCAATAACTTGTCTTACTTTCAAAATGACCCTCTAGGTCTTCCATGATGTCTACACACATTCCATGCCTCAGTCCATAGCTCACAACCTCTTTGATGATCTTCAAATACTCCCTAGATAGGATATAAATCCACTATTTGATCTATTAACTTCTCAAAGCTTTACCTTCTTTCTTGGTGACTTGAATAGGCTTGAACTTGAATAAAAATATTTTGGATATGCTTCTTGAGATGAAAATGGAACTTGATTCCTTGTTGGATGGCTTGCCCATGCTATGCTATGCAAATGAATGAACTATGTACATGATCTATTATGCAAATGATAAAGCTATGAAAACACAAATCAGGTAAAACAAGTTGGTCAAATTTTAGGGTGCAACAGCTGCCCCTATTCAAACGGCTTGGACCCGACTGGGTGAAACGCCCGGAGCCTTCAGACAATCGAGGTACGAGACGGTTGAATACCAATAAACCCGGAAATTTGCCAACTGTAAAAAATAAATTGCGAAATAAACTGCACCACTATCTGGGGAACACTATCTACAAATCTGATTTCAACACTATCTTGTCAATACTGGAATAAACTTATTGACTTCACTGGGAGAAGTACTTTTGCCGAATATAAGAACGCAATTCTGTCTTGTCATGGGACACATACTATGTTCCTTACGGGGAAATCATCCGTCTAGATACTGAGGAGTTCATCTTCCTATCTCTCACGGGAAACATGCATCGATTTAGTAACACTTCGTCCGCCTATCCAATACGAGAATATCCTTTTGTTCATATTTCATAAAAATCTTCATCCGCCTATCCAATACGGGAACACACTTTTTAGTCTAAGTTGCAAAGAAATCATTGTCCGCCTATCCAATACGGGAACACACTGCTGTCTAAGTCACAGGGAATACACATCTGTCTATCTGCTATGGGGAAATACTTTAGTCTAAATTTCATGAAACCTTCATCTGGCTATCCAATACGGGAACACACTTTTATCTAAATCATCGAAAATCTTCTTCTGCCCATCACATAGGAAAACACTTCTTCTGCCCATCACACAGGAAAATTTTCTTCTGCCCATCACATAGGAAAATTTTCTTCTGCCCATCACACAGGAAAACACTTCTTCTGCCCATCACACAGGAAAATACACTTCTGCCCATCACACAGGAAAATCTTCTTCTGCCCATCACACAGGAAAATCTTCTTCTGCCCATCACACAGGAAAATCTTCTTCTGCCCATCACACAGGAAAATCTTCTTCTGCCCATCACACAGGAAAACACTTCTTCTGCCCATCACACAGGAAAATTTACTTCTGCCCATCACACAGGAAAATTACACTTCTGCCCATCACACAGGAAAATTTTCTTCTGCCCATCACACAGGAAAATACACTTCTGCCTATCACACAGGAAAATACACTTCTGCCCATCACGCAGGAAAATTTTCTCGGACATAGCTTCTTTGCCTATTCTTTGTATTAACTAACTCCACTGGGGATATTCCGAAAATAACTGTCAAACACTTATCTTGATAACAACTGGCTACTTCTGAACTTTGATTTTATGAAAACCTGAAACGCTGTCGCAACAACAAACTTGAAGAAACATTCTGCTGGCCGGATACAATAACGCCTCAATTGGCAACTCTATGGGGAAAATAATAAACTGAACTATGTCATCACACGTCTCCCGGCGAGACCTCGATTGCTTGGTACTATCTGAGCTTTTAGAGAACCACACCTGAAAGCAAAAGGTCAACCAACCTGATCTATGTTTCAAAATGCGTATGTTTGATAATGGCGTAATGCTCCATACAACATGGAAATGCTACGCGTGTTTTTCTTTCTTTGGTGGATGCAAATATGACACTATATGTCGATGCAAATGCAGGCTCTAGCTGCTAGGAAAAGCTCTGACAAGCTTGCTTCATCAAATCTGTCGTCGAGGACAAATATCACCCTGCTGGGGAATATCACAAAGTATTCCGGAAAAATAAATGCCAGGACACACAACCAACTCTGCCGGGGAGAGCTTTAAACCTCCAATTTCCACTGGGAGGAAAGAAAACACTTGCTGAAAAGAGAGAACTCCGCTGGGGACGAAACGACTCTCTTGGGGAAAATAAACTGACTCCGTTGGGGAGAATAAATGACCCTACTGGGAAGGGAATCTCTACTGGGGAGAGTAGACTGTCTGAGTACAGCTCACAAGTTTGGAACTATTAGTCTTCTGAGGCTAAACCACTCTGCTCGGGATGGGGAATCCTTCTGGGGAACACCACACTGTCTGAAGACAACCTACAATCTTGGAATCTCAAAACTCAGCTGAGGGTAAACGACTCTACTGGAGAATGTCCTTCGGATAGGCTGCGACTAGCTGGGGAATTTGATCCTTCTACAATAAGGAACATTGTTATCTCAGCTTCGGGAAATGAAGCGCGACCTGCATGGGGGTCACTTCACATAATGATCAAGTCTTTTCGTTACGAGCCTCTGGTGAGGACTGCAGTCTTCCGATCGTCCACTTCATATGGTCAAGAACATTGCAACACCACAAACAAGACAAAACAAGTCTATCCAACCAAATCTATTTAGGTTAGCGTTAGTGACATCATTTTCAGTCAATTCGAAGTTTTAGCAATTATTGGCAAGGGCCAGCAATGTTATGCACTTGCTAGTTTTATTAAACATTGGCGCTTTTCACATACAAAACAGTAAAGAACAGGCATCAAATACTGAATAACATGTTTTATTAATGGGCCCCTGAATGGGCAGAGTTTTGTACACTGGATGTAACTCCTGAAAAGAGGAAGTTACGTACAACAAATATACAAGTATGCACAGGGAGCATAAATACAGTGACAACTCAAATTTACACATATGTCAGCAACGGGATGCAGACGAACATCATGAGCTGATCCTCCTATGACTCGCCTGACTCTGGCGCTTTCCTGGTATTCAAACTTCTGAAAAGATTGTATCTGATAATCGAACTCTCAGGTGTATTCTCCTGCACCAATATGCACCGTAGTATCAAATTCAGACCGCAGTCATTCACTTCTTTAAATCCCTAACTTTTGCGTGAACCGCCCTTTGCGGGTTTTCAGTTCACCGGGATACCCTTTTTTTCCGAAGCCGCCAGTGTAGGTTTTCAACTTCGCGGGTGTACATTTTTTCAATTTTATCCCTAATTTTTGCCCGAACCTTTTATTCTGTTTTTGGTTCGCCAGGATGCCCCATTTTTGCCTGGACTCTCTTTTTTCCGTCCAGCGGGTCAATTTCAAGCAAAGTATTTTTTAACTGCGTCCGAATTTACAGGCGACGTAAAGTCTTCACCGTCCATGGTGGACAACAACAATGCTCCTCCTTAAAAGACTTTTCTGACAACGTATGGCCCTTCGTAGTTGGGGGTCCATTTGCCCCTGTGATCAACCTGCGGCGAGAGAATCCTTTTCAACACAAGGTCGCCCGTCTGAAAGCTCCGAGGATGTATCTTCTTATCATACGCTTTCTTCATTCGGCTCTGGTACAACCGACCATATGCTAGAGAAGCTAACCTCTTCTCATCCATTAAACTCAGCTGGTTCAATCTGTCTTTCACCCATTCTGCCTCGTCAAGTTGGACATCTCGTAATACCCTCAGGGAAGGAATCTCAACTTCCAGTGGTAACACTGCTTCCATTCCGTATACCAACGAGAACGGGGTTGCCCCGGTTGATGTGTGTACCGTCGTAAGATAATCGTGCAAAGCGAAAGGTAGCATCTCATGCCAGTCCTTATAAGTCACCACCATCTTCTGAACAATCTTCTTTATGTTCTTATTGGCCGCTTCAACAGCGCCATTCATCTTGGGTCGATAAGGAGAAGAGTTGTGATGTTCGATCTTGAAACTCTGACACAGCTACTTTATCATCTTGTTATTTAAATTTGAACCGTTGTTGGTAATTATCCGCTCGGGGATTCCATATCTGCAAATGATATCTCGTTTGATAAACCTGGCTACCACCTGCTTGGTCACATTTGCATATGATGCCGCTTCTACCCATTTGGTAAAATAATCGATTGCTACCAAAATGAAACGGTGTCCGTTAGATGCCGTCGGCTTAATCTTTCCAATCATATTAATTCCCCACATCGAGAATGGCCACGGTGATGACATCACGTTCAAAGGACTCGGAGGCACATGGATCTTATCCGCATAAATCTGGCATTTATGACACCTCTTTGCAAACTTGAAACAGTCAGTTTCCATAGTTAGCCAGTAATAACCTGCCCGCAGCAGCTTCCTCGTCATAGCATGCCCACCAGCATGTGTACCGAATGTACCCTCATGTATTTCCTCCATAAGCAACTTCGCCTCCTTCTCGTCTACACAACGCAGCAGCACCAAGTCATGATTCCGTTTGTATAGGGCACCGTCCGAATTCAGATAGAAATTACCAGCCAATCTCCTAAGAGTCTTCTGATCGCGACTGGATGCCCCAGCCGGATACTCCTTATTCTTCAGGAAATTCTGAATGTCACAATACCAGGGTTTATCATCAGATGCCTCATCAATAGCAAATACGAAGGCGAGTCTGTCAAGCCGAGAGATAACAATTCTGGGAGCCTTGTTCCAGAAGTTGACTTTATACATGGAAGACAATGTGGCCAGGGCGTCAGCCATTTGGTTTTCTGCTCACGGTACATGATGCAATTCAACCTTGTCAAAGAAAGGCAACAATCTCCTCGCATAATTCATGTACGGTATTAAATTAGGCTGACGTGTCTCCCATTCTCCTTTTATTTGATTCACCACCAGAGCTGAGTCTCCATATACATCCAGATTTTTGATTCGCAAATCAATGGCTTCTTCAAGCCCCATGATGCAAGCTTCGTATTCGGCTTCATTATTGGTAACCGGAAAGGTCAATCGAGCAGTAAATGGGGTGTGCAACCCATGTGGAGTGGTGATGATTGCCCCTATTCCGCTACCATAGGAGTTTACAGCTCCGTCAAAGATCAACTGCCATTTGGAACCCAATTCTGGTCCTTCGTCCGGCAACGGTTCTTCACAATCTTTCATCTTTAGGTACATGATATCCTCGTCAGGAAAATCAAACCTCATCGATTGGTAGTCCTCAATAGGTTGCTCAGCCAGATATTCCGATAACACGCTCCCCTTTATAGCCTTCTGCGAAACATACTGGATGTCGTATTCGGTCAAAACCATCTGCCAACGGGCAATTCTCCCAGATAGTGCCTGCTTTTCAAATACGTATTTGATAGGATCCATCTTTGAGATGAGCATGGTTGTATGATTTAGCATGTACTGCCTTAAACGCTTGGCGGCCCAGGCTAGCGCACAACAAGTTTTTTCGAGCATTGAGTATCGAGATTCACATTCAGTAAACTTCTTACTCAGGTAGTATATCGCATGCTCTTTACGCCCTGTCTCGTCATGTTGACCGAGAACACAACCCATACTCCCCTCAAGAAACGTCAAATACATAATCAAGGGTCTCCCTGCCACCGGTGGTATCAAAATAGGAGGCTCCTGCAAATACTGTTTTATTTTATCAAACGCCTTTTGACAATTTTCATTCCATGTCACAGCCTGGTCTTTTTTCAACAGCTTGAATAACGGCTCGCACGTTGCTGTTAGGTGAGATATGAACCAGGCGATGTAGTTCAACCTCCCCAAAAACCCGCGCACCTCTTTTTCTGTTTTAGGCGTCGGCATCTCTTGTATGGCTTTTATTTTTGCAGGATCGACCTCTATTCCTTTTTCCCTCACGATAAACCCCAGCAGTTTACCCGATCTCACCTCGAAGGTGCATTTGTTAGGGTTCAGTCTCAACCTAAACTTCCTAAGCCTTTTGAATAATTTCAGCAGATTCACCAAATGTTCCTCCTCCGTCTGGGATTTGGCAATCATATCATCAACATAAACCTCGATCTCTTTATGCATTATGTCATGAAAGAGAGTCGTCATTGCACGCTGATACGTTGCCCCAGCATTCTTCAATCCGAAGGGCATCACTTTGTAGCAAAATGTTCCCCAAGGCGTAATGGAGGTAGTCTTCTCCATGTCTTCTGGCGCCATTTTTATCTGATTATAGCCCGAGAAGCCATCCATGAAGGAGAATACGGAGAATTGAGCGGTATTGTCAACCAACACATCGATGTGAGGAAGTGGAAAGTCATCTTTCGGGCTCGCTCTGTTCAAATCACGGTAATCTACGCACATTCTCACTTTACCGTCTTTCTTTGGCACTGGCACGATATTAGCGACCCATGAGGGATATTTTGTAACAGCTAGGAAACCAGCATCCCACTGCTTTTGAACCTCCTCCTTGATCTTCACTGCCATATCAGGTCTGGTTCTGCGAAGCTTCTGTTTAACCGGTGAGCATTCTTCTTTTAGCGGCAGACGGTGCACAACCATATCCGTATCCAGCCCAGGCATATCCTCATACGACCAATCAAAAATATCACTGTACTCTTTGAGCATTTCAACCAGTCTTCGCTTGACGTCGCTCTGCAGCGCGGCCCCTATACGGATGTTCCTTTCAACCCCTTCCGACCCCAGATTGACGATCTCAATGACCTCCTCATGAGGCAGAATGATTCGTTCTTCTTGTTTTACCAACCAGGACAACTCTTCTGGAACGTCGCCATATTCAACAATCTCTTCTTCGGTCTGAAATACCGGGTGCTCAAAGTCGAAGTGAGTCATAGGCGGTTCATAGATGTCATCTGAAAATGTAATCCTGCAAAGGAAATGGTTAAATGCTTCAAAATACATACAAAGTGAATAACCACGTTGCCATTTTATTGTAAAAATAAAAAACAGGACAAACAGAGATCACAATATTTGTACATGAAAAGCGCCTTTTATTAATGATCAAACAGTGCAATGTACATAACAGAGTAGCCCTAAGCAAAATCACAATGCCCCGGGTAGGACACCAGATTGTTCAACAATTAAGAAAACGAAGCATTACTGTTTAGTTGTCACAGGAATAGTCTCCTGAATAGACCAGTTGCAAAGCCCTTGTCCTGGCATGCTCGGCTGAATCCAGGCGTCCATATCACAGTCGTTGTCTCCTTCTTCGGAATCTGAAACAGCGTTGATGGTCTCGCGATATACTCCACTAGCCGTGATTGTTATTGGTCCTTTGAAACGGGGTGCCCCTGTAGCAGGCGTTGATGATGAAGGTTGATATCCCAGCCCAAATCTGTCCATTTTCACGGGAATATCCAGAACCTTGCCCCAGCCCTTGGTCTCACCAATCTTCACTAGAGCCTAAGCCTCCTTGTATGACGAGACTTCCACCTCTGATGCCTTACTCTGCCCTGGAACTTTGTCGTTAATGCGCAACCCTTCAAAGGCTTGACAGGGTGTCTCATGAATCTCACCGTCGACTTCTACGTACTTGAATGACGACAAATGGCTGACCAGTATATCCTCCTCTCCACAAACTGTGACCACACTGTCCCCCACCATGTACTTCAGCTTTTGGTGCAAGGTAGACGTGACTGCCCCAACACCATGGATCCACGGTCGTCCGAGAAGACAGCTGTATGTTGGCTGGATGTCCATAATGTAAAATTCAGTTTCAAAAATCTTCGGCCCCACCTACAGAGGTAACGTTATAGATCCAAAGACTGGCCTTCGTGTACCATCAAATGCCTTGACCACCAAGTCACTAGGCGTACAAATGATCCCCCTGATGTCCAATTTCATCATTGCTTTCTTTGGCAGCACGTTCAAGGAAGATCCGGTATCTACCAGCACGTGGGACATGACTGTGCCCCTGCATTCAACTGAGACGTGCAACGCCATGTTATGCTCTCTTCCCTTCGGGGTCAAATCAAAATCCGTAAACCCCAAACTATGGCCTGCATTCACGTGCGCCATCACCCCCTCCAACTGATTCACAGAAACATCTTGGGGCACAAACGACGTGTCCAGAATTTTCAATAACGCATTCCTATGGGCTTCGGAACACAATAACAGCGACAGTATGGATATCTTCGATGGATTTTGTTGAAGGTGCTCAACAATATTATAATCACTCTTACGAATAAGACGCATAAACTCTTCTACATCTTTCAGTGATGTTTCTTTTTCATTCCTCGGCACCGGAACATCCTCATTCATTTTTCCTTTACCTTTTGCCAATCGTTCAGCCTCTACCTCAGGCGATATAAAAATTCTCCCGCTCCTTGTCATCCCTCCGGTCCCGACGACATTGTCCACAACCTCAGCTGGTTGTTTACTGATATCGATTTTCACCCCATCGCAATACGCTTCCAGCCTATAAGTCCAGGGTACTGCTTTAGTGCTCTCATAAGGTGTTGGCCCTGCCTTGGTGATAGTGATCGTCGGTCGTCTGGCTGGCGCCGTTATAGTTATCGTTTTTCGGGGAATTGTCACCGTAGCGACATCACTTTGCTCATCAGCTAATACCTCTGCAGGTTTCTCAACTGCCGTTCTGTCGAATTGCAACGTGCCTTCATCTATCAAGGTCTGAATACCCTTCTTCAATTCAGCACAGCCCCCGGCCTGGGTCCAACACTCTAGACAAAATTCATCGCAGCCCGGATACACACCTCCTTTCAATAACCTGCTCTTTATTTCACACAACGGTGTTTTTAGTTCATCAACATTCATGATCAGGTTCAAACCCTCCTCAGTCAAAATAGCATTTGCCCCATGGTTGGGCATGGGCTGTTGTATTATGTTCGGACCTGCTTGTCCAAAATTTATGGCCTTGCTATCCAACAGATCTTGCACCACATGCTTGAATGCGTGGCAAGTCTCTATGTCATGGCCAGGAGCCCCGGAGTGGAACTCGCAGTGCTTGTTCGTATCAAAACCAAATGGGGGAGTGTCCGTCATTGGCGCCATAGTCCTCTTTTCCACCAAATTCAAACCCAGTAATGTTTGGAGTAACTCTGCATACGTATAAGGAGGTACTTAAAAACTCTTTTCGGCCTCATGTTAGGAAACCTCCTCTGTCCCTGATTTGGCCTCTGCTGTTGTTGTTGTTGCTGCTGCTGTGGTGGTATCTGCTGTAGTGGTATTGGTTGTTGATGAAATGGAATTGTGACGCTTGCCACCTGTTGCGGATGATTGTACTGATTCCGCTCTCTGCCCCGGCCTCGGCCTCGGCCCCCGAATACTGCACTTGTGTCACCCTGACGGCGACCACCAAAAGCTCTTCTGTTACTGCCAACTGGAGTAGATTCCTCAGCTTGGAATCTCCCCATTTTAATATTACTTTCAACCTTCTCGCCCATCAAGATTAGATCCGAGAAACTGCCCAAAGAAGCGGGAAACAGCTTATCATAAAACATACCGGTGAATGTTCCTATGAACATATCATTCATCTCCTTCTCAACCAAAGGAGGATGAACCCTTGCAGCCATGTCGCGCCATCTCTGCGCATATTCTTTGAAACTCTCATCTTTCTTCTGCGACAACCCCTGTAACTGGACCCGGTTTGGTGCCAAGTCACTGTTGTACTTATAATGAGTCACAAACGCTTCAGCCAGTTGCTTCCAAGTATTTACCTGAGTAGGCTCCAATCCCATGTACCATTCAAGGGAAGGACCGGACAAGCTGTCTTGAAAAAAATGCATCAGCATTCTTTCATCGTTCGAATAAGCCGACATCCTTCTATAGTATGACCGCACATGCACCTTCGGACAGGTATCTCCCTTATATTTGTCAAATGTGGGAGCTTTAAACTTCAGCGGTACCCTCAGGCCAGGCACCAAACCCATTGTGGTCATATCTAAGCCAACATCACTTTGATTCACGACACCTTTCATCTGCTCCTCGAGCATCTTGATTCGCTGAGTGTTGTCTACAGGACCTTCAAAACCTCCACCAGAGAAAGCATCTTCTTGTTGGTCTTCTATCCAATTACCGTTCCCATTTCCATACCCGTCATACCCATTGTTACGACCAAATCTAGTCTGATTCATCACAGGGCCCCGTCCCCTGTTACCATACCCTTGAGCGACCCCGGAAGGTCCAAAAGACATCACTCCAGCACCAATTCCGTTACCGAGTCCACCATAGCCTTGATTGGCATTACCAAATCCATCATGTCCGAAGCCTTGAGCGTTGAAGCCGAACTTCCCATCCTGGTTAGCATAATCAAACCCCTGGTCGTTATAGCCAAATCCGTTGTTACCGAAGCCATTACCTCCATTGTTATCACCGCCCAGATTGGCCTCTCCGAATCCAACGTTGTTAATGATAGTCTCATTGTCGATTCCTGTATTACCGTTCCCGGCGCCAGCGCCATTGTTCATATTCACAGCAGGTATATTCACCACAGGTGGAGCTACTGGTGTAGGAGTACCATCCCCATGAAGGGTGTCAACACGTACAGAATTGTGGTCTTCGTTTCCATGCCCAGCATTTCTCACCAGTAATGGTTGCACCAATGTTTGCAAGTTTTCCTGTCCCTTCACAATTGTCTCCATCGTCTGCATGAACAGCGCCAGCTTCTCACGCATCTCTTGCATCTCGCTTTGCATCTGGTCCATGACTCTTTTGCAGTTGGTACGAGTAGAGTATCGGTGTGGGCGTTGACTTTTAATCCTGGAAAGACCTGGAGAATGCAGGAGATGAGATACAATTTAATAATTACCTGTAATGCAATATGAATGCGAATGCGATTATGTAAATATGCTGCAGGTTATATTCCCCCGATTCTAGTTCCAGAGAGAAAGCCATTATGGCAATGGAGTCCCTATTCAGCAAGCAATAAACCAGAAAATCCTTATATATAACAAATGCCAAGAGGCTGAGTACTGAATATAACCGAAGAGACCTCGGCCAACAAGTCTGGCGATGGCCCAAATACGAGTACAAATAACAAAGGTAAGGCAAAGATACGTCAGGCCAAGTGGCGCGCTCGGACGTCCTCCAATATCCTCATCGTCTCTGAGTGTCCTAGTCGGGAGATCAACTCCTGCATCAGTAAAGCATGTCGCTCGGTACTGGATCTCAGCTTCGCGGCGTCGTCCCGGGGAGCTCCTTTGCTCGAACTCTCGTCAGATCCGTACCTCTTGGAACCGGCCTTCTCCTCACAACCTCTCGACTTCTCGTCACCGTCACTGTCTCTGAGATTAGCAGTATTCCTAAGGGATGTTACTTCAACAATCCTTGCTTCCTGGGCTTTAACCTGTGCCTCCAGCGTGGCAATCTGCATTTTCAGTTTGTCTTTGCGCTCTTTCCGCTTGGTGAGCGTGGCCTCCCACAAAGCCTCCCACTTGCTGATACGAGCATAAGCCTTGCTTAGAAGTTCCTTCTTGGACGTAAGTACCTTGCTAACCCCGTTCAAAGCTATCCCTACTTTTTCTTTCTTGTTGGTCGCTTCTATTAGCTCTGATCACAACCCGTTAATCAATTCGGTCTGTTCCTTCACCGTGAAGGTGGCTTCCTTCTTCTCTCGTCGTAACTGGAAGATCTCCTTCTCTAACTCCTCGTTAGCTTTCTTCAATTCCTCATTTGCAGCCAACAACTTGTTATATTTCTCGCTCTCTTCTGCAGGAGGTACCTCAATCAATGGAAGATACAGTGGTTCCACAGCGGGATAAGGCATCAAAGACATACGAGCTCTCTCACGGACCCAGGCCAAATAAGGATCATAAGCTCTGCTATTGCTCTTACCGAGCAAAGCCTTCCCCCTCTTGTGGATGCTAGCCCACGCATGTCTCAACCTGATCAAAGTAGTCTTGTCTAAGGAGCCCGTGAGATACATAGATTCCTGTATCTCAACCTCAATAGGAGCATCTCTCAAGGCATAACCAAACTGTCGTACCAATAGTGAAGGATTATAGTTGATACAACCTTTCCGTCCAATCAGGGGAACATTCGGAAAGCCACTGCAACTATATATAATGTCAGTACCAAGCATACCTCGATCAAACCAAATGATATTCTCAGCAGATATCCCCATCAACCGGGATGGCCAATCCAAAGTATCAACGGTATCAACAAACGGCCCAGCCTTCGGAAGGTGCCTCTGGAACCACCTGTACAGGAGAGGAAGACAGCAGGACACGTTCTTGCCACAATGTTTCTCATTCTTGTAGTGAATAGAATGATAAACATCGCCCAAGAGAGTAGGAATGGGATTCTTCGAGGCGAGAATCAGGAAGGCAACCGAATCAACAAAGTCTGGCACATTAGGGAACAGGACAATCCCGTAAATGCAGACAGCCAGAATAGCACTAAAGGCAATCCAACACCCATTCTTCGCGCACTGTGTGGCCTTCTCAACTAGGACAGATAAGTGAAAACCATAAGCGCCATTCAACTTGACCAAGCCTCCTGGAAACTCAGAAGCGTCCAGACTGACAATCTCTGTGAGTGTAGATAATTCAGGCTCGGTATCAATGTGCACAAAGGGCATCTGGTCTAGCACGGGAATATCCAACATGACATAATACTCTTCCAAAGTGGGTGCAAGAATGTAGTCTGGAAACAAGAAACATCTCAGTTGCGGCTCATAAAACTGCATCAAAGTATACACCCCAGTAATCTCGAAAGCCGAAGGTGTGTACAACAAGCTAAGCAGCCTCCCGTAGGATACTCTGAACCCAGCCCTCACACTCTCATCTGCCAAAGCAACTAAATCCAGTAATGAACTGATGTCTGGTGACTGCAACCTGTAAGCAACCATCTTCTTCAAGGACTCCATGCCTAGCTAGAAGGTATCCTAGAATCCGAGGGGAATAATCACCTGCAACATAAATACATGTTAATGAAATGCAAACATGAAAATGCACATGCATATGCAAACATGGGATCAAGTGCAATGCTGATAGACTGGGTTGCTCTGTACTGAAGCCCTGAGAACCAATCAATCTTTATTTCAAACCAAACCAACCACTCAAAAGAAACCTGTAACCACATCTCACTGATAGAGGTAAACCAGGTATTCTGAGGTCAAAGGTTCCCTGCAAACAGACCCTCCTACCCCTCACAGGTGTGTACTTAACTCGCAGACGAGGTACGGCATCCTATGCGGGTTCAACGTCACAGACTTTCAAGAGCGATGATACGATACCCAGAAGGTGTGGCATCATCATCCCTTGAAGCGGCCTCACTTAGTTGAATCCCAATTGATAGGCTCCTAGAGTCGACAATCCTCGGGTCAGACAACTTGTCGAGCCCTAAGGGCCAGGCAAGAAGCATCAAAGAGAATCTCGTCCGAGTGAGATTTCGTGGCTAGCTGGTGCGAGCTAAGCAAGCAGGCTAACCACTACTCTCTCTCTAAATCTATAGGTGTACTCAAGCCTGGGTTTGGCTTATCTCTCAATCATAGAACCCCCTCGTACCCACAGCAATAATAACAATAATATAATGCTGAATGTAAATGACTGAAAAGTAAATCCATACAAAATCCTCGACGGGAAAACAAGCGCTAGGATTGACTCACGTAGGGAACCGTTGATTTTCCCCAGCAAAGTCGCCAACTGTCGCTACTGCGAAAATCGGCGTCGGCTGAACAGAAGAGTCGCCACCGTGCGTTATTTATCCCAACAGAGGGAAAGGAAACGCTCGAAGTAAACCTACCGCAAAGACGGGAAAGGAATGGTCATCGCAACCAAATCCTGGATTTGGGAGTCGGTTACGCAAGGGGGAGGTATTAGCACCCCTCACGTCCGTCGTACTCGACGGGATCCACGCTTGTTTTCTAGTACGGATTGGTATTCTATCTACTCTACAGGTCAAGGGTTAAAATAAAATGACTCGGCAAAGTATCGCACTTTATGCCTACGTATTCCCGTCTGGAACGAGAAATCAGAGCCAACGCAGTTCGCCTACCTACTGGAAAGGAGGGGAAGGTTGTTCGCTAGGATATCGCATCCTATGCCTACGTACTTTCATACAGCATGAAAGAACAGAGCAAACGTAGTTCGGGCCACGTACGACACAAGTCTGTCTTGATTGTTTTTATCCTTCTGAAAAAGGTTTTCTCCTGATTATGGGTCCAAGCGGACAAAGAAATGACTCTTTGATTGGTTTACAGTCTTTTACGCAAGAAGTATTTTTTAGTGTGTTTGCAATCTCTGACGCACTAGAGACTATGATTTGAGAGTGACTACGTCGTATGTCACCCTAAGGGTAACACACTAAGCAATCAGATTACTGAAGAGTGACCCTCCAGCAACCTTTTCTCAAATAGCTTAAGGCTCGTAACGTACGACATTGATTAACCTTATTACTATGTTTTTGAATTATTCTGAGATGAGAAGAGAAAGAAGCTCTAAAAAGCCTATGGTTGAAAAGGGAATCAAAACTACCCTAATGTTGTCATGCATGGATGAAAGCCTAATGTCTGTCATATTTCTCTCTTGCGCAGAGAGAAACAGAGATCCTAGGGGATAAACGGAAAAGCAATAGCATATACAGTAAAGCAGTAAAATGCATGAATGCAGCAGTACAAGCGAGGCAAGGGAGTCCCACTCAACCTCGAACCTAGAAAACAACAGGCAAAAGTGAACAAAATTCACTTTAAACCTAACAGGGTAATTATCAAACAATACAATCAGGAAACTCAAACAATACATCAACAGCTCTAAACAGCACCAACAACTCTAAACAGCAAAATCTGATAGAAACAGCAACAAGTCACCAACACCTTCAAGCAAGGTCTTCATCCATCTACAAACTTCAAATAAGCATCCAATCTTCAAGAGAAACAGCAAGCTATCACAAGCAGAAACTCTAAACAGTAGACAACATCAAACAGCTAAGCAGCAGTAAGTCCTACTTCAAACAGTTGCACAGCTCTGACAGCACCAGCTCCTTCTTCTAACAGTCTTCAAGGCAATGTACTTCATCCTCAATCTTCAAGGGATTCTTCAAAGCAAACTCTCCAACAGAGAAATGATTTTATCAGAAGAAATTGAATGTCAAACAATTCATTGACGACCAAAGGAAGTCTATGGATAGTTGACATTGTAACAGAGTGGTTCTCTCAAAGTTCTACCTCTAAGGTAAGGCCACTTATCCCTCCTAAGGATAGAGGTGAATACCATAGAGGGACTTTATGTCATAGAGAAGAATGGAAGCAAAGGAAGCTATTCATGTTTATGAAAGAATTTCTATTCTAAGGCTCTACCTATACCCTATGTCCTATGGTCTTCAAACAACTCCAAGCAAGCCAAGCAATCTTCATCAAGTTTTGATTTTGATCTGAAATCTTCATCTTTAATCCTTGCCAAGCTCCACAAGCTCTAACTAAGCCCACACCCCAAGCAAAAGCCCAAAAAGCCCACACAACAAAATAAACCCCAAAGATGGGCAAACCAAACAATCACACAATTGTAAAATATACTAAAAATAGTAATATAATATTTACAAGCCTAATATTAATTCTAAGGGAAATACTATATCTAACCTATGTACCCCAAAGGTCCCATACTCTAATTCAATCTAAAAAACCCAAAATAAAATGTTCAAGTGCACCTATGTTGTGTATAAACCCTAATCTAACCATCTTAAAATCAACTAATCAAAACTACCTAAAAATAATCCTAAAAATTATGGAATAAAATCCAGGGGTACCTAATGTTTGTATCTAATATCCCTAAAAAGAATGGCCTAAAAAAATAAAGGGAACTAGCTAAACAAAAATAGACAAATCATGTACAAACTATATTCAATAAAAAAAGAAATTAAAAGTAAAATATTAACAAAAATAAAGAAAAACCTAAAACCAAATTTTTATTTATTTACAATTTTCTTGAAGTCCAAACTAACCTATAGTAAAAATTCCCAGATTAAAATAACTATTTTTCTATTTTATATGATTTTTCTAAAGTTGTGAAATAAAATGCACAAATGAAGATGAAATTAAAATGCCCAGGAGGTGCAGAAAGCAGCTAAGCGTAGTTCAAAATCCCATGGGCCACTAACCAGGGGGGTGCGCGTAGCAACTATTACTGAGCCCAAAACCAACATAAAATCAAAATAAAATAGTAACGAAAATGAAGAAAAACGTGGTGCCAAGAGCGACTAATACTAGTGTAAAATCAATGGGCTTTGAAACAGGGGGTGCTAGTAACACAAATCACTCAAGCCCAAGCTTCTATTAAATGAAACAACCGTGTATTGGTATTTCAGTAAAATCCTTCACAAACTGAGACTTAATCTCATCCACACGATTCCGTTTTAAGTCAAAGGTCAGCACACATCCAATGGTCCATCTTCATCTTCTCCATTTAAATCAGACTTGGAGCCCAAACAGCCATGGAAGTTCAAGCTATGAATACAAATTGCAGCAAATCGTGTTCCTCCAATATTGAACCAAAAACCACACAATAAAACCCTAACATGATCCAATTTCTTCCCAGGTTTCAACTAGGTCATCAGCATCAATTTATATAGCCTCTAACAGCATACACGATCTTGGATTCAAAATTGCTCAAAAAATCAATAATCACTAATCATCAAATTAAGTATCCCAATCTCTTCCTTATTCAACACTGATCAATCTTAACCAAAAAACTAAGTCTATAACTCCATATTCATCACGTTCTTGATCTCAACAGAAATTATACCACTATGTCAATCATCACCAAATGGCTTCAAACTGTCCAGAAAGATCCACCTAACCACATACTATGCTTCTAACCTAAAGATTCATGCCAATTCTAACTAAATCGAGCCATGGTTTGAAAGTTACTAACCTGTAAAGATGAGTGAAACCGATGGTGAAAACCTCCAATTCAATGCTTGTCCTTCTCCAAATTCCTTCAGTATGACCTTTTCTTGCTTCTGTATGCAGCCAATCTCCTTGGAAGCGCTTGATTTTCAGAATCAGATTTCAAGTTGCAGGTGGAAAAGTTCAACTCCAAGAACACGATCCAAGCTTGAATTCTCTCAGATTCTGATTGATACACCCTCAGAAACACCAAAGGAACTGAATAGGATCAAAAGATTGGATTGATTGTGAAGAAATTGGAGAACTCGAATATGAATTGCAATGGAGGAAATTGAAACTCAATCTTTCTTCTCTGCACCAAATGACACCCAACCCCTATTCTGATCAGTTACAATGGCTTTATAGAGGATGTTAGAAACTTCTAGAGAGTGCTGGAAGGATCTAATGAGAAATTGGATATCTCATGTCATGATATTATCCTTTAATGAGTTCAAAAAACCAGTTGGAGTTTGGTCTGTTACAGCACATGAATAATGCTTGAATTTATCTCCAAATGAGAAATATAATGTGTTTGGATGGTTCCTTGCATTGTAATCCACTCCTAGCTTGATTTGGCAAGTGTAACTTCATTTCCAAGCAACTAATGACAAGTCCAAGTTCTTGACCTCAAATTCAAAATTTAATGATGTCAATGATCTCAAAATGTGTTTTCCCTTCAATTTGGTATATCACATGATGCATTTTGGCCTTGGATCAAAAAATCCCAAATTTGGTCACTTGAAAATGGACTTTTACCTTCCATATTTGGTCAATTTTATCATTTTGAGTTCCATGCATTTCCATACTATCATGACCTCCTACCTAGACTCAAAACATCATTTTGAGCAAGTTTGATGTTGAACATTTTTCCATTTGAAGTTTTCAAGTAGGAGTTTTAGGCATATGCTTGAAATGACCTATAATCTTACTTTCCCAAAATACCCCTGGCTTGTCAAGATCATAAGTAGAGTTCCACAAATCAGAATGAGGCATACCATACCTTTCTATAAAGCTAAGATCATTAGGAACAACTTTCATGTTTACCAAAAATCCATTTGACAAATTCTTGTAGGGCAAAATTTTCTTGGAAGTTAAGTAACTTTCATAGATAAATTTCAGTGTCCTCAGATGACCTGTAACTTGCAAGAACCATAACTTGAGTTCTATAAATCTCCTTGATGCCTTCCACCACTCAAATTAAAGGTCTTGATATGCTATACAAGTTTCATGTTGGCCAAGGATCCATTTGAGACTTGTATTTTGAATTATTTTGCTTGGAAGTTTGACCTAGATCAGGGGATTTTACACAGAAACCCTAATTTAGAAACTTCTCTTCTTCTTGATTTCTTTTGATTTCTACTTGGCACAACACCACATCCATATCCACATATCAAATGATGAATCCCCTATCCTTCCAATAGGCCTTGATGCCCTTCAATCAAGCATTAGACCTAGGGTTGACCCAGGTGAAACCCTAGTTGACTGTCTTCAACTGTAGCTCTTGTAACCACACCAATAACTTGTCTTACTTTCAAAATGACCCTCTAGGTCTTCCATGATGTCTACACACATTCCATGCCTCAGTCCATAGCTCACAACCTCTTTGATGATCTTCAAATACTCCCCAGATAGGATATAAATCCACTGCTTGATCTATTAACTTCTCAAAGCTTTACCTTCTTTCTTGGTGACTTGAATAGGCTTGAACTTGAATAAAAATCTTTTGGATATGCTTCTTGAGATGAAAATGGCACTTGATTCCTTGTTGGATGGCTTGCTCATGCTATGCTATGCAAATGAATGAACTATGTACATGATCTATTATGCAAATGATAAAGCTATGAAAACACAAATCAGGTAAAACAAGTTGGTCAAATTTTAGGGTGCAACAAGCAGGACCGAGTCATAGTTCCTCTTGTAGAGCACATCCCCGCTTAGGAAGAATTTTGATGAAAGCTTCCTTAAGTATTTTTTTTTATCAGTGATGGTGATGTTCTCTGTATACTCTTGTTTTTCTAGATACCACTTGATATCGTAGAACCAAGGATGACCATTAGTTTCAAGTTCTATTGCCTCAACTGCCAAATAGTAAGCTGGCTCATCAAGGTACTCAAGACAAACGGTCGATGCCTCATTCTTCCATTTGACCTTAAACATGGATTCTAGCGTGGCTAGGCCATCTGCCAATTGATTATTTTCTCTTGGAATATGGTTGAAATTAATTTCATCAAAATATGGGATTAGCTTCAAGACATGATCTTTGTATGGGATGAGCTTGCTATCACGAGCTTCCTAATTTCCTTTGATTTGACTAATGACTAAGGTAGATTCCCCATAGACTTCTAGAAATTTTATCTTGTGGTCAATGACAACTTCAATCCCAAAGATGCAAGATTCATATTCAGCCATGTTATTTGTGAATAGAACAGCCTAACAACGAAAGGAATGAAATCCAGTGGGTGATGTAATTATTGCCCCAATTCCGCTGCCTTGGGAAAGTCAGAGTCAACGTAGTTCGGAGGACTATGAGTGAAGAAAATGGAAGGGTGCTCACCAAGGATTGGGGTCCTTGTGCCTACGTATCTTCACTTAAAAGAAGTGAAGAATCAGAGCGTCCGTAGTTTGTAGGACTACAGTTTGTTGGTGTTTTTTTATGGATGATCCTAACGTTTACGCTCTAGCAGTTAGGTGTATTGTAGCTCGCTCGTGGAGTCTTATGCGTTAACTGTTTGCGATAGACCGGACGTAACATGCCCTTTTGGAAAAGGTTAAGTTTTCGCCATCAAGGAAAGATGTCACATTTGATTTATTGAAGGTTGATTCTAGGAGTGAGATAAGTTCTTGGATAGTAACCCATTACGGGTAGTACCCAATTGTTTATCTTAAAAGATTCATTGAAAATGGTGTGGCAAATATAGTTGTGTTTTCGTATTGAAAGACGAGTATCGATACCATACACTCTAAATTGAGTATCCTAATACTCAGAGAGGAAGAAGTGTTCACTCAATCCTCTCTCTTTAGTTCAATACAAAGATAATCTTATTCTCTTATTTAAGGTGTTTTAATTTTGGATGGTAAGTGCTTTATGACAGTGAGCCCTAAAGTAATATGAGCACTCGGGATAGGATAAGGCCTTCGCCTAACCCCTCCACAACCATCCAAGTTTATTGATAAAAAGAAGTATGAAAATACATTTGGTACAAGACCAAGGTTTTTAGACTCAAGGAGACAAAAGAAAGAGATAAAAGGTTTTGAAAAGAATGGGTGGTGAATAAAGCAAGATAGGTTGGTGGCGATGCGCATGGCAATCGACTTAAAATGGTGAAATACATACAAGGTTAGTGTGGGATTTAATAGAAGAGATAACAGAAGAGAATGATAAGAGAGGATAAACCCTAAGGTAATCCAAGTTAATGAATTTTAAAAATTACTTGACGTTGGATCAAGCTTTATTTGTCTTTTGTTTTGAAAGGTGTTCTAACCTAGTTCAATTTTATCTTTCTTAACAAGCAAGCAAGCAAGCATAAGAAATAAAAAGAAACTAGACTATTACATTTTAATGAGGAAGAGGGATATATAATGCCCACCAAGGGAACAAATGAGATGTAAAGTATGAAGAAGTAAGAGAAATGCATCAAGTATGAAAGAACTGAATCATCAAGAATTCATCTTAAACAACCAAGGCAAGAGTACTAAATCAAACCAAGATGAGAAAGGCAAACAAATGTGCAAGACAAAGCATGTTCCCAAATCAAATCAAAGAAACAAATACGTATACATATAAACACTCATGCACATTTCAAACATCTAAAAATTCTCAAAGAAATCACACAATTTAAGCATTTAGGAAAAATAAAAAAACATTAGATCATAAGCATACATGTCTTGAAAACTTAACCACATATCAATAATGAACAAACCAAGGCAATGTGAATCAGGCAAGATGGAAAACAAGTAAGGTCAGAATCTAAATCACATCATAGTCAACACATTACAATGGTGATGGAAGAAACACAAGAGCATTCATCATGAATCACATCAATGGCTATGCATGTGTAAGCAATTATCTCATGAAAACAAAGCAACATCGATTAAGCATATGTAATTAGGGAATGTGAAAATGGAAGGTCAGAAGCAAACACATGATCAACAATCCAAAATCAAACTCATGATATCAAAGAAGAAGCATCAATCGTCATGTTCAAAGCATGTATCAAAACTAGGTACGTTAGAGTTAATGTCATCCACAACGGAAGTAAACATCTAATGGAAACCAAAGAGACAAATAATCAAGCAACAAGTAGGAAACATGATAGGTCAGAGGCATGGACATAGCATTCAACTCATACAAAATATTCACACAAGAACATAAGCTCAAGAACTAGGTCAGATGCATACAAACATCATCCTTAAAACATCATTCAAAAATAGATAGATGATGAAATAAAATCAACTTAAAATATCAGACACATGGTAAAGCACTCAAGGATAGTTGATGGAAAGATACCCAAAAGGAAAGCTCAAAGGCAACCTCAAAACAAGACAACAAGACAAACATGCTTCACTAGTCGAGCAAGGATCGAGGGTCATATTAAATCACATGGAAACCATCCAAAATATGTCATTAAAGCATAAAACCAAAACCCAAGCATTACTCATTTATGTGTAAAAGCATCCCCAAAAGGATGTCCCAAGAAGTGTCTCAAAAAGGCATCAAATACAAAACCATAATCAAAGGGCAATCATGTAAAAGTACTTTCACAAATAAATTCAAATAAAACAGAAAAAATAAATGAAAAATAAAATAAAAAATATGAAAAATATCCTAAGACATCAAAGTACCTAAAATGTATTTTTAATGATTTTTCATGAAGGAACAATTAAAAATAAATGAAAATTGAAATTTTGTCAAGCAGATCACAAATGTCCTAAGAGATATCGAGACATTGATCTCTACTAAAAACTGAACAAGGACAAAACATGAGCATTCTGATTTCTTTTTGTCATAATATTGTCATGACAGATGTTGTAACATCTACAAACTGATATAACAATTTATCCAACCATTTAATTTGTGCAGAATTTTAAATGCAGAAAGATAAATAACATAATGAATTGTTAACCCAGTTCAACACAACATTGCCTACATCTGGGGGCTACCAAGCCAGGAAGGAAATTCGCTATCAGTAGTATTAATTTAGAGATAAACTCCCTCGCTTATAACACCTCACTTAATCCCTACCCCGTGCAACTTCTACCGAGGATACTCCTAAATATAAGAAATCACCATCTCACTCCCAATCACCTTAGTGATAAACAAACACTCCCAGTTCCAGAGGATGCCACAAGAAACCAAAAAGAAAGATGTACCCTCTTTCTTTTTAGAACAATACAAGGTCACAAATTTTGACCATGAACAATACTTGGTTTTGCTTAAAGCTTCAACCAAGAATAATATTCACCTATTGCTTAAAAGCTTCGAGTAAGAACAATATACAACCTAAATATGTCTACCACGATGCTTCAAAATATACACAGGATGAATTACAAAGTCACACACAAGAGACTCTCAAAACCCTAAACCCTTATGTTGCACCTACGATTTTCTTATTGTGAATGATTGCTTCCTTTAGGTCTAGCAAGTCCTTATTTATAGACTCTTGCGGTATGGGCTTGGTCTCTTCAATCAGGTCCAATCTTCACGTTGTAAATCTTCTGCAGAATCTTCTTCACAAAAGTAGGAATAAATTGACACTTATTTTTCTCTCATCATCTTCATCCTCTTTCTTGCATTTTCTCAACAAACACACATAACTATTTTTGTTGATCATTCTGCATCATTGAAGTGATAACATCCAAACATAGGATATTGTATCGGGTTTGGGTTAAGAGATCGGTGGATTTTTCTTGAATAAAATTGGTAGGGTTTTATCCTTAAAGAATCTTGGGATTTTGCACAAATAATTTCTTCACAGATTCAGCCGAGCGAAGGTGATTGAAGAACGGGTGGTTCTATCAATCTAGTAGCGGTAACCAGAGGATTGTGGAAGCAAGATGTGGGTTTGAATTGTGTGTGATTGAAACCAGTCGGGTTAAATATTTGAAGACCATTGAGTGGTTCAAACATGTAGATGGAATTGGAGGTTTATTAAACACATTCGAGATACTTGATTCATCTTGAATCAAGGGGAGAGAAGACATAGTTTCAGATCAACAACTAGGGTTGAGTGTTTGATTTATATTGCTTATCTTGTACAAACAATTTGCAACAGGTTTATACAAGTCTCAGTTCTATTTCTATAATTGAGGGCAGACGTACCCCATGCGAGGACGATGGGGGAACTCCCTCAACAAATTGGTGTTGTTCTCTCTTTTTGCTTTTTTTTCATTTCTGAATTTTAACGTTTGTGTACAATCAAATTGCTTGATTAAAATTCTGGTATAGTGTAGTGCTGAAAAGTATTTGGAAAACTCATTATAATCCTTTTGATTGTAATTGGAAAAGTTTAGCACTACCATTACTTAGTGAATTTCACTTGGAGTGTTTCGCACACCAAGTGTTCGACAAATTGCTTGAACACAAACCATTTGAGTTGTTTTTCAACTTGAGTTTATTTTTCACAAGGCATTGGAAATTGAACAACTTTGAGTGAATAAAATTGTATTGATTTGTGTTCAAACTTTTGGTTCAGTTTCTCATCGAAATCGATATTCCATCTAGGCTTATCGCATATCTGATCTTTTCGGTAACGGTTCAATTAGACGATCTTAGTTCCTCGGTCGCTTTTGTATAAAAGTTTTTAAAAACCAATTTATCATAAGTGCCGACTCTGCATAAGAATTAGTGATCTATTCAACCCCCCCCCCTTCTAGATCATTTTTGTCGTCTAACAAGTGGTATCAAGAGCATCGATTAACTCGGTGCTTCACATATAACTTTTTAGAATATGGCAAACGAACCAAAAGGGGCTTACAATAGAGCAACAATTTTTAACAGTGAAAACTATAGTTATTGGAAAAATTGTAGGCACATGCATATCAATTCCATTGATAGAAAGGTATGGAACATTATATTAAACGGTCCCATGGAAATTACCATGACTGATGAAAATAACGTTGTTTTTCCTAAGCATGAAGCACAATGGAATGATGAAGAAGAGAAAAAGTACAACTATGATTGGAAGGCTAGAAATATTCTGATTTCCTCCTTGGGAGTTGATGAGTATTATAGAGTTTCACATTGTACAACTTCTAAAGCTATGTGGAACACATTGCAAGTTGCCCATGAAGGAACTAATGATGTTAAACTAGCTCGAATCAACATTTTAACTCAAGAGTTTGATCTTTTTCACATGGAGCAAGAGGAAACCATTGCCGACATGAAAAAGAGATTTTCCCATTTAATCAATCGACTAAATTCACTTGGTAGACCAATTTCCAATGACATTGCTACTAACAAAGTTTTAAGGTGTCTTACCATGGAGTGGCAACCAAAGGTCACGACCATAAAGGAATCCAATGACCTCATGACTTTGAACCTCACAACTCTACTTGGAAAGCTCCAAGAACATGAGCAAGTACTAATTAGCCTTAATCAATTTGAGAAAAAGGAAAAGAAAGAAAAGACCAAAATCATGGAAAAGAAGTTAATAGCTTTAAAAGCTTCTTGTTCAAAGTCCTCCGCAAAAGAGCTAAGTGATAACGAATCGAATGATGACGATGATGAAGAAATGACTGAGGATATGGGGTTGTTCATGAGGCGATACAATCGCTGTGTAAAGGAAAATGGTATTCAACATTCCGAAAAAAATCTCGTCAATTTTAGAAGACAAACAAGGTCTTCCAAGAATGAAGGCAACAGGGGTAGTAGAGCAAAAGAATCATGCTATAACTGTGGAAAAGCCAGGCACTATAAGCCGAATTGTCCATTGATGAAGAAGGATAAAGGGAAGGAAATTAATCATTCACAAAAGAAACAAGATAAGCTTAGAAGAGCTTACATCGCTTGGAAAAGAGATAGTGAGTCATCTGTGGATGATAGTTCAAGTGACGAAGAAGAGTCCCTTAACCTTTTCCTCTCGGCTCATCAAAAGAAGAAGAATAAAAAGGTACGACGTGCTAAATACGATAACTCTAGTAAATTGTCTCATTTTGAATTACAACATGTTGTTGACACCTTACACCATGAGGCTAAGGAAGCCTTTAAACGTTTGGCCTCGAACAAACAAATTTTTACTCAATTGGAGAAAAAGATCTCCGATTTTGAATGGGAATTAGAGGCTCTCAAGGCATCTATGGTGGAAGAAACAAAGGTAAATGTTGAGGAAGACAAGAGTAGATGGTTAAATTAGGGTTGTGACACTTGTCATATTTGGCAAAAAGAGGTTAGAACTCTTAAAGCCAAACTTGACAAGGCTTTAGAACCAAAGATCACTTTTGTTATTGATAGAACACACTTTAGAAAAAGCATGATTAATCCTTATAAAAAAAACATACATATATGATCAAGTATCAAGTTGACAAAAGTGATACCAATGTTAATCTCACTTGCTTGTATTGTTGCAAAATGGGTCATACCATTGCTAAATGTCTCTTTAGGAGGTTTTTTTGTTCCTAAAGGGGTTTATCAATGGTTGCCCAAATACAACCAATATGTCACTCACAACCAAGGACCCAATAAAAAATTGGGTACCTATTTCCCTTGATTGTTTGTGTAGGTACAAAGTCTTGAGCCTACGGAGAGAAGATGGGTTCTCGATAGTGGATGCTCAAGACATATGACAGGAGACATATCTATATTAATTGAATTTGTCATAAAGAAGAAGGGACTTGTAACCTATGGAGACAATAATAAAGGGGAAATACTTGGAAAAGGTAGTGTAAATAATTCCTCATCTACTACTATCTCTGATGTGCTCTTAGTTGAGGGCCTTAAACACAACCTTATAAGCATTAGTCAATCATGTGACAAGGGATATAAAGTTTCTTTTTCAAAAGATTGCTGCATAATTGAAAATAATGATAAAAAGGGTGATGTGTTTAAAGGCTTAGGGGTGAATAACGTGTATATGCTTGAATTGAGTGAAGTATTATTGAGTAGTGACAAATGTCTCGTCATCATGAGTGAAGACTCATGGTTGTAGCATAGGCGTTTGGCGTATGTAAATTTTGATTTGCTAAACAAGATAGTCTCTAAGGACCTAGTAGTTAACTTATCCAAAATTAAGTTTTCAAAGGATCACTTATGTGATGCGTTCCAAATCGGGAAGCAAATAAGGATCTCGTTCAAATCTAAAAACATTGTTTCAACTACGAGACCCCTTGAACTCCTCCATATGGACCTCTTTGGACCATCTAGAATTAAGAGTCTAGGTGGTAAGTGAAGCTAACGGGACTATACTTGAGTGAATCTCACACTCAAAGATACAACAAAGTTGCCACCAAACTTTATTTAGTCCCAAAGGACAGGGAAAATATCGATAAAACCCAAGAGACGAGAAACGGGAAAGGGGGTCGATAATGAGAAAGGAAGGTACTAGCACCTTAAGCATTCGTCGTACCCGGTGAAAACCATTTTGCTTAATTCTAGGCTTGGATGTGTTATCTATATAAAGGCTTCTAACTAAAAAGAAAGTAAAGGACAAAAAGAAAAAGAAGAAGAAAGAAAAACAACATGCTCGTGGAGGATTGGGGCCCTCGTGCCTATGTACCATCATAGTGCAATGAGGAAGTCAGAGCTCCGTAGTTCAAGGAACTAGGCAAAGAAAAGAATCTGGGTGGACCAGAAAGACAGAAGAATGGAAGAAAATGGAGGAAGGTGGCTCGCCAAGATTTCAAAATCTTGTGTCTAGGTACCCTTTTAGTGCAATGAGAAAATCAGAGTCTACATAGTTCGGGGAACCAGCACTAAAAATAGAAGGAAAAGGGACGACATCGAAGCTAAAAGAGAAAGAGATAGAAAGACTCCACTAGGGAACACTAAAGAGTAGTGTCAACCAAAAGCAAGGCGAACTCAATAGGGGAGTACAAAAGCAAGGCAAAAACTCTACTGGAGAACAAAGTAGAAATCCGTCGGGGACTACAGAAAAAAAGAGATGACTCTACTGGGGAGAAAACAAAAGGATGGTGACGAGGCCGGTGAAAAGAGACAAGAATCAATAAAAGATAAGATCTATAGAGAATTCAATGCGTTAATATCATACCCCAAATTTGTCCTACGTGTATAACTTTCATTTTGTACATTCATCCACTAACCATTATTCAAAAATCCAAAAAAATATGTTGCTTCTGCTCATGGTCCAAACTCAGGATATTGAAAGGTTGGGTTTAGTTTAATTGAGGTTCATCTAAGGCTTATCAGTTTGGGTGTATGGGCTCAATGATGATTGAAGACCAGTTAGGTCTAACCTAAGCTTGGCCAGACAAGTTTAGTTTCAAAATCAAGGCTTGGGTCTAATTGATGTGGATCTGAGTTTCCATTTAGGGTTTTGTGACAATTCAGGTCATCTGCATGGAGATCAAGTTGTCAGGTTATGTCAGGTTGTAGTGCTTCATGGCTAAAGATCGTCAAGGATCAGTTCATCTTAAATCAAGGATTAATTGGGATTTGGTCCTTAGTGAGTTTGTAAATCTGATTCAAGTGCAGTGTTGAATTAAGACTAGTCAAAATGTGCGTTGGTGGTTCTAAGCAGGGATTTCTTTTATCAGTGTCAATATCTATTTCCAAGCCATTTTCATTTTTATATCCATTTTCACCTTTCCTAATCCAAATCATATCCCTCTTATCCATGTTTGTTCAAAAACCAAAAAACGTGTCCGATTTTATTATCCATTTTCAATTTTTATACACATTTTTTATTCTACCCATTATTCATTTCAAACTATTATTCACATATCCATTTTAATATTCATTGTATAAATCAATTATCTAAATCAAGGGAAAACCATGTCCACTCATATATTTAAATCCTACAAAAACCATTACACTTCATCTCACAAAAAGCCCATGTACATTTACTAAAATAGAGTCCATTACTTGAAAAGAAAAGAAGCCAAAAATTCAAGCTGCAAGAAGCATACAAGATAACTCAGCCAATACTGACACCAACATGTACCGCACAAACTGTTTTGTATAACGTGGTTCTTCAAAGCATGTAGCTATTACGATGTTCAGAATTCGAATTTGCAAAACCACTGCACTCTCGCAGTCATTAAATGAATGTAGTACACACGCAGCAACGTGACTGCAATGTTGCGACCTCAACGTACCAGAGAATTGACCCCATCTTCCAGAATCCTACAAATGACAAAATCCACGTCACAATAACAGCTTTTTCGTCTAATTCCATAAGTTCCCTCTCTAAATTCCTTTATAACGAGACCTTTTTCCTTATTAGGAGGGGACCCAGGGAAAAATCCATAACTTGTAGAAAAGCCTTAAAACCCCCTTCTCCCTTTCCTCCATTTTAAAATTCTTCACCCTTCGCAGAATCTCGCAACGCAAATTCCCCAAACAAGAATTGCAACAACAATCACGACCTATCCTTCAACAAACCCAAACCCCAAATCCTCCATAACTCGTTTCATTCAAACAACAAAACCAGAAACAAACCCACTCTAAAATCTAATCAAAACCGAACAGAACAAAGAAATCTGAAATAGATCCACAGAAAGAGATGAGGAGAAAGTGAATGGAGAGATTTAACAGAATCACCAAACAGAATAAATCCAAACCTGAAACAAGCCAAGCAAACCAAATCAAAGTTGAAACGGATTATAAGTGTTTGAAATGAAAGAGAATCGAGCAATAACTTGAGGTGAGACGTAGGCGGATCAAAAGAAACTGGAATGAGTTTGAGAGTGAGGGGATGGAATCGCAGGCCGGAGACGATTCGACGTTGTTGTGTTCTTCACCTTCGTTTTTTTCGCACTGTACTTCGACTTTTCTTTTTGATAGAAATTCTGATGGTGTTGCTAAAACGTAACAATGTGAAAATTTGAGGATTTCATTTAATGGTTTTGTTTTTTAAAAGATGAAAAGTTGTTGTGCCGCCCTCTTGATTTTCTTCTAGCTAATAATGTTTTTAATTTTTTTTATAGAAAAGAACCTGATGTTGGTAGTTTTTTAGGGTATCCGCACCATCACAATATGATTTTAGGCTTTGCTAAGACCACTTTTGTTCTACAAGTCCCTACCTCCATGATTTCAGTTTCACCCCTCCTCTTTTATTTTATTGTTTTTTATTTTGTTAAGATTTCTTGGTTTTTTATTTTTTATTCTTCTTGATGCAAAATATTTTGAATTCATTACTATTATTTTGATCTTTGATCCTTCTACTTCGATTTCATTTCATTTTCAATGTCATTTTGGTCAATGAAGAAGCCAAATAATATTGTTATTGATTTATCGATAAAATAGTGATTTAGATGAGACCACCACTTAATTTTCTTTTCATTTCCTTCTCCATTTTATTCATCTCTATTTTATTTCAATTTCGATCAATGAAAGTCTTTTAGTCATAAACGTTGATTTATCGAGGTTGATAACCTTCATTATGTCAAATCTATATAAAATGATCATTGGGATCATTTTCTATACTTTGGGATCATGATAGGTTACCTTCAATTAATTGATACGAGTTTGTGATTAAGACGAGATCATTAGCTTTTCAGTCCGTGTGACACAGTTACATTGGAAAATGATCCTCAATATCATTCTTCCATCGTGTTTTTAGTACGGATATCAACTTGCGCGACCTCCTATAGTTTGATCTTCGTCATAGATCGAGCTACAATGGTTTAGCGCTACATTTCGTCCCGTTTCAATTCACATTAAACTAACGACTAACTTTACTTTCCGTCAATATATTCTTGATTTACTTTCGGGAAATATACGCCTGTTTTATATTCAGTCATTATATCTTGATTTATATTATCTTGTTCATATACTTGTTAATATTATTTGGAATATACTATTGTGAATATTATCTTGATTATATTGTTATATATCTTGCCATATTATTCATATTGTTCACATTCATATTCATATTATTCATTTCTTATTCATATTATTTCGAAAACACTTAACAACTATCGAAACATAAAAGCCTAAATTGGTGGCCTGTTGGTTACTCATCCGAGCAATGGATTATTGGACTTTGTCAGAAATCCTAGCTTGGAGTTTTGTCTGACCTTTGTTCAAGTCATAGTTTAGGACACCTCACATACACACACGGCTTCCTCTTGGGCTACTTGACAATGAACCCTTTTATTTCATACAATCCCATGTAACTTACATGTATCCCTCTCACATTTCGATGTACGCTTTCGTATTTCTTTGATTGTGGTTTATCTTTTAGTAGCACCCTTAGAGACTAGCGTAGACTAAACCATTTTCAAACTAATTCTCGATTCATCATCGAGCTATTTTCAAACACCCCTCGTAAGTCAAATGCTCGTATGCATTCGCCATTAACCTACCGCACACACCTTCACATTTCATCGTGGTTTCGTTATTAGGAGCACCCTCAGGGACTAGTATCGTTTCTCACAACCTAACCCTCGATTCATCGTCGAGCCGGTTCCATTTTCAACCAAACCCTCGACTCGTTGTTGAACCATTTTCAAACCAACTTCCATTCCACCATGATTTTGCACGCAAATATAAGTCAAACCCCTGATCCAACGTCAATCGAATTTTCACAATAAAACTATCAAAACAATTAACAACTATAGAAACTCTTTCAAGGTGAAAAAGAAGGGGATTGAGCCTTTGATATCTCTTCAGTTGTATTGATGTGAGTTATCTTACTTGTGTGTGATCAATTGACGCCTCTAAAACACTTCAAACTCGACAACATTCAAACCATCTTTCAACCATTTGTCTTTCAAACACCATTCAAATACAACTTCTTCTCAAGATGAAAAAGAGATAGAGTCAAGTATTTGACTCACTCTCCCGATTACTTGGGCCCGAGGAGCCTTTCTTAAGCTTCGAGTAATCGTCATCCAAACCAACTTCAATGCGTTAACCCTTTTTTTTCGTGGTCGTCTCCACGAACTACAGATGCTCTGATTCTTCATTCATTTTTGAATGTAAGATACGTAGGCACAAGATTGAGATGATCTTGGTGAGCATAATTCGCTCCATTTTCCGTCTCCCCTATCCCTTCCCGTAGTCGAACTACAAGAGCTCTGATTTCTCATTCTCGTCTGAATGAGCATACCTAGGTATAAAGGCCCCAATCCTTGGCGAGCACCCTATCCTATAACCACCAATTTCCCCTTAGCGTCTTATCCTACCAATTCGTTATCATTGAGAAGAAAACAACTAAGCTTAGCTAACATTCATCATAAATTGAACTAAGAGATTCTCGTTGAGTACAAAGGACGTGAGGGGTGCTAATACCTTTCCCTTGCGTAACCGACTCCTGAACCCGGAACATTGGTTGCGACGGCCTTGTTTCTGTCCTTTCATTTTAAAAGGTTTTCTCGATATTTTCCTTTCCCGTCTATTCGGGATAAATAAAGTTTGGTGGCGAATCTGTCGAACCGCATTTCACGCCTTTAGCGCGAGGGTCGTATTTCCAGGTATGACAGTTAACTGACAGGCAGTGATTAAACAAAGAAAACAAGAGAAAGATTATGTGGGGAAAGCTAAAAGGTTGGTGTCGATAGACAGACTGCGAGGAACCAAAGGAAAAAGAGTAATAAACCATATAAAGGTGTTAACTTCGAAGGGATTGCAATATATTAACTGATAAATAGTGGTTAACCTAGAAAAAGAGAAAGGAAATGGCTTTAACCGGAGGACGGTAATCAACCAAAAGAAACGGGTGTGGAACCAAGCATAGGTTGTGGCCCAAAGAAACGGCACACTGACTGAACAAACAGTACTCGACCAAAGGAAAGGATATTATAGAGAAAACAAATGTGTATACCAGCGATGTAAATGCACATGTTTATGCAAAGGAAAAAAAGAGGAGGTCAAATTTCGGGTTACGACAGTGACTACTATGGTTTTGTGATTGTCGATGATTACTCTATATTTTGCTGGACTATCTTCTTAACTAACAAGAGTGATACCTTTTCCTCTTTTGAAACATTTGCCAAACTTTCTCAAAACAAGTTGAACACAAACATTATATCAATTCGAAGTGATCATGGAGGTGAGTTTGAAAATCATCTCTTTGAAGAATATTGTGGTAGGCATGGAATTGATTATAATTTTTCAGCGTCGCATACCCCTCAACAAAACGGGGTTGTGGAACGTAAAAATCGAATTTTATAAGAATTAGGAAGAACTGTGATCAATAAAATTAGTCTTACTTTTGAGGTGATGCCATTAGCACGGCTTGCTATGTTTTGAATAGGGTGCTCATCCGTCCTATTCTTAACAAAGCTCCGTATGAACTTTTGAAAGGGAGGAAACCCAATGTATCTCACCTTCATGTATTCGGTTGTAAATGTTTTATTTTGAACAATGGTAAGGAAAGTCTTGGCAAGTTTGACTCCAAGGCAAATGAAGGTATCTTTCTTGGATACTCTCATTCAAGTAAAGCATATAGGATATATAATAAGAGGTTACTTATTGTTGAGGAATCTGTTCATGTTACTTTTGATGAAACTTATTTGAAAAATGTCTGATAAGGTATTTCTTTTCATGGTTCACGTGTATCTTTAGAAGACATACTCAAAGACACTGAAAAGGGGATTCATCAACCTGAAATAGTGAAAGTTAAGGAGGAAAATATCACCATCATAAGGAGATTGAGGAGGATCATCCAACTAATAATGATGACCTTCCTCTAGCTTGGAAGTCTTCTAAATACCATCCTATCGACAACATTCTCGGTGACATTTCAAAGGAGTGACCACAAGATCCAAGCTAAGTAACTATTGTTATCACTTTGCTTTCGTCTCTTAGATTGAGCCTAAAAACCCTAAAGAGGCATTACTCGACGAACATTGGTTCTTATCAATGCAAGAGGAATTAAATTAGTTTAAAAGGAATGAGGTTTGGGACCATGTCCCTCCTCCGCGAGGCCATCGAGTAATTAGCACTTGATGGGTGTTTAGGAACAAACTTGACAAAAATGGAGTTATAACACGAAACAAAGCATGCTTATTTGTGCAAGGGTATAACCAAGAGGAGGACATCGACTATGAGGAAACATATGTGCCGGTTGCCCGACTCAAGGCTATACGCATTTTGCTTGCTTATGCATGTGCTAAGAATTTCAAATTATTTTAAATGGATGTGAAAAGTGCTTTCCTAAAAGAATACATCAACAAAGAGGTTTATGTAGCCCAACCTCCTAGTTTTGAATCCAATGAGTGTTCTGATCATGTTTACAAGCTTAAACAGGCTTTGTACGGACTCAAACAAGTCTCTAGGGCTTGGTATGACTGTCTTAGCAAATTTCTACTTGATCAAGGGTATTCAAGAGGGAAGGTTGACATAACCCTCTTCATTAGACGTCAAGGAAAACACTTAATTTTGGTACAAATTTATGTAGATGATATCATATTCGGATCTACTAACATGAATCTGGTTAAGGAGTTTTCTAGATTGATGCAGGGAGAGTTTGAGATGAGCATGATGGGGGAGCTCAACTATTTCCTTGGATTGAAAATCAAGCAACTCGAAGAAGGAATGTTTGTGAGCCAGAAAAATTATTGCCTTGAGCTTCTCAAGCGTTTTGACATGGCTAACTCTAAAGCAATTGACACTCTAATGCCTACATGTGCAAACCTAAATCGAGATGAGAATGGTAAGGATGTTGAGGTGAAGAAGTATAGAGGTATGATCGGTTATCTCTTATATCTTATCGCATCTCGACCAAATATCATGTTTAGTATTTATATGTGTGTGCGGTACCAATCATGTCCCAAGGAATCTCATTTGAAAGCCGTCAAGCATATACTTACATACCTCTCTAGTACTCCAAAGTATGGGCTTTGGTATTCCAAGCATAGTGATTGTTTTTTTGTTGGCTATTCTGATTCCTACTTTTCTGGTTGCAAATCAGATAGGAAAAGTACATGTGGCACTTGTCATTTATTTTTAAATTCCTTAGTGAGTTGGCATAGCAAAAAGAAAGTTTTTGTTGCTTTGTCAATAGCCGAGGCGGAATACGTTGTGGTCGGTAGTTATTGCGCTCAAGTCTTATAGATTAAGTAACAATTACTCAACTTCAATGTAAAACTCGAGCTTATTCCTATTTTATGTGATAATACAAGCGTCATCAATCTGACCAAGAATCCCATATTGCATTCATGCACCAAGCGTATCAAAATACGTCATCATTTCCTTAGGGATCATGTGGAGAAAGGTAATGTGGTCTTTGAGCATGTTGATACTAGAAATCAACTTGCGGATATTTTCATAAAACCACTCGCTACATAGCCTTTCTTTAACATCTGTAGGGAACTAGGCGTTCTCGACATCTCGGATTATGTTTAGGGTTTCATAATTGCTTGCTCTCTCTCTCTCTCTCTCTCCCTCTCTCTCTCTCTATCTCCCTCTCTCTCTCTCTCTCTCTCTCTCTCTCTCTCTCTCTCTCTCTCTCTCTCTCTCTCTCTCTCTCTTTATATATATATATATATATATATATATATATATATATATATATATATGTGTGTGTGTGTGTGTGTGTGTGTGTGTGTGTGTGTGGTGCTTGTCTATATCTTTGTCTAACAATGTGAAAAAGTATTGAGCTATATGTGGGGGCATCTATCATTGATCTTCGTTGAGGTAATATTGTTCCTATCTAGAAAGTTTTCTTGATCACATAATTTGTGTAAGTTAGTGTACAAATTTGGGTGTTAAAACTGATGTTTATTCCATGATTGAACATCTTTTATCCATTTGTGAATTTTGAATATGTGTAGGCTCTCTATTTATTCATGTTTGATGCATAAATGACTTTAAAAGATACATTTTACTCTTTTCAATTGTATGAGTCGACCAAAATAGGTCATAGGTCGACTCATGAAAATGTTAATTTTCAATATTTTGGATTGGGTATGCACAGGTCGACCCTTCGGTCGACTCAAACTATGTCTTTTTCTCATTATAAATAATTTTCCAGTATGCGTCGATGCACATACTGCTTAGGTCGACGCATCGCTAAATGTTTCTAAAAAATTCTTGAATTTGTTGTGCCATTTCAAATTTCTTTGACCCAATTAATGTTTTAATTCATTCTATGCTTTTAAACATCATCATTTGCATTAGTTCATTGCATCCACACATCTCTCATCCACTTTTCCTCTTCCCAAAATCTCTACCAAGACCTAATCTCATCAAACACCACAAGGATTCAACTGGATTTATCATCAACAAACAAAGCCAATCCACTGTTCATCTTCCTCATCTGTTGAATCTTATGGCTACAAGAAGGGTCACCGGAAAAAAAACCCACTAAAGCTCCATCTTCACAAGCTGGGACTTCCCAACCAAGTGCAAGTCTATTGGTAACTGCTCTTTCTTTACTACCTACTGAATATGCTGAATTATATGAAAAGAATCTTAGCAAACGATCGATTGTGAAACAATCCGTATACTATCACTAAACTGTCGAAAGAATGCACATTTAGGAAGTTCTCGAACTTCAATATTTTCAAAACTTCAATCAGTTTTTGGAATGGGACACGAAATATAATGAAGATCTCGTTCGAATATTCTATATGGTTTTCAAGGTAAGTTTGACGGGTATGAGTTTAGTTGCAAAATTGGGGATAAGAGGATTTCGGTAAATGATGCAGTTTGGAAAGATATGTTTAACATGTCTCCACTCTCTGTTCCACTCATTAATGTCACTGACACTAGAACCGTGGACGGTTAAAAGTTCAAGAAAGCCTTGAACTCAATGTTAAAGAAACCCTATATTGATCAGATCGTGGCTAGTAATCTCTTCCCTAAGTCGGTAACTAGTGGTCGTTTGAAACTAGTTTATCGAGTTTTGCAATGGATAATTTCTCATATACTTCGGCCTAAGAAAGTAGGTTACTCTCGGGTCGATCAAGCTGAAGTTCATTTGGTGTACGTTTTGAAAAAGAAGATAAAAATTAGTTGGCCTCACTATGTTGCAAGCAGGATTTATTCTCTAAGAGATTATGGTAGAGGCATTGCGTTATCATATGCATCCTTCATTCAATGTGTGCTTAATCATGCTGAAGTGGTTGTTTCAGGCATTCCATGCAAGACTTTGACAGATGACCAAGAATTCTGTCAAAAGACATTGACAATGATAGGTTACATATGGGATCAACGAGAGACACGCTAAAGGTTTATATTTAAGGCTACTAGCTCACGGCTACAAGAATCCGATGAAAGTTAAGAAGAAGAGGAAGAAGAAGAAGATGGTCATCAAATGGAGACTAATTTCAATGCTGATGATCAAGATAATACTATTTGGTTGGATCAATCACCCCCTGTGGACTTCTATGAAAACCAAGGATGGGGTGAATGGTAACATACCGGATGGACCTCCCTTGGTTCGTATATATGCCTCCAACAAACAATTAGAATCACCAAGAGTCGTATTATATGCCTCCCTCTCCTCCGCATCCTCAACAAAACAATGATGAACTCCTTGAGATGATGAGAAATATACAACTCTAGCAACAGAATTTTGATATCGTCTAAGATGAAGGGTTTACAACATTGCAGAACCAAATTCAAGCTCAAATCAACAATTTCAACATGTTCTCCACCACCGTCATGGGATGTTTTAATACTATGGCTGAAACCGCTGCAGGTCAAAATCGTGCTCTTATTACAAGCTTCAACATTCTCAACCGGGCTATGCTGGAACATACTGAGCAGCTTGATGAGCAACAACCTCCACCACCTCAATATTATCAATTCATAAGAAGGGGACATCATTTTAGAGGGAGGAGACCTTGAGGATCATGTTGTGTTGATGTTGTGCATGTCATGTTATTTATTGTTCATTTCATCTGAATGTTCATTTATCATTATGTTTGTTTGTTTGAATAAGACATGGAAATATTTTGGATCCTAATGTTTGTTAAATTCCCTTAGTATATGTTCATATGTTTTTTTTTCTATTTATCTTCATATATGTTTTTGTTAACACCATTTTATGTGAATGCTTGTTATTGAGTACCTGTTGCAAATTATGTCAGTGGGCTAAATTAGATATACTATGTTTTTATTTGACCTTTTGCTTCTTTCTTTTTGAGGTTGTCAAAGGGGGGAAAAGAGACCAAGCCAAATCAGGAATTCATCTTACAAAGATTGATCAAATTTTCATATTTTTTTAGGAGAATGCATAAAGTTAAGGGGAGGATGATACTACTCAAAGTGCTCGATTTTACTACTGTTTTGCCATCATAAAAAAGGGGGAGTATATGAGGGCAAGTTGTCTCAATACTTTTTTAATGATGTCAAAACGTATCTAGTTAGTAATTTGTATTTTGGACGGTATCATCGAGTCGCATATGCATTCATAGTTCTCTCGTGCACAAGAATTTCTCAAAAACACGTGTCTATCCATATAGAAAAGCATTATATGTGTTTTGTATGGGTTTGATCATGTTGAAAGACTTAGATATACATTATTAGTGTTTAGATATAGCAAGACATGTTAAAAATTACATTTTTGGATAGTCTGAGCATTTGAGTCGATTCAAAGCCCTGCTTAGGTCGACTCATACAGAGTAAATTTTAAGGATTTGCTCTCAGGAGTGCTCATGTCGACCCTCCGGTCGACTCATATTGTTAGCATTTCAAATTGTCAAATCTGGGCAGGTTTGCATCGACGCATTGACCTATTTAAGTCGATGCATAAAGTTAGTTTCTGCATAATTTTGAAAGCGGAAGTGCTCAGGTCGACCCCTCTTTAGGTCGAGCGTTCGCTCGTGCCACCTTATTTTTCTCATGTGTTCGACTTTCAAATGGCTGCTATATTTGTTACTTGGTCCTATTCTTTTTGGCTCATCCTTTCAAACAAGAACAAGAAAAGTGAAAATTGACACTGATTTTTCTCTCATCATCTTCATCCTTTTTCTTGCATTTTCTCAACAAATACAAAAACCATTTTTGTTGATTATTCTGCATCATTAAGGTGATAACGTCCAAACATAGGATATTGTATTGGGTTTGGGTTGAAAGATCGGTGGGTTTTTCTTGAATAAAATCGGTAGGGTTTTGTCCTCAAAGAATCTTAGGATTTTAGGGGATTTTTGCACAAATCATTTCTTCACAGATTCAGCCGAGCGAAGGTAATTGAAGAACGAGTGGTTTTGTCAATCTAGTAGCGGTAATTGGAGGATTGTGGAAGCAAGATTTGGGTTCAAATTCTGTGTGATTGAAATCAGTCGGGCTAAATATTTGAAGACCGTTGGGTGGTTCAAACGTGAGGCTGGAATCGGAGGTTTATTCAACATATTCGAGGCACTTGATTCATCTTGAATCAAGGGGAAAGAAGACATATTTTCAGCATCAACAACTAGGCTTAAGTGTTTGATTTCTATTGCTTCTCTTGTATAAACAATTTGCAACAGGTTTATACAGGTCTCAATTCTATTTCTAGAATTGAGGGCAGACGTACCCTAAGCGAGGACGACGGGGGAACTGCCTCAATAAATTGGTGTTGTTCTCTCTTTTTTCTATTTTTCCATTCTGAATTTTAACATTTGTGTACAATCAAATTGCTTGATTAAAATTCTGGTATAGTGTAGTGCTGAAAAGTATTTGGAAAATTCATTACAATCCTTTTGATTGTAATTGGAAAAGTTTAGCACTACCATTACTTAGTAAATTTCACTTGGAGTGTTTCGCACACCAAGTGTTCTACAAATTGCTTGAACACAAACCATTTGAGTTGTTTTCAACTTGAGTTTATTTTTCATAAGGCATTGGAAATTGAACAACTTTGAGCGAATAAAATTGTATTGATTTGTGTTCAAACTTTTAATTTGGTTTCTCATCGTAATCGATATTTCGTCTAGGCTTATCGCATATCCGATATTTTCGGTAACGGTTCATTTAGAAAATCTTAGTTCTTCGGACGCTTCCGCATAAAAGATTTTAAAAACCAATTTATCATAAGCGCCGACTCTGCATAAGAATTAATGATTTATTCACCCCCCCCCCCCCCCCTTCTAGGTCATTTCCATCATCTAACAAGTTTCTCATATTTTCCAAACCATGATGATCTAACCAATACTTAAAGAGGATTGGTGTCTGGTTTATGTCATCACCACAGAAGGAAAATATATTAATACTAACAAGATAGATGGTCATTTCATTTGGGACATTGATCCTAAAAATGCGACCCATGATGTGATTGTTTGATGCACAATGATGATATTGATAGAGAAATTATCCTCCCTGAAAGAAAGAATAAAGGGATGTACAAACCATCTCCTCCTCCTGAAAAAAGATTTGATCTGGATAATGGCCCATGGGTAGGAATTTGTGAGAAAAAGAAAACTTTCTCTATCTATGAGGAAACTCTTAATATGCTCAGGAAAGAAAATATATTGCCACCTGATGACCCTACTCTTGTTACATGGTCACCTTCAGACTACTATAAACCATTAGATCCTCCAAAGAATATTGATTCAATCCCTTGTTTTATGTACTCAACTACAACATCGGATTATAGCCAACATTTTCATGCTCTAGAAAGGAAAATGGACCCAATCACAGGCAGAACATCTAATCATTTCATTCATCCTAATAAAGTCCAGTATGATGGAAAACTTATACCTTTGACTCAAGCTAAGAAGGTCCTAAATTGTAAATCATAAGACATGGTTTCTCAAAATGATACTATTTGGAACCTTGACAAAAGGGTAGATAAAATTGCTTAGAAAATAGAGGAAATATAAGATTATCTCAAGGATTTATCTCAAATAAAAATGCAGAAGCATTACAGAAGCTTAAAAGCTCAAGTTTCACAACTAGATCATGACTTAAGAGAAATGTTATAAGAAAGAACTTTTGGCAAGACTTTTGACCAAAAGGAAAGGGAAATCAGAAATCTTAAAGGTCAAGTAAAATAGATGGATGATTTATTTAGGGCTCCTCATGAAAGGAAACTCAAGCTTGTTGAACATTCTTTCTTTAACCCTCATACTTTACCTACATATTTCACACATCCAGAAATACCTTCTTCTTTTTACCCTACCTATGCGTCATTTTCACCAGATTATATCAAATACATACCCATAGCTCACAGACCTAACTTTGTCATAACCAATGCCACCTCAAATTCCAGAACAAAAAGGGAAATTTGTCAGTTTGATTGTTTCATCCTCAGACTCTCATGACGCTCCTGAAACACCTCCTCCAAAATTCCAAAAATAAGAAGAAATTCTTGATAAAGGTTTCCAAGCCATGGCAAACACAGGATATTATGAATTCCCCCAAGAAAATCACTTTCTTGATGAATCCTCAACACAAAAGGGTGAAGATTCCTCCTCAGATGATAACAATGATTCTTATCAAGATACATCCGCTGATGAAACACTGGGATCCTTTTCATCAGAGTCAGAATATCAAGAGAATTTTATACATATGCTCTTTATGGCAAATATAAAATAGAAATAATCATTTTATGAAGAAACCACCTGAAGAGACTCCAGCCACCAAAAGGACAAAAGTAAGTAATGGTCTTTGGTTCATGCTTGATGATATCCCACCTAGTCGTTGGAGAAAAAGACTCCTCGAATTTGGGGATTGGCTTGACACTCGGATAATGAAAACAAGTGCATATAGGTATAAAGTCATTGAAGAATTTTGTTGTAGAATGACAGGCACTATGAAAGAATGGTACCATAATCTTTGAACATTCAAATAGGATGAGTTGAACATACTAGAAAATAATGCTAGTATCCTTTGAGTCCTTCACCATGAATTTATTGGAGATATGGAGATATTTGATAAGAAAAGCAAACAAGAATTCTTTGAGATGAAGTTTTGTTCCCTCAAAATAAAATACCTCGACAAACATTATCATAGAATGGCACAAAGATATTATGTCCTCAACGGATTTAATGACCCTAATCTCCAAACACATGTTTCGTCTCTACCTTAAAGAAATCCAGCCAGAAATTCATAGAATGTTAGAAATAACCCAAAAGGATATTAAAACCATGAGTCTTGACAAGATTCATCAAGTTACTTTAGAATCACTTGAAAAGCTATGTAGACTGCATCATCATTTCTCAAAGGTTGCAAAACAAAATTCAAAGTTCACCAAGGCATGCAAGAAGCCTTACTTAGATATCAAGTGTAAAGATAAAAGATGTAGTTGTGCAACAAAAAAGAAACATCATCAGCAAAAATACACCAAACCTCGTAGGATCTTCAAAGGAAAGAAAAAGAAAGCTATGAAGTTTTTTAAAAGAGAACCTTTTAGAGGAAAGGGGAAAATCAAAGATGATTTGTTTGGGGAAAAAGGAATGTTTTCTAAAGAACGTCCTAATAATACTAACAAAGCCGCAAAGCTGATCAACTCTCTTCAACCTCTAGAAGGAAACCTAGAATCTTTGTATTCTGAACAAAGCTCTACTAGTGAAGAAACAATTTTTGTCCTCTAAAACTCTTCGTCTTCAGAATCAGGAGACATCGAATATTTACAGGTTTACTCCTTCAACGAAAAAATGAGTTCTCTTCCTACTCCTCCTCTCCCTTGTGTTGAATTTCATGTCCTTGTATCAAAGCTTTCCCATCCCAAGAAAGTTATAACTTATATGGATAATGTGGCTCATATTATAATGATCAATCATAGCATTCTCCCAATAGAATCATGTGCAACACATGTTGCATACATTGTAGTAGCAGATGAAAAAGTTTTCAGGACATATTTAATGACCAGGGAAAGATAGGAATCAAATTCTTTCTAGACTACATAGTCTGAACTAAGGTCATTAGTAGTAATCTTCCAAATAAAGGTATTGTTGTAGGAATGGATGTCTATTAAGCAGCAAATAGGCTTCAAATTCTCCGCACATGAATCAAATTCAAAAGAGAATTCCAACCCTAATCTAGAATATTGGAACTATATTCTCTTTCTAAAGTCCCTGCTGGGTATGAAAAAATCAAGTCCAACATACTCAAACTCTGTGCAGACAACCATGAAAAATTCCTCCAATCAAAACCTCTATAGAAAAATGAAGACTTTTTTGTCCAACTTCCTTTTAAGCTTAATGAAGATGTTAATCCAACCAAATCCACTCATATAGGAATGTGTCCATCAGATTATACATTGGATAGGGAAGAACGCAACCAGATGCTCAGACAAGGTCTAATATAACCCACTAAATTGAAATGGACTTGCCAAGCATTTTATGTAGAAAAGAGATCTGAAAAGATGAGAGGGAAAAAGAGGCTAGTAATTGACTACAAACCTCTAAATCACTTTTTCAAAGATGATAAATTTCCCGTTTCAAAGGCCTCGTCCTTAAATGTTTTCATCAAAGATGCCCAAATTTATTCCAAGTTCGATCTTAAGTCAAGTATTTGGCAATTGGGTATCGACCCTAAGGACCGTTACAAGACCGAGTTCTGCATTCCTAGCGCTTAGTACCAATGGACAATATTATCATTTGGGCTTAAGGTAGCTCCATCGCTTTTCGAAAAGGCTATGACTACAATTTTTGAGCTCATTCTTAATAATATCCTCATCTATATCTCAAAAGAAGGAAAATCCCATAAACAGTTATTGGGCAAATTCCTTCAAATGGCACAACAAAATGGAATGATGGTCTCTTAAAAGAAAATCCAATTTGACCAAACATAAATTGATTTTATAGGAATGCATTTCTCCCTAGAAAAATATCAACCTCAGCCCCATATTGCTCAAGAGTTGTTAAATTTTCTTGATGAAAATCTCACCGTTAAGCAAACTCAACAATTATTCGGTATAATTAATTATATCAGAGATTTCCTACCAAAGCTAACGAGATAAATGAGTCCTCTGACCCAATTACTCAAGAAAAAACCACCACCATGGGGAACAAAGCAAACTGAAGCAGTAAAGACTTTGAAAAAGATCACATAAACTCCACCTGCCCTGAAATCTCGGGAAATGGTAAAAGAATCTTACAAGCCGATGTCAATGATCATTATTGTGGAGCAATCTTAATAGAAGAAGTTGATGAGATAAACTATTATTGTGGTCATGCTAGTGGTCAATTTAAAGAAGCAATAAGAAATAAATTTTGTGTGATAAAACATAAACATGTTCCAAAAATCTTTCTTTTCTCTCTAAAAACTTAATTATTATGTTTATATCATTATTTTTCATAGAGATGCAAGTATGCTACTTGTCTCAAAATGAGAAATTTGTGTATCTGAAAATATTTGACCATCGATTCATACTACGGTCCTCGCTATTATGAGATGTGAGTTTTAATTATTAGCATGACTTTTAATTTATAAATAGAAAGTGAAAGCAGAAATAAAGAGTATAAATTTAACCCATAACATTACATTGTACAGTTTTTAAAAATTTTCTTGTTTTATATATATATATATATATATATATATATATATATATATATATATATATATATATATATATATATATATATATATATATATATATATATATATATATATATATATATATATATATATATATATATATATATATATATATATATATATATATATATATATATATTGACAAAATAAAATATTTTTATACTGTTAATTAATTAAAAATATATATTTTATTAAATTAAATTTTTATTTTTAAAATAGTGATATGACATACTTGAATATTTTTATAATTTTATTAATGATGTTGTAAAACTAATCGTGCACTATCTTTAATTTCTTTTAAAATAAATATCACTTTAATAAATAAAATTTATTTTAAAATAAATGTTATTATTGTTTTTTAATGTATAATCTTTTGGTATAATAATTTTTTAAAATTAATGTAACCGTACGTGTGAAATTATATTTTTATGTGAAAACTTAAACATAAGCCATCATATGAAACATGAAATTAAAGCCACAAAAGTAAGTGAGAAAAAAAATGATGAAACATCTTGAGATTCTCAAACATGATAGTGACAGACCCGCACGAGAGTTTTTTCATTGGATTCTCTTTGAGATGCTCAGACACACTCAGAACCACAAATCTGACAAAATCATTTCACATTCTTAATAATCTCACTTATCTCTATCTTAAATTCTTAATAATGAAAGTTCCAAATATACCCTTCAAGTCCTTATGTTCACACTTGGACGCATAAGGTTAAAACTGTCTTGAAAATCTTTCTGTGATTATGTCTTCGCTACATCCACTTGTAAATTGTCATCAAGGTTAAATACAAAAATATTTGTAGCCACTATTCTCTAACCACACTCTTGTTGAGGAATATTATTAGCCTCATGTGACCATGTCATGTGTCTAATATCATATAAATTGGTTATTGGAATGTAATATAGTAGTATTTTGCTTTCTTTTTATTTTTTAATAAGTTTTCTTCAATAAAAAAATTTATTTAATGGAGATTCATGTTATAACTTTTAGATGATATTTTATGGATTTATTATTAGTGACCGACTCATTCAAAAAGGATCAATTTTATTTATTCATTAATTGAGGTCTCGTTTAAAATTAAAACAAAATTTCATATGAACTCCGCCATAAAATTAATTGTATTTAGTAGGATTCGTAATTGTTATTTAATATTTTTAACATTATCATTGTGTGTCAAAAGATGAAAAAAAAAAATGATAACTGAGATTAATTATTATACATTGTCAATAAAAAATTTTATACTGTCGATTTATCATCATCATCTATTAGTATTATTTTATTAATGATTAAAATAAAAGTCAAATTTCTTTTAACATCCAATGATTATAATTAACTGACAATGTAAAATCTTTTTACACTATCACTGCATTTCAATTAAATTTTTAACAAATATATATTTTATAATTTAGAAATGATATTTTATGAAAAATAGCAAAACTTATTTCAAATTTATTTTTTATAATTTAAAAACAAAGTAATATCCAAAAATTTAAATTTTATATATATATATATATATATATATATATATATATATATATATATATATATATATATATATATATATATATATATATATATATATATATATATATATATATATATATATATATATATATATATATATATATATATATATATATATATAAATATAATTGATATGAACTAAAAATTTATTTTACACTGTCAACCAATCACCATCATGTATCCCGTCACATCGAACTGTAAATTTTAAATTACCGGTATGACATGACAGATTGATAAATTTCTATTAGATGACAGTGTAAAATTATTTTACACTATCAGTGCATATCAATTAATATATATATATATATATATATATATATATATATATATATATATATATATATATATATATATATATATATATATATATATATATATATATATATATATATATATATATATATATATATATATATATATATATATATATATATATATATATATATATATATATATATATATATATATATATATATATATATATATATATATATATATATATCAAAATTAATTTTTAAAATAGTTTTAAATTTTAATGATTTTTAATGTATTGATATGTAAAAAAGATTAAATTATTTAAATTGTTTTTTTATGAAAAACTATTTATAACATTTTTTAAGTTGTTAAAATTATATATATATATATATATATATATATATATATATATATATATATATATATATATATATATATATATATATATATATATATATATATATATATATATATATATATATATATATATATATATATATATATATATATATATATATATATATATATATATATATATATATATATATATATATATATATATATATATATATATATATATATATATATATATATATATATATAACTCATTTGTAAAATGATAAATATATATATATATATATATATATATATATATATATATATATATATATATATATATAACTCATTTGTAAAATGATAAATGTTACTCTATAAAGACTCTTTGTGAGCTCTTTCTTGAATGAATGTGAAAGTTAAGTTTTTTGCAATACACCATCTTACGCCAACACTCTTAGGTTTTATGTGTGGATATAAATGATGGACGACTTGAATCATCAATATGTGATATTTGATTTTTTTTCTAATACATCCTCTTGCGTCCTATATATGTTTAATGCGAATAAATAGTGGGTGACCTGAATCCATGCCCTTGTAAAGTGATGAATGTTATTCTATATAAATTCTTAATAGATTCTATTTTTAATTAATATGTAATTTGAAAATTTATATATATATTTTTAACTCATCATTATTAATCCATGCCCTTGTAATGCATCCAATATATGTTTAACTCATCATTATTAAATCAATTTGTAAGGTGATGAATGTTATTCTATATAAATTCTTTGTAGACTCTATTTTTAATTAATATGTAATTTGAATATATATATATATATATATATATATATATATATATATATATATATATATATATATATATATATATATATATATATATATATATATATATATATATATATATATATATATATATATATATATATATATATATATATATATATATATATATATATATATATAAAATATATATATATATATATATATATATAATATATATATATATATATATATATATATATATATATATATATATATATATATATATATATATATATATATATATATATATATATAATAAAAACTAAAATAAATGGTTTCAAAATAATTGTTCAAAATAATCTTAGTGTTATTAACTTCTCCTATTTCTAAATAATTCTTATATGTCTCCTTTTTTAGATTTAAGAGTTGTGTGATCAACATAATCTAAATTAAAAAAGGCGAAGATAAGTTTCTATTTAAAAAATGTTCTCTTTAATGCTTAGTGGTAGAAGTTTCGTTTGGATTGGTTAAAAAATGGTGGCACTAACTCGAAATTCTTTCATGGATTGATGTTTCATAGGAGAAGAACAAACTATAACCACAACATTTTGGTGAATGATTCGCTAGTGGAAGGGGTTTCGGGATATTAGAGTTTAGGAAGACGAATATGGTGGTTCATCATGGTGTAACAGAATTCTGTTACAGTTAGAAAAGAAAGAGAGAATAGAGAGAAAGAAAGAGAGAAAGAATAATAGGATAAGATGAAACTTGTATATTCAATCAATACAATACACTTGGCAAGCTATCTCTATATATATACAATATTAGACTTAGGCTAATATTATTTTACTATATGTATATCTTCAATATCCCCTCTCAAACTCATGGTAAGTTTGTCTAAACATGTGACCTTGAGTTTGTGTCGTAAATCCTGAAATGCTCCAATGCCAAGCGGTTTTGTTAGCGTGCCAAGCGGTTTTGTTAGCGTGTCAGCAAGTTGAGCAGAAGCTGGAACATGATGCACGTGCAACTGTTTTGTCACAACCCATTCACGGATAATATGTATGTCAATTTCATTGTGCTTAGTGCGAGCATGTAAGATTGGGTTGTGAGATAGCATGACAACACTCAAGTTCTCGCAGAGTAGAATAGGTGTGTGGTATAGAATTTTGAATTCAGACAATAATGACTCAAGCCACAGCAATTCAGAAGCCGTGTGAGCGAGAGCCCGATACTCTGCCTCTGTGCTAGAACGAGCAACCAACGCTTACTTTTTAGAACTCCATGAAATAAGGTTGAGCCCAAAAAATATACACGAGTCAGACGTTGATTGTCTATCATCCATGTCACTGGCCTAGTCAGAATCACTATAAGCATGTAGCGAAAATTTTGAGGTTGTCGTTGATGGAGAAAGGTGTAATCCATATGTGACAGTGTCGCTAAGGTATCTAAGAATCCTTCTAACAGCAGACCAGTGTGGTTCTAAGGGATCAGACATGAATTGACATGCCTTATTAACACTGTAGGCAATGTTTGGTCGAGTTAGAGTGACATACTGCAACTCACCCACTATGGATATGTACATTGTAGAGTCAACAAGTTTTGAAGAACCATGTTTGCTGAGTTTGTAGCTGGTCATCATAGGAGTCGGGACACCATTGACATTGATCATGTTAGCTCTAGATAAAAGATCTCTTATGTATTTTGACTATGTTAGGAGCATCGAGTCATCTTGTTGGAATCTAACTTCAATGCTAAGAAAGTAATTTGGCCTGCTTAACTTCTTCAGAGCAAAGGCAGTGTGAAGTTTGTTGATTAAAGTATGAATGAGTGTAGTATTGGAGCCAGTAATAAGTATGTCATCAAAATAGGCAAGGGCATATAGAAGAGTACCTTGATAACAGTAGAGGAATAGAGAGCTATCACACTTGGATGTTGTAAAACCAAACTGTATTAAGGCCTAAGCCAACTTTCCATACCAGGCCCGTGGGGCCTGCTTGAGGCCATAGATGGCTCTGTGTAGTTTACATACTAGGGTCTTGTCAGAGGTAGCAAAACCTGGAGGTTGCGTTATGTAAACTTCATCAGTTGAGGTTCCATTGAGGAAGGCGTTGTTGAAACCAATTTGTTGGATGTCCCATTTTTGTGTGAGCGCCAAGGTAAGAATAACTCATATAGTAGTAGGTTTGACAACAGGAGAGAAAGTTTTACTGTAGTCAAATCCATGTTCTTGGTGATATCCTTTAGCTACAAGCCTAACTTTATATTTATTGATGGATCCATCTGCATTTTCTTTTATCTTGAAGACCCAACGACATCCCATAACTTTCCTATTAGGTGACAACTTTGTGAGGATCCATGTGTGATTTTCCTGTAAAGCATCAAACTCAGATTGCATAGCAGCAGTCCAAGTAGGATGAGAAAGGGCTTGTTTGACAGTTGTGGGTTCAGATTCAGTATGAGCCAACAAGGATTTGGGCTTGGATCTTCCAGTCTTGGCTCTAGTCATCATGGGATGATTATTGACCAATAGTGAAGGATGAGACTTGTAAGTTGGAATGGAAGGTGAGTGAGAGGACTCAGTTGTGGGAAGGGAAGAAGTTGTTTGTGTGGGAGTTCCCAAGGGAGTAGAAATATTAAAGTTTCCATTAGTGGAGGGAGTTGGTGCATTATCCTCTAGATAAACAAAAGTGTCACCTTCTAAGCTAGAGAAGTTGTCCTTGGAATATATGGACTGTTGAGCACTGGCTTCAAGATAGTTGGAGGGGCCTGCTGCAGAATTGTGGTGAGTAGTACACTTTAATGTGGTGACAGGGCTGAGACCCTCTGATGAGACACCTTGAGTTGCATGTATGGCAGATTGTGTCACATTAGCTGTAGAAGTGCCAAGATGAGATGGACTGATGTTGACAGGTTCTAGTACCAGATTAGGCTGCTCAGAGACAGAGTGAGATATAGGTACTATTGTGGGACCTAGATGCTTAGGTGGTTGTTAAGCTATTGCAAGATCCGTGATCTGATCTATTGAGACAGATGATGTCTGATGAGATGAAGATGTGCCAGATGACTTGGTTGATGACTTAGGAAAAGCCGTAGGCGTGCCAGTGGAAGCTATAGCAGCTTTAGTGCTGGAAGGAAACAGCTGAGAGAAGGGGAATTGTTCATTATTAAAGGTAACATCTTTGAAGATGTAAAATTTCCCAGAGCTACTCATACACTTGATTCCTCTGTGTTGGGGAGAGACTCCAAGATAAACACACTCTTGGCTTCTGAGTTGAAGCTTGTGTTGATTATATGGTCTGAGTAAAGGATAGCATACACATCCAAACACTGTAATGGTCTTGTAGTTAGGATGTTTTCCATATAAGGCATGGAAGGGTGAGTGATGTGTAGTCAGAGGAGAGGTTGGCGACCTGTTCATTAGATAGACAGTAGTAGAAAAACTATGATCCCAATATGTTAAAGGGATGGAAGAGTGAGCTAGTAGAGTCAAGCCCATCTCAATAATGGTTCTATGTTTTCTCTCAATTGATCCATTTTGATGTGAGGTATGAGGACATGTCATCCTATGTGTGATACCATGATCAGCCAAAAATTTAGTAAAGGGCCCGAACTCACCACCAAAGTCAGACTGAACATATTTAATGTTAGATTAAATTGTGTTTGAACAAACTTGTGAAAAAGTTCGAAAGCACCTAGAGCCTCTGATTTTTTTTTAGAAAATAAATCCATGTGTATCTTGTGTGAGCATCAACAAATGCAATATAGTATCTAAAGCCAGCACTAGAAAGGAAGGGAGATAGACCCTAAAGGTAAGTATAGATCACATCAAAAGCCTTATTATATACATGATGTGTCAAAGGAGCATGTAACCTATGAAATTTACCAAGATTACAAGACTTGCAAAAAGTGCTTTGTTTATTAGAAGTAGGAATATTACACAATTTGAGTATATGAGCAATAGAGGAAAAATTAGCATGATCTAATCTATGATGCCACAACATGCTAGTATTACATTTATTTGGCTTAGAAATGTCAAATTGACAATCAGAATTGGACTGAACAACAGTATAGCTTTGAATGTGCTTAAACGGTTCAATTTGGTGTTCAAAGTATGTGACCTGGAGGACTCCAAATGTAGAAGAGGGAAGCAGTAGAGACCACTAGCATCTATGACTCCTTCAACAAGGACTTCTGTAGAAGCCTGGGATTTAATGTAGCATTTGTTAGATAGAAATTCAAAATTGACATTATTATCATGTGAAAACTTGGAAACATATAAGAGATTTCTAGTTATAACAGGTACATGAAGAATATCATTAAGTGTCAATTTGCACTTAGACACAAGTGGAGAGCCAAAGTGTGGAGCCTATAGAGTTTATGGTGAGTGTGTGACCATTGCCTACATAAACTTTGTCAGGGCTTGTATATACCTTAAAATTCTATAAATGAAAGCCATATGGAGTAAGGTGATTGGAGGCACCTGAGTCCACACACCATGCTTGGGAGTTCAGTTCTGCAGGGAGGGAATACTCCTGAGAAGTGCCAAGAGACTTGCCTGTGGAGGTCATCATTGCTACAGCCTGGGAGTTTTGTGAATTGTCTGCAGATTTGTCTTGGCTAAGACCTGCGTTGCTGCTTGGCTTGTCTTGGGCTCCATTAGCATTGGTAGGCATAAAATTTTCATCAAATCTATGCCAGCAGAAAGATACAACATGGCCATATTTGCCGCATAGCTGACAAGTAGGTTTGTTGCCATTGGGAGGCCTTATTCTACCCCTGCCTCGTCCTCTAGAGTGCCTGTTATTTCTGCCATTGCTACTTGAGTAACCACCTCTTGAGCTATAATTGCCATGACCTGTGTGAGAAATATTTGCAGCAATGTTGGAGGCTGATAGGTCCTGAAAAAATTTCTCCAGTTGAGCTTCTTGAACATACAGAAGAGCTTCAACATCACATAAAGAGGAAGACACATGATTACCATACATCTGCATCACAAAGGAGTTTTACTCATTAGGAATGTAGAAGCATGCTTCAGTCTCAAGTTTTGATGATGTCAATACTACTCAAAGTCATCTCTTGATTGCAAAAAGACAAGCCGTTCAAAGTCATCAAGATAAAGTCATCAAGCTATCTTTCAAGTCAAGCTACATATGGAACTGATTCTTCCAGACTTGGCTGCATTACTGGTATATCAAATCCACCTCTATAATTTGATATACAAGTGTTCAAAAATATCAATCTTTTGTGCATAATACATAAGCATGTTTTTGAAACCTTAAAAATGGTATAACATTAATTTTAAAAAGCATTTTTTTGAAAATTAGCAGTGTTAACCGATTAACCATATGGGTTAACCGGTTAACCATTTTGAATTTTGAATTTCCTGGGCTAACGTACCAGTGTTAACCGATTAACCATATAGGTTAACCGATTAACACTGAACGTGCAGTGAAAAATTGCTTTGTTTTGAGTTCAAAAATTATTTTAAAAACATACCTTTTCATGGTTTGAATCTTTTAAAATCATACCTTTTCTGAAAGGTTATTTTACTGATATAAATTCTGAGTTTTTCATTTTTGAAAAACAACCAATAGAACATAACTCAAAAACTTTTCAACCTCCAATACTCATTTTAAAATTATCTTAGAATCAAATTCATTTTTCAAAAGTGTTCATACTTGCATTGAAAATTTCACATTCATTGAACACTTGTATTGAAAAATTACAAAGAGTGAATTTTGATTCATTGGAGAAGATTACTTTGACAGTTATACTCAAACCAAATTCATTACAATTATTTTATTTTTTGACTTGTGATCCAGGATTGTTGGACACAAGGGTGAGTGTTTACAAGAGGATTGTTCTTGTACACTTGTGAGTTTTATTGTTTGATAGTAGGCCTCACCGGTTGATGGTGTGATAGGTTGTACTGTTTTAAACAATAGTGAAAATTCTCTTTCATGTTGAAAGGGGAGTGGAGTACTCTCGGATTGTGAGGGGAACCACTATAAATCCTGTGTCTTTCTTTCTTTCTGTTGATTTTACTACTTTCCATAACCAAGAACACCATCCAGTATATTTCCAAGAACCATATAAAAACTGGAAAAATTTCAAAAGTCCTAATTCACCCCCCCCCCCCCTCTTAGGCATACTCTGTTCTTACAATTGGCATCAGAGCAGGTTAAGGTAACCTGTTCCTAACGATTCAGTATGGCTTCCGCAAGTACCAACCCGGTTTTCAAAGATGGTGGAAGTAGTAACAAACCACCACTCTTTTCTGGAGAATACTTTGATTTTTGGAAAATCCGTATGAAGGCACATCTTGAGGCTCAAGTAGATGGTATATGGGAAACCGTTGAAACTGGTCCACATGTTCCTACAAGTGTGGTAAATGGTGTTGGAACCCCAAAGATCAAATCCTCATATGATGAAGATGACAAGAAGAGAATCTTGAATGAGAAGAAAGCAATCAACATACTTCAAAGCGCTCTCAGTATGGATGAATTCTTTCGTATATCACAGTGTAAATCGGCAAAACAGATTTGGGATACCTTGGTAGAAACGCATGAAGGAACAACAGAAGTAAAAAGATCAAGACTTAACACGTTAAGTCAAGAATATGAGATGTTCCGTATGCAGCCCGGTGAATCTATTGTTGCCTTGCAAAAGAGGTTCGTTCATCTAACAAATCACCTGATTGCTCTTGGGAAGACCTTCACCAACGATGATCTCAACTTAAAAGTCCTAAGATCCTTGACAAGAGAATGGCAACCAAAGGTGACCGCCATTTAGGAAAAGAAAAGTCTTTCAACGATGACATCCGCTTCATTATTCGGGAAACTTCAAGAGCATGAACTGGAACTTGGAAGGCTTGAGAAACATGAAAGTCAAGACAAGAAGTCCAAAGGAATTGCCTTGAAGACTGACACAAAGGATGACAAAATTGACGAATCCTCCGAAGACGAAAATTTCATGCTTCTAGTAAAGAAGCTCGGTAAGTTTTTCAATAATAATAAAACTTCTTCTTTTTCTAAAAAGAATAGACATTTCAGGAAAAAGGAGGCATCCACATCAAACCAAGAAATTACATGTTATGAATGTGGAAAACAAGGTCACATAAAGCCAGACTGCCCAAAACTCGCAAATAAAGGAAAATTCAAGGGCAAGAAGGATTTCAAAACAAAGAAGGCTTATGTCGCATGGGACGACAACGAAGTGAGTTCATCATCGGAATCAGATAGCGATGAATGTGCAAATATTGCCTTAATGGCCTCTCACCATTCCGATGACGAAAATGAGGTATGCTTGAAGACAACCACAAATCAATGGTATCTTGATAGTGGTTGCTCGAAGCATATGAAGGGAGATATAAACAAATTTTCAAGTCTATCATTAAAGGCCAAAGGATACGTCACTTACGGTGATGATAATAAAGGAAAAATTCTTGGAGTTGGAACCATTGGTGCACCTCCATGTACAATCATCGAAGATGTTTTTTTTGTTGAAGGCCTTAAGCATAACCTGCTTAGCATCAGTCAATTGTGTGACAAAGGGTTCAAAATCAACTTCACAAAGGAGGAATGCTTGATCGAACACGAAGTCACTCATGAGATTCTGCTAAAAGGTAAAAGATATAATAATATTTTTATGATCTCTTTTGATGACTCTTCCTTGAAGGTAAAGTGTCTTATGGCGAACAACAACGAGGCATGGCTTTGGCATAAAAGATTTGCTCACATTCACATGGAGCATTTAAACAAATTAATCAAGCATGATCTGGTTGTTGGGCTTCCAAAGATAAAATTCATCAAGGATAAATTATGCGATGCATGTCAAAAGGGAAAACAGACCAAGACAACTTTCAAATCCAAGCAAGTGGTTTCTACATCAAGACCACTTCAATTGTTGCATATGGATCTTTTTGGTCCATCAAGAACGAAGAGCTTTGGAGGTAGTATTTATGCTTTAGTTATTGTTGATGATTTTTCTCGATATACCTGGACAATGTTTTTAGTGCAGAAAAATGATGCGTTTAAGGCATTCAAAAAGTATGCAAAACAAATTCAAAACGAGAAGTCACTCACTATAGCCTCCATAAGAAGCGACCACGGTGGAGAATTTCAAAATTCAGACTTTGAAGAATTTTGCGAAGAACATGGAATTTCTCATAATTTTTCAGCACCAAGAACTCCTCAGCAAAACGGCGTCGTAGAACGGAAGAATCGTTCACTAGTTGAACTTGCTAGAACAATGCTCAGGGACACAAATCTTCCAAAATATTTCTGGGCAGAAGCAGTAAGCACGGCATGTTTTGTAAGCAACCGCGTGAATATTCGACCGCTACTCAAAAAGACTCCGTATGAGTTGTTCAAGGGAAGGAAACCAAATATATCATTCTTCCACATATTTGGCTGCAAATGCTTCGTTCTCAACAACAATAAGGACAATCTCGGTAAGTTTGATGAGAAGTCCGACGAAGGTATATTTCTTGGTTACTCTTCTTCTAGTAAAGCTTTTAGAATTTTTAATAAAAGAACTCTTACCATTGAAGAGTCCATTCATGTTTCGTTTGATGAGACTAACCCCTCGAAAGAGGATAATATTGTTTTGGATGATGATGATGATTTTGTAGATGCTTCACCAAATGAAGAAATTGCTTCAAAAGATCAAACAATATTACAAGAAGATGTTACTCAAGAAAATCAAGATCTTCCGAAAGAATGGAGAACACACAGAGATCACCCAATTGATAAAGTTATTGGTGATATTAGTCAAGGCGTTGCAACTCGACTTAATTTAAAGGATGCTTGTCTCAACATGGCGTTTGTATCTCAAAGGAACGACCAACGTCGGATTATGGTATCCTAAAGGTAGTACTTGTTCTTTAGTTGGTTATTCTGACGCTGACTATGCAGGATGCAAAACCGATAGAAAAAGTACAAGTGGTACATGTCATATTCTCGGAAATGCTCTAGTATCATGGGCCTGCAAGAAGAAAGCTTGTGTAGCACTCATCACCGCCGAAGCAGAATACATCGCCGCAGGAAGTTGCTGTGCACAGATTTTATGGCTGAAACAACAACTTCTGGATTATGGTGTTAACCTCGGATGCATTCCTCTACGATGTGACAATACTAGTGCCATAAATATCACAAAGAATCCGGTTATGCATTCCAGAACAAAGCACATCGATATCCGGCATCATTTCCTTCGAGATCACGTATTAAACAGAGATGTTGATGTTACTTTCGTCGACACACACAACCAACTCGCCGACATCTTCACCAAGCCTTTGGCAAAAGAATCATTCTACAAAATTCGGAGAGAACTTGGGATTCTTGATGAAGGTGACATCTGAACCTTGTCTCTATTATATGTATGCATTATTTGTGATATGTTTTCATGTGTATGCATTCTGTTTTTATGTATTTTTCAAAAATTCGAGCATGTTAATCGATTAACCATATGGGTTAACCGATTAACACTGTTGAATTTTCAATTCTGATTAAATTTTTTAATGTGTTAACCGATTAACCTATATGGTTAACCGATTAACCTATATGGTTAACCGATTAACACTGTTAATTTTTCAAAAAATCAGAAACGAAAATTAATTTATTTTTTGAAAATTTTATATTTTTCTTTATATATTTTGTGTGGTTCATATTCTCTTAAATATCCACATCCATATCCAAAATCCACATTCCCTCTTAAATTCTAACTTCTCTCTCCCACTCTTAAAAGTTGGAAAAACTCCCCACAACTTCTCAAACCCTAACTTCCTCAGAACCCACAACCTCTCTAACCTCCATCCATGGCTTCAGCATCAAACCGCGGCAAGGGAAAACTTCCAGATTACCATTCTGCATCAGAATCAGATGACGACAGTATTCCAATGGAAACCACCAAAAAGAGACGGATGGATTTCAAAGTTCGTGTTCGTCAACTTATGCCGGTAAAGTATGTGAATCTTCGAGCTTTTCCTGCAATATCTTTTGATTTTCCTACTCTGTTGGAATATCAGCGTATCGACAAGTTCGTCACCGACTCTGGTATTATCTATCCTGATCTGGTTAAAGCTTTTATGAATAAAATGTCTGTATATCTGGATATGGATGAGAACCACATGATCCGGTCCACCATTAGAGATCATGAGTTTGTTGAGAATTTATCCACCCTTGCTAGACACCTTAAGATTCCATCAAAGGGATGCTTCCTGAGGAAAGGTGTAAACCATGTAGATGGACCCTGGGCAAACTATGATAAAATGGAGTATTACTATCAGATTTGCAGGTTCCCAAAAGAAACCGTTATTGCAAACTCCCGCACTGCTCGTATGCTATGCTATGCCAAGAATCTGACAGTATCTGATCGAATGCTTCACTACATTATCTGCTATGTCCTCATTCCAAAGGACTCAAATCACTCTCAGATCAACGATTTGGAAATGCAGCTGATCTTTGCTATTAAGAATCGCATCATAGTCAATTGGATTTTGACTATTATGTATCATCTGCAGCAACAACTTCATTGCATTACCCGGCTGCCGTATGCTCGCTTGGTTTCTAGAATTCTGGAATTAACTGAACTTGACCTCAACAGAGAACCATCCTCCAAGATGAAACCTACAACTAATGAGATCAATGAGATTAATATTGTGAAGAATACAGGAATCATCAAGGCGGCTGACGGTACCTACAGGTATACTGATGACGGTCCTGTGCATCACGCTTATCCAATGCCTGAAGGGGGTCTTAATAGTGAGTTTCTCTACACAACCATGATGAACCGACATCGAGAATCCATGAATATGCATAGAGAGACCTCCCGCGCAATTGCCTCCCTTAGAAACCTCATTCTTAACCCTCCACATTCCAGCACCCGAGTTGTGGACGACGAGATTGAAGAAGAGGTTGATAGTGAAGAGGAAGAAGAGGAGGAGGATATGGCGGATGAGGATTTTTAGAGAATATGCTGCTGCTGTTGTTTTTATTGCTTTGCTTTCTAGTTTTAAGTTTTTATGCTTTCATTTGAACTATGTTTTATTGTAACAAGTACAATTTTTATTTGCTGCATTTTATATGTACTACTGTTTGTGTTTTGTGTTTACTTGGCTTTGCATGTGCTTATTACTATACTGCTATCTTGTGATTTCTTTGAAAGCTCTTCCTTTTTGCTGATGTCAAAGGGGGAGAAAAGCTTGGTTCTGTTAATGTCTCTCTGTGTGTAAATTTTTTTCCTCTGTTAAGATAGGGGGAGTTGCTAGACATAGGGGGAGAACCAGATCAAGAACCAAGAGATATCGCACAACAATTTTTTGATTGCCATCATCAAAAAGGGGGAGAATGTAGAAGCATGCTTCAGTCTCAAGTTTTGATGATGTCAATACTACTCAAAGTCATCTCTTGATTGCAAAAAGACAAGCCGCTCAAAGTCATCAAGATAAAGTCATCAAGCTATCTTTCAAGTCAAGCTACATATGGAACTGATTCTTCCAGACTTGGCTGCATTACTGGTATATCAAATCCACGTTTATAATTTGATATACAAGTGTTCAAAAACATCAATCTTTTGTGCATAATACATAAGCATGTTTTTGAAACCTTAAAAATGGTATAACATTAATTTTAAAAAGCATTTTTTTGAAAATTAGCAGTGTTAACCGATTAACCATATGGGTTAACCGGTTAACCATTTTGAATTTTGAATTTCCTGGGCTAACGTACCAGTGTTAACCGATTAACCATATAGGTTAACCGATTAACACTGAACGTGCAGTGAAAAATTGCTTTGTTTTGAGTTCAAAAATTATTTTAAAAACATACCTTTTCATGGTTTGAATCTTTTAAAATCATACCTTTTCTGAAAGGTTATTTTACTGATATAAATTCTGAGTTTTTCATTTTTGAAAAACAACCAATAGAACATAACTCAAAAACTTTTCAACCTCCAATACTCATTTTAAAATTATCTTAGAATCAAATTCATTTTTCAAAAGTGTTCATACTTGCATTGAAAATTTCACATTCATTGAACACTTGTATTGAAAAATTACAAAGAGTGAATTTTGATTCATTGGAAAAGATTACTTTGACAGTTATACTCAAACCAAATTCATTACAATTATTTTATTTTTTGACTTGTGATCCAGGATTGTTGGACACAAGGGTGAGTGTTTACAAGAGGATTGTTCTTGTACACTTGTGAGTTTTATTGTTTGATAGTAGGCCTCACCGGTTGATGGTGTGATAGGTTGTACTGTTTTAAACAATAGTGAAAATTCTCTTTCATGTTGAAAGGGGAGTGGAGTACTCTCGGATTGTGAGGGGAACCACTATAAATCCTGTGTCTTTCTTTCTTTCTGTTGATTTTACTGCTTTCCATAACCAAGAACACCATCCAGTATATTTCCAAGAACCATATAAAAACCGGAAAAATTTCAAAAGTCCTAATTCACCCCCCCCCCCTCTTAGGCATACTCTGTTCTTACAAGGAAGACCATCAAGAATGACGTTAATTTGATCTTATTTTATGATAGTGTCACCAATGGCTAACAAGGAATTTTCCATAGCTTTAATTCTAAGCACAAATTATGTTATCGTGTTGTTCCCTTTCTTGGTTGATTTGAGTTCCACCCTTAGTTATCTAACCCTAGCCTTCATCTGTGCTGTGAAGTATTGATGGATCTTGTCCCAAGCTTCATAGGCATGCTTACACGCGAGCACACGAGGTAAAATAGATTCCGATATGGTGGAAAGAAACCAGATAAACACAGTTTGATCCTGAACTAACCAAGCTTCATACTCATCAGAGATTGTATCTCTGATACGATCCTGAGCGGAATTGTATTTTTGCGGAATCTGCGGGTTGACGACGACTCTGTGCATCTTCTGTGTCAAGATAACTCCTTCCACTTGTTGATTCCAAAGAAGGTAGTTGTTTTCTTGCAGCTGGATGGAGAGCTTTGGTCCAAAACGAATGCTCGATTTCATAGAGCCAAAGCCGGTGATATCGTCGTGCGATGGAACGGAGTCTTTGACTCCTGATTCTTTATTATCGCCGGACTCTATTGTTGGTCTTGAAGAAATCTTGAAGCAGGTTAAACTTTTTTTTTGCAGAAAAACCAACCAGCCACCACTGTGCAAGGAGGAAGATGCAGAACACGATAGAGTTACTGATAACGGAAGCGTGCAAGATCATTTGCAGCGATTGATACCATATTAGAGTTTAGGAAGACGAACATGGTGGTTCATCTTGGTGTAACAGAATTCTGTTACAGTTGGAAAAGAAAGAGAGAACAGAGAGAAAGAAAGAGAGAAAGAATAATAGGATAAGATGAAAATTGTATATTCAGTTAATACAATATACTTGGCAAGCTATCTCTATAAATACACAATATTAGACTTAGGCTAATATTATTTTACTATATGTATATCTTCAATATGGAGTTACTTATGCAATGTTCAATCATTTTGAAAATCATTTATGAGCTATATGTATTGAATATGGAGAACCTTTATTTTAACTATTAGTTTTGATGATGCCTATATGATAAAGAACATTTTAATATGGAGGAGGTGAAACACGTACTATGGGATTGTAATAAATTTTAAGAATTATGGTTATAATGGTGTCAACTTTAAGTTCGCTAGTTGTGTTTGGATGAGGTAATTTGAAAGTTTTAAGGAATTTAAAATTCTAGACAATTTAAATGTTTCAATTGAAATTTATTTATTTTTAAATTTTTTGTTAATGAAGTATTAAAATGATTCATTGTTAAATATTTGGGGTCATTTTCATAAATTTTAAAAATTTTGGTTCAAATTTAAAATATGAAAATAAGGACCAATTTGTAAATTTTAAAAATTTAAAGGGACTAATTTATAAATTTTGAATATTATTATAGACTTTTCAGCAATTTTTTATAATTTTAAGAGTGAATTTGAAATTTTCATAAAATATGAGGACTATCTTACAAAATTTTAAAAATAAATAATAAACAATTTAATATTTGCATTACATAAAGTGAAAGAGCAATTTCAAATTCTTTACTTTTTGGTGTCATTTGAAATTCTTTAAATTTAACTTGAATAAAATAATTCATAAATTTACATCATTTTAACAATTGTCCATATCTGTTATCCAAACAATAGATTTTAATCAAGTAATTTTAAATTCTCTCAAAAAATTATTTTCCTTCATTAAAATGTTTCATCCAAACACACTTAAAGATTTTTAGTGTATTTTAAAAAGTAAATTCTTAAGGTTTTTGTTGGAGTTTTACTCACATTATAGACGGGTCAAATGATCAAATTGTACTTTCATTTATTGAATTTCTGTTTACAAGCCTCTAGAGGATAGACGATTTTAGACGTATATTACAGATGAATTTTTCTTTGACAAGGATTTAAGATAGGAGGTGTTATAAATTAATATCGTCAAGAATAAACCAAAATATGAGAAAAAGGTTGAGTTTCTTGAGCAAACACAAGAAACTCTATTAGGTTTTACAAACGGGAGAGAAGAAGGATGAAGAAGAATAGATAATTGGTTAAATATGTTTTTCTATTCACTTTTTCAATAAGGGTTCAAAGATTACAAGTGAATACCAACAATTAACCTCTCTCATCCTAATTAAGATTTGCAATACACCCCAAAGATGAGAGACTAGCATGCTATTTAAAATTCTGGTATGCAGATCTCAAATGTCGTAAGAGATATCGGGACACTTGATCTCTGTTTTAAACACAATGACAAGAAGGAGCACAATAAAAATTACAAAAAGTAAACAAACACACAGTAATTGTTAACCCAGTTCGGTGTACAAAAACACCTACGTCTAGGGGTTACCAAGCCAGGAATGAAATTCTCCAGATAGTAAGCTAAACAATATCTGGTTTACAACTTACCACTTAATCGCTACCCATGCTTAATTTCTACCTAAGACTTCCCTAGGTATAAGACCCTTCTCAATTTCCTTTCAATCACAACGGTGACAGAAATTACAACTCAATGCAAACGGCCCACCTCTAGTATCAACACGATATAAGAGAGGCTCACAAATACATAAACCCTAAAACTCACTAAGCAACAATGTATTTTCCATACTTTAGTTAGGTTAAATCCATCCTATTTATAACCATAAACTAGACTAGATTTAGGCTTCAAAAATACAACAATTTTGTTACACAGAATCTGCAACTTATTCTCCTCAAGAATAGTTTCTTCAATCCAAAGTTTTCTAAAATATCTCCACACTTAGAAAACGGCATCTTCAAATTAAACAGAATCTCTGATTCCTCAATCTTGAACCCCGCCTAGGATAAACAAATATTTCCATATTATTTTGGAATCCAAAAATAAATTAGCAGTATCAAAACTGCACAGTAACAGACAAAGATGTCAAATCATCATGATAGAACATCTTGTCCATATCTTGTTTTTCAATTTGTTCTTCATGTTAGGACATCTTGTCCAACATCTTGTTGTCAAGTTAGTTTTAACAAAATTAATGCTAATCTCAAAAGTTTGGACTTATCACTATTTATAAGAAAACTAACATACTAACCTAATGTACTTTTACACACAGACTCATTACACAAGCTAACTTAGGGAACAAACTAACTTAAACAATTGGGCTTACAACCAAGGCCCAATTCGACATGCTAACACTCCTAGCATACTTTGACTACAGCATGTGAACAAACTTCGACAACATGCTAAGATTATTTTAAATTGTCGAACCAAGAAGTTACCCTTCGATCATACTAGAGTTCGATCCAATATCTCACAAATCTCCACCTTGCAACAAACTCTAGAATATTAAGGGAACAAACTAGCTTTCTTTATGCAGCTTTATCAACTGCATACAGTGGAAGAACTTGCTACTCGGAAATGTATTCTCCTTCTCCGACAGAGAAACATCCATCTTCTCTGATCCTTTCAACGTTTCTAGCAAACCCTGTTGAACAAGAAGCACTTGTATCTTCAAGCGCCACAAACCAAAATCATTCACACCGATGAATTTTTCAATCTCTACTTTATTGACGACATCTTCTTTTCCACGCTCACCGCACCCGTCTTTTATTAAACGATGTTGTCAATAACATAACAAAGTTATGAGATAAAGATTGAGTTTCTTGAACAAACACAAGAAACCCAATTAGGTTTTACAAAAGAGAGAAAAGAAGGAACAAGAAGAATAGAGAATCGGTTAAATATGTTTTTCTATTCACTTTCTCAATAAGGGTTCAAAGACTACAACTGAATACCAACAATTAACCTCTCTCACCCTAATTAGGATTTGTACCACACCCCAAAGATGAGAGACTATCACGATATTTATAAGAAAACTAACATACTAACCTAATGAGATTTACACACATGCTCATTACACAAGCTAACTTAGAAAACAAGTTAATTTAAACAATTGAGCTTACAACTAATGCTCAAATCGACATGCTAACACTCCTAGCATATTTCGACTACAACATGTGAACATACTTCGACGACATGCTAAAATTCTTGCAAATTGCCGAATCAAAAAGCTATCATTCGATCATACTAGAGTTTGATCTAATGTCTCACAGGAGGTCATATATCTAAGTCTTTGTTCTTATTGACATATGAAGGATTGAATATTCTTGTTGCAAATGAAATTGTGGATGAAGTTAAAAAGACCGAAAAAGATGATTATGTTCAAAGCGGGTTTTAAAAAGACGTATGATTCAACGAGTTAGAATTATTTGAATGGTATAAAATGAGATTTTGAATAAAATTGAGGAAATGGATCATGAAAGGGTTACCGGTAATCCTACAAATGAATTTTGCTTTGACAAGGATTTAAGATAGGAGGTCCTATATTATGTTTTTGTTCTTATTGGCATGAACATTATGTTGTAGGCATCAATGGATGGTAGCTTGTTCAAAGGTTATAATATTGGTAATGGATTAGAAAGGGCATATTCTTATCTTTTACTTCCCATTTTCATATGACACTTTAATTATTGTTTGAAGATTTGTGATAAATCAAAGCCATTAAGGCAGTTTTGATAATTTGTATCTTTATATCACTCAATTCTAACATTCAATTCAAAAATGTATTATGTTCAACAAGGCCTTGAAGACTTGTACGAAAATGGAAGTGTTCTTTTGTGAGATGACATTGGTAGGACTATACCAATTTTGGTATTAATAAATAAATATTTAAAGAAAAAATAGCACTATACCATGGTGGACCTAAGTTTGACTATACACACTTTTGTTTTTCTGAAGAAACTATAGTTGTTCAATTTAATTTAATTAAATGTTGTGGACAAACAAGAGTGCCGCAAGATTATGATTAGTAGGGTTTAGCCCTACCAACTACAAATTAAAAATCAAACTCTAAATTATACTTTTAATTAGGTAAATGTAGGGTATCTACAGGTCAAGGTCATGAACTAATTCATTAGTAATGAAATTTATATAGGTGTGTTTGGAGGAAAAGGAGATAAAAACTTGATTTTTCGAAAGGAGAATATTCTTTATTTTTAAACTGAAAAAATATAAACTTTTAAAATTAAGTAAAAAAAATTATTAAAATCTTATAGGATCATCTATATAACATTCCTTCGTTTTCAAAATAACTCATATCTCAACCACTTTTTTAAATGATCCCTCCAAAACTCAACTTACAAATATAATATTTTCTTTCAAACAATTATAGAAGAACTTTGTCTCTTAACTATACATTATTTTAAAGAGTGTTAACTACCTGTATAGAAAAAATGAATTATTAACTTAAAAAATATATAAAATTAAAATAGAGATAAAATTCGTAAGTTGATTGAATTTTGTTTAAAATTTTCACAATTTAATATTTTATAGGGGAAAAACTATTTTATTGGCTATAACATAGTAGGAACTTCTATAAAGTATTGTTTCATTCGATTATTTATGCAAATAGTAGGTGACCTCTCAATTTTTAAGATACATATTTGGCTAGTGAATTCTATTCTTCAACATATTTCGTCGACTCTATAAAGGTGTGCAACATTCTCATCTCGTGATTTCAACATTTTCGTCTTTTTTAATTAATGGTGCTACAAACATGAAATGTGATCATAAAATCCAATCATCTAATCTCCCTGAAATTTTAACTAAACCTAGTCCAAGGATTGCGATAAACTCCAATAATTTTGAGAAAGATTGACACGCCTTACTTTGCCTCAATTGAAAACAATCGCCTAACTCTAAAATAGTTTGTTCAATGTTGGTAAATCAACAATTTCATATACCTTTTATATAATTTTAGGTCGGAAATATGTTCAAAATTGAGAAGTTTTTTTTTCATATCAATATTAATTAAAAATATATAATTAATATTTTAAATTTTAAATTGAAATAATATGAAGCATAAAAAATATTAGAGATAAATATGGTTGTTGTCCTCCTAAATATCTTAATCTCGTTTTTAGTTCTTCAAAATATTTTCTTCAAATAATGCTAAAAATTTACATCCACATTTTTGATCCCTAATACTAAAACCGTCGCTAATTCAGCCGCTAAATTGTAAAAACCGTCGCTAATTTGTAAAAGAGACCAAATATATAAATGAAAAATTATAAGAAGACCATTAATTAAAAAAAATATTGAAAATCTAAACTCGAAAATTGAAATATTTATGAAAACCTTAAACATGTTTAACCCAAAATATTAATATTGAGACCTATAATAAATTTTTAAGTTTCGCTTCAAAGTGATAATATCAGTATGGATCCCACCAGATACACCTAGAATGGATTGCAAAGGTGCTCTTGTACAATTTTGCATACATGGGATAGCAGAGTACAGAGTACATCTTCTGAATTAAATTTTTCTGCTGCTAAGTATGGAGACACTGTCTACTCCTTACATAATTAGTTGCAGTCATGAAAGTTGCACAGAAACAAAAGACACCTAGCTAAAGCATCATGAATCACATATACTCCCGAAATCGGTAATAATTTAAAAAATAAATAAATTGAATATAATCACAAGTGTCAATGCAAATTTAAGCCACCGGACATGTCTTTTTTTTCTTTTCAAAGGTACGAGAGCAATATAGTTACTAATATGCTTTAGTAAGGAGCTTCAACAAGAGAAAAATAAAAAGATTTTTCCACACAAAAGATAAGTATATGCCTTTGCTTTATCTCAAGCTGATAAACTAAAACTGAATTAAGCTTTGTTGAGTTTCAAACTTTGAATTGAAACACTCACAAATCTTCAAAACCAAACCATTACATTTGCACTCATCACACTGAAGTATAAAAGTCAGTACATATCTTCTATGAGAAGTAAAAAAAACAAAGTAAGCTTACAAATATAAATTTAGTTGGAGAACCATTCCATCTAAATTCAGCAACTAACAAACCCTACAACTACAAGTTGTTACAAAAGCTAAATTAGCATAAACTAAACAAAAGAGCAAACTAATTGCATGTTTGAATTCGCAGCGAGAATAGTAGAATCGCAGCGAGTCACTGCGATTTTATCAAACTCGCTGCTCGTCCAAACACACACACACTAAGTGTTTCCTAACCTCAACACACCAAAATCTAAAAAATAAAAAACTTCCTAAAGCATTTATGCCTCTGATTTCCTATGAAAACCACTTCAAAAGTCCATCTTCAAAAGTGTGATTATTTTATATGTATCTTGCTATTAACATACACACAACAATAATCAAACAGAAACATCAGGAAGTGTCACCAAGAAAAAGTTATCCAAATCAGGAGGTACAAAGAATGAAAGTGGTGACCTTCTCAAAGAACAATTTGAAACTACCCTTTGTTTCTTTGGTGCCGGAGGACATGTTGAAATCTCTGGTATCCTAAATTTCTGACCTTTTGGTGTTGAACATGCACTGTTACTAACAGAAACATCAATTACCTCAGAAATTTCATTGTTCTCTTCCCTTTCTTCCTTTGAAGATTCTTCTGAGCTTTTTCTCAAACAGCTAGAAGGCAAAACCTTGTTAATCACCTCTTGTTTTTTGTTCTTCTTGCAGCATGTTCTTCTTGGTTGTCTTGTTCTTGTTCTTCTTCCTGTTGAAGTTTTTGTGGTCCCTGATGTTTTGTTTGTTGTTCTTCCTGTTGTTGTTCTTCCAGAAGGGGCCATTTTTTTGAGACAACAAAGAGGGAAAGGCTTGGTTTTGGTTAAAAGAGCTTAGTAAAAGTTGGTAACAAAAAAAAGCTGCAATAACAAGAAGATTGAAACTTCTAACTATGTCACAAGCTTATCCAATTGAAGAGTGCTTTGGAATAATCAATTTTGTAGAGAGGTTTTTTTTAAGTAATGATAATGTTTTTCACTGGGAACTTTCATCAAACACCTTAAGCACAAAATAAGAAAATGTTAATAATGATGACATTAATAACACTATGAAAACAAAATCATGAAAGGGATTGTTGAGGCTTATGAAGTGGTGGGTTTTATAGACTCAATTTTAATACTTTAGGAAAATGAAAAAGTGTATTAATTTAAGGGGAGGGTAGAGATTTTTGACACTTTTTTGAGTACTTTTTTAATGATTATTTTAAGGTTTATAAATGTTACGGGCAGCGGGCAGAGCTGCCCTAGAGAGAGGGAGAAAATTTCATTCAAATATTGGGGACCCTATTGAACTTTTTTTTATGATTAATTGATATTTTGAGAATTTTTTTAAGTGCTAAAAGCATTTAAGAGTTGGTAATTAAATGATTCAGAATCTTTTTTTCTTTTGAGTTTTAAATTAATTTAATTAGAGTATTTAATATTTATACTACCTTACATTCAAAAGCAGTGGGTTATCTTACATTCAAATTTCGGTGCTATTTAATTACATATGTTTATTTTTAATTATTAAAATCTTTAATAATTTAATTATTTATTAAATATTAATGTCACCGCAATCAAACATAAAGACATACATGACTTGGGTGTGTTTGAAAACATGAATTTTGGCGTGTGTTATCTACTAGATTTTCATCACCAAGTTGCTACATTTCCAAAGATGTTGTTATGCTATTTAATATGTATGTTATTTTTCATCAAAAGTTATGTGTTAAAAAATTGTTTAATAGATTGTTGTATAAACAATTTTTTTATTTTATTTATTTATATTTAAGTATCTGAATTGTTTACGAGATTTTTAAATATTCAATATTAAGTGTTAAAAAGATACATAAAATATGTGAATCTTTTTTGTTATGTCACATCTCTCATAGTAGAATCTAATTAAACAATAATAAGCACACAACGTTTGAGTTATCCATAGACATTTTTAGTTTCTCATATCATATAAAGATCAGATCGCATCATTTGAGGTATTCACTTTATTCTCACTCATTAATTATTTTTGCTCATTCGTTATTTTTAATCAAATATCATATAAGAACATTTGATTGTTAACCTTTAAGGTATACATCACCCCTATCACACATAAAGTCTAATTCGGTGCACAAGAGGTCTAATCCAATATATTTGAGCCATTTTCTATCATTTCATCACTTATCTCTAATTATATGAGCGGAACAGTAGCACTGTTTATGAGAATCAAGTTTGATTTTCCGTTGTCAGTTCCAATTGTGGAGATGGAGTTACAAGATGACTTAAAACTCCTACTTCAAAGTCATTGCAAGAAAGATGAAAATCCATAAAAATAAAATAAAAAACAAGCATTCATAAAGAGAAATGACACATTCATCATAATTTCTACAAATTCTTTTAATCCATTGAAAGGAAGCATTCCCCATTTTGATGAAGAACCTACTTCATTAAAGGCATGATCTAATATACCTTCACGAACGAAGGCAGAAACAATACCTAATGTGTCTTGATCTGCCTACACAAGAGAGCTGTCTTTCGTCGTTCTTCGGACTCTAAATTGAGAGTTGTCCATATAAACAGTGATTGTCAACACAAGAAATAAACTATCATAAGAAAAGCACATGGCCAATATAAAAACAAACTTTGTGTCCTATCAAAGTCATTTATAACAAGAGAGTTCACTAAAGTACAAAACAGAAAAAACGAAAATCTCAATGGCACATGTGTCATATACTATACTAAAAGAGGTGACACGAGTACACCGCAATTAACAGCTAATGGGAGAAGATTGACAAAGATAAAAAATGTTACAACGCGAGAGAAAAGCTCTTACAGATTGTCAAATGAAATAAAAAAATGAACATGGAAACCCTAAAACTTCTTATATAACCCTAAGGAATTAGAAACATGTGATCCTCAGCAGTGGAAAACACGAACGAGACCACCAATGGCCGGGATTTCATTACGCTCTGTTCAAGAACACTTAAATGTCTTAGTGCTAGAAAGAATCACCGTCAAACGTAAGAACACATGTTGAAATATATCTGCAAACCGTTGCTAGTCACAAGGAAGCATTGCATTCCTCTCTTCCCAGAGACATAAAGGTTCCATCAATGCTCTTTTATTCTCTTATACCAAACGTCAAACAGAAGATGAACATGAAAATGTCTTCGCTCTATAACGTAGGAATAATGACTTAAAGGCAACTGTTTTGTGCAGTCTCTAAGGTCCACGAAAAAGATCTAATACAAAGTATTAAAGGAGAATGTTCACTGGACATGTAGATCTTTTTCCTTGTCAAGGACATACAATGTCACTCTCCTTCATATCTCTCGTCGTTGAATCTAATCGAACTGCAACTCACAAAAGACATAGAGTTACCCTCTAACAGTTTTAATCATTTATATTATATAAAGATTAGATCACATAATTTTAGATATTTAATTTATTTTCTCACTAATTACATTTCACTTTATTATTAACTTAAACGTTGGAACGGTAATATATAGATTCATCCTCTCCACCACATCTTCCATTCTATCACTCCACTGGCACCATAGGTTTTTTTTTTTTTTTTACTTTGTTTTTTACATAGAATGTACATGGATGAGCACTAACTATATTTAAAATTAGATAAATTGCATATAAAAAGTCTAGTTATTTGGCTACATATAATTGTTGTACGTTGGAGGATAAGATGAACGTTACCCGAGGAATTAACATTACTAGTTAAAAATTATACTATTTTATTGAACCTTGATTAATATTTTATTTGTGTAGCCACTAATTGATATATGTTTGTCTGGTACTAGTACTAATATTTATATTTAATTAATTGGTTGAAAAATAAGAGGTTCACAGAGTGTTTGTCTTCTAGTAGTTGCATTGTTTTGTCTTTTAGCCCTAAATCATAGCTTAACCTTATCAGAATGAGACTACTGTAATTGTTTTTCTATAATTTTGTCATAGGATCCTAGGAGGGTGTTTTCTACCACCTGCATCATATTCGATTGCTCGGTTATTCATTCATGTAATGCAATAAATAAGTTTCATTACACATGAGTACCATCAAAGAATTTTTCCAAGTTGGAAATATTGTATTATAATTTGGGTAAATACAAAGTCTAAAGAGTTTGATGGGAGCCGCTAATGGGGACTGGTATTTAGGTTAGTATCAGTCGATAATTGAAGAAAAAACTACTAAAATGAATACATTTAATTAGGACTATTAATTGTATATAATTTGAGATAAATAAATTTCTCTGTCAGTTATTAATCATATATAACCGTTTAAATACATTTTTGAGATAATAATCGAAAAAATTAAATTATTCTTGAAAAACAACTTAAACAGTCCAATGTTTATCGAATTGCATATATCTTGTACTTCGTGATTTTCTCATTAACCTATATATAATTTGATTCAATCCCAAATTCTTTAAAGTAAAGATAATGAATGGATGTTTTATAAGTTTTTCACACGAAATTTGATTCCCTTTTTTTTTTACTTTATGCAAAAATCAAATTATGTGTGAAAGTCTGGGATTGAGATCTATTTATCATCATTATTTTGAAAACTGTGGCATTGAATCAAATTCTATAGGCTAAAGAGGAAATAATGAATTACAAGATGCATGCAGTTCGATAAACATTTGATCGTCTAAGTTGTTTTACAATAATAATTTAATTTTTCTATTTATTATCTAAAAAATCTATTTAAATGAATGCAAGTTCAATGAAGGGTTAGTGAAACAAGCAATCACATATGATATAACAAACTCACTAACATTTATCAACAAAAACATCAATTAATTAACATAGATCAGGAGAACTTGATAACTAACCGTTCATGGGAGCTATGAAGAGGATAAAGTAGAATTGTAGAAGGGATAGTAGAAAACATGTGTTCGCTATAGGAATATTATATGAAGACTCATGTAATATTTCCACAGCAAACACAAGTTTGCTCTTAGATCCATATTTACACAACCAGCTACATCAGTGATAAGTAAAGAACCATAACCACTTGCTAACTACAACATCAACAACATGCAACAACATTTATCAACAACATGCATACCTTTGATTGAAAAAATTCGTAAAAAATAGCATGACAAAAGCAGCAGGTTAACATAAACTAACAATACATTTTAATCCAACAAAATGTTAACATAACATAAAAATACATTGTAATCCAATAAAAATTTATCAACATACAAGGTTAACATAACATAACAATACATTGTAATCCAATAAAAATTTATCAACATACAAGGTTAACATGTGATCCAACAAAGGTTAAATAGCAGTACGTTGTAATCCAACAAAAATTAAATCAACATGTTAACATGTGAGACATAACAAGGTCTTTATTATTCATACTTAATTGAATTCGTGGAGTTCTCAAGGTCTTAATATGATTCAAAATAAATTGTATTCAGATTCATTAGGTTCTTCACAATAGCCTCTACCTTCCTTATCTTTTCAGGGTTAAGATTTTTGATAAGAATCTTCTTATAGCCTGTTCCACCAGACAGATCAACAACCTTCATGTGATCCCTAACAGCTCCAGCTTCCTTGGCTTTGTTCAACCATAACTCCAACATATCAATAACCTCCTTTGAAGCCTCAATTTCATGGACAAGTTTGCTCCCACTATTCATGTTGAGAGAAAGATCTAAAGTATGAGAGTAGGATATGCTTAGATGATGTCAAAGTGGTCGTAAGAAAGTGAAACTCTTTTTCAAAACCTAAACCTGAAGCATATCCAAAATAACAACAAAACATATGATACAGAAGTTTGGTTACTACATCTTTAGTTTTACCTTTATATCTTAATTGTCACATCACCTTTCTTTTAATTCATGTTCTAATGCCTGCATATTAACAAAGTTATGTTTATTTGTTCAATCTCGAGGACATTGATGAATGATGATCAAACACAAAGATATCATATTCATCATGTTTCTAATATGTTGTAAAACTTCAATTTTACTCATTCTAACTGTAATGAATATTCACTTTTCGCCTGTTTCAGACCCATTTTAAGAGATTTAGAAGTTTTGTTATTGGTTTTATCTAGGGGTGTTCATTGGTTTAGGCAAATCCGAACCAAATCGAAATCCAAACCAAACCAAGTTATTTGGGTCGGGTATTTTTTTAGTTTGGACAAAAACCGAACCAAACTAACGAAATCCAATATTAATTGGTTCGGGTATCGGATTTCTAAAATTCTACCATCGAGTCCGTCTTCCCAAACCAATCATAATTAATTCGCATAATTCATATGATCATTATCATGGAAATTAGTACAAAGTATTCAACTTCAAAAAAAATAATGAAACGTTATTTGATCCGTTCACAACATATATAGATAGATAAACGGAAAAAAAAATTAAGAATTTTATACTATTCTGAAAAATAATTGATATAAAAGTTATTTTTTATAAATATTTTTACACATATATTTTAAGTGTATCTGATCAATCCAACCCAAACCAACTCGTTTTTTTTTGTTTGGTTCAGTTGTGGCTTTATTACAAAAGTGTACAAATCCAATTCAAAACAATCTATACATTTTTAATCGATTTGGGTATCAGATTCTCTTTAAATTGAACCAAACCGATCCACAAACACCTCTAGTTTTATCTATGGAATGCGAAAATGTTTTCCATTATTTTGTACAAGAATACAGTTGTTAGTTGTCAAATTTTGACCAAGGGAGGAAAAACAGGTTCAACGAAACATCCTGCAGACTAAAGTCGAAGAAGTCTCGACATAACACCCGTCAGAAGAATATCGAAGATGGCTCGACAGATAATCATCCCATTAGAAGTCGAAGGCAAGCCAGAGGTTCCAGGCAAACAAGCTAGTGTGCAACGGACAAGAACGTGGAAAGTTACACAGATAGTGGGTAAACATGGGTATACATGTGGCAGGCTGGGGATGACTGACAGAAAAATAATCATAATTTTTTAGGTTTATTTAAGGAGATTTCAATTTCAGTTTTAGAGGTCGCACTTTGTAACATTAAAGAGAATACACTCAAAGTATCAGCGTGAGAGAGACAAGTAAACTCTGCAAATGTATGCATGCGTCAATTTTTACACTTAAGCAATTTATCTTACAAGTCTTGCTTCTTTTGTTTGTTTCTTTTTACAATTTTGCTATACTCTTCTTTCATTGAGTTAGTTTAATCTTGCCAATGTATTGTTTCATCTACCATTCTAAACCTAAGTACTCAAGCACTCGACTTGTACCTAACACATAATCTAGGATTCTTGTAGTCGATCCTGCACGTAACCTTTAATAAAAGGCTAGAGGTTGTTCGCCGGAAATCTCGTGCGAACAAATTGGCACACCCAGTGGGACTCGTTGTGTTAGATTTATGTTGCTACATACTGGTAATATGGTAGAACCACAAAATACCAATCCAAATAAGGAACTATCCTCCGAAGGCAATACAGTCGTTTCAAAAGCCACCAACGTGGGTTATAACACTATGACTGCAGTTTCGAATACTCATAATGGAATGACATAATCATCGTGTCGACCCAAGGCGGTAAGACCGACGGTGGCTGGAACCTCAGGGCCATTTATGCCCAGTTTCACTTTACCCATGTACGGTAGGGATCGAAACTTTGGAATGCCAACTGAGTTGATGGCAAGTCTACATGGGAGTGGTTCGACCTTTGGTGAAGGCTCGTCCTCGGTATTTTCACCTTACCATGGGTTGGTACGTTTAAGGAACCAATTTGGTCGAACCGCAGGACTGGGATTTCCATCTCAGGCAATCCTGACCTTTACGTCCATTTTTGTCGCAGTTAGGAGACAACAGATGGACGAAAGTAACCACGAAATGGTCCACATGCTGACTTAGCAAATGGGAACCATATTAAGGCCATTAATTCAAGATTCGACTCAGAGTTACCAACAATTGGTAACTCAGATGACCAGAATAGGTGACTTCTTGGGTGCTCCTAGGGCACAAGTTCGACAGAGGATTCCACCTCAACCAGAGGTGCTGGTCCAACACGAAGAAAGGTTCGACAAGAAAATTTACTAAGAACCCCATGTGGTATAGCCAACGCCTAAGGTGGCCCAACAGCCCCCTGTCGTGCTGGTTAAAAGAAACCAAGATCCCTACCAAGTGGTCAAGTAGACGGGAGGCAATGGATGAAGAACAAAATCTAGAAGCCATTGTCGAGCGAATCATGGTGCGAAACGATATGAACCCAAGACTGCAAAGACCAACATATTCGTCCCCATTACCCAATTTTGTGTTGCAAATAGAATTGCAAAGGGGGTGGAAGGTTCCAAAGTTTACCAAGTTAGCTGGGGATACTGAAGAGTCTACCGTCGAACATGTTACCAGATATCAAACAGAAGCTGGTGACATAGAGAATAATGAGGATTTGAAAATGTAATATTTCCCAAGTTCCCTCACGAAAAATGAATTTACTTGGTTTACGACGCTGCCTCCACAGTCCATCCACACATGGGCACAGTTGGAGAGATTGTTCCACGGACAATTCTGTATGGGACAGTCGAAGATAAGTTTGAAAGAGTTGGCCAGCGTCAAGCGAAAGGTCGCTGATTCAATCAACCAGTATCTCAACAGGTTTAGACTTTTGAAAGCAAGTTGTTTTACTCAAGTCCTTGAACACGAGCTAGTAGAAATAGCTACAGGCAATTTAGATTATTCTATTAGGAAAAAGTTAAACACTCGGTACCTTAGAGACATGGCCCAATTGGCTGATATGGTTCGACAACTCGAACGGTTGAAAGCCGAAAAGGCCAGAAGTGGTAAATACCATAAGAAAGAGAAATTATCTTATGTCACGACTGACGTATTCTCTTCTGACGATGAAGAGCTCATCGATGAGAGCAAGGTCAATGTGACTGAGCTCAAGCCAGGACCTCCCTACACTTGTAAATTATTGAAACCATCAAACGAAAAAAGTCTTATTGACACCAAAAAATAGATAAATTTGTTACAAAAACCTATACTTTCGATATAACTAAATATGACAAAATATTTGATTTATTAGTCAAAGACGGCCAGATTATTGTGCCTCAAGGCCTGAAAAATCCCCCATTAGAGCAAAAGAAAAAAAAGAATTCTGTAAATTTCATAATTTTCTTGGTCATAAAACCTCTCAATATGTTCTTTTCAGGGAGTTGGTGCAAAAGAATTTGAAAGATGGAAGACTTCAATTTGGCGAAAAGCCAAAGATGTAGGTGGATACAGATTCTTTGAAGGTGGAGGAAGCTTTGCATGCTGAACCTTTTGAATGCATGATGATCGAGACTACTGAGGGTTTCGACGAAACCCTAACTGTTGAACCTTCTGAATACCTGATGATTGAAACTTTTGAAGGTTTCGACTAAAGGTTTGAAGATGCACTGAAGGCAGTTTACCTTACAGCTGGAGAGAGATTGGTTGACTTCTAAAAGAAATGCAGAGTGAGAGGGTCGAAGGTTGTGCTATGTCCAAGATGCAATGTTGTTTTTGATGGAAAGGCTGTTGAAAAGTACGAAGTTGACAAAAAGAATACGTTAGAAAAGTGAAATACCTCGATCCTAAGTTTTGTGTTTGATAAAAGGGGAGCTCCTCAACGAGATGAAGAGTTTATGAGACAATTCCAACACCCTCGTCCTAGGACCTTTATTCCCCCGTCGAATACTCCACAAGAAAAATGGATGGAACCAATAAATTAGAAGGGGGCAAGAGGCCAAAATTAAGGGTGTTTGACCTAGGGGCAGAGGCCAGGAATCCAAAGCAAAAAATTGAACCTAAAGGCTATGTGGTTTCTCCAAATTACAAAGGGAAAAAACCAGGCGGTACAAGATAAATAAGAAATATGGGAAGATGGATTTGACGTCGCAGCTGAAACCTACCGAGATCTCTAGGTAGAAAAGAAACTATCCAAAGGGAAGGCTGGTCGAGAAAAAAAAGAATTATGGTGAATCAAACACTCGTCATGGCTGTTGAGCCCTTGGGAGAAAAAGAGGTAGTCTCAGCCCAAAAAACATAATATACTTTGTTGATCGAGGAAGAACCAAAGTACACTCCCCAGTCGAATGAGGAACCAAAGTACACTCCCCAGTCGGATGAAGAACCAAAGTACACTCCCCAATCGGATGAGGAACTCGAATACACCCCTTCACCAGAAGATGAGATGGTCGACGACACCTACGGTAGAGACTTTGTTATCAACTACGAGATCGTGTCAATGTTACCTGTTGAATAAAATAAAGTATCAGAGGTTTTTGAAGATGACGAAGATTTTGAGCCAGACGAAAATGGTAAAGATAATCATTGTGTTACTATGTTATGAACAGCGGTGTGGTGGAGGAGAAGAAGGCCATATTCCAAAAACCTAGTCCATGAATGATGTATCATTTAAAGCCATTATTCATAAGAGCAAAAGTCGATGGGATGCCGGTGAACAAAGTGACAGTCGATGGTGGGGTAGTTGTCAACCTGATGCCTCATACACTGCTCAAAAAGATGGGAAAGTGTGATGCCGACCTTCGGCAACACAATATGGTTCTATCCAACTATGAAGGGAAGACCAACAACATCCTAGGAGTAATCCAAATTAAATTGGTTGTTGGTACAACTACCCGATCGACGTTGTTCATGGTGATAAACTACAAAGCAAATTTTAATTTGTTGTTGGAACGAGAATGGATCCATGGAATAAGGGCAGTGCCATCAACCTTACACCAGAGGTTAATTATTTGGAGAAAATATGGCATTGTCAAAAACATCGAAGCTGATTAGAGTTACTATATAACCGATGAAGCGAAAGGCGCGAAGAAATCCTTTGACCAACATTTAGATAATGACGCACCATGTGACGACAAATCAGAAGTTTACACATATGTCGAAAATCCAAATTGTTTCCTAAGTTTAGATCTAGACTTTGGATTTATCCGGGACACTTAAGAGGCAATGAGGCCTAGAGAGGTGAATCCACCTACGGGGTGGCATGAGTTCGATGAGCATTGAAGGTGAGAAAATACTTAGAAGGGGGGTTGAATAAGTATGAAGATTAAAACTTAGAAATAAAAACTCAAGTATTTTTATCCTGGTTCGTTGAACTCAACTACTCCAGTCCACCCTTCCTAGAGTGATTTGCCTTTCTCAATCAAGGACTTAATCCACTATTTAATAAACTGATTACAATAGTAAGCACTTAGAACAACTGTTCAAAGTCTTCTCAAGAACTACTGATCCTAACTGGATATTCTTAAGGTTTACAATCAAATGTAATACAAATACAAGTGTTTAAGATTTGCTTCTATAAAGCTTTATCACAACTGTGATGGTACACCTAATTATTAAGAACAAAGAAATGAATTCTTAGAAAGAATAGTATGAGAGCTTGAATGTTGATTTCTTTTCAATAATACGTCAACTGAAGAAATTGGTGAAGTCTTGCTTTTATAGGCAGCTGATCCAAGATGAGCTTCACGTTGAGAAGAGTGTCCAAAAGGTCTGAGCCTTTTTGTCTTCACATCAAGTGACCTTTCCTAGAAGAAGAAAGCACAGAAAAATCCTTTTTGTCTGTGTTCTTGTGTCTAGCATAAATAAGGAAAGAGTCGTTTGGATCATTCCAACGGATATAATCTTTGAATAATTCTTCTTCAGTTTTCAGCAAATTCATCAGAGTCTAAATAGATCAGAGCCTTCTGATGATGATCAGAGTTTTGTTGAATCAGAGTCTTCTGCAGCAGGTGTGCTTTTAGCGTGTTTAAGATCAGAGCATATTTGAGACAGATCTTCAGTACTGGCAGCTTTAGTACTTTCAGAATCTTCTGTAGTAACTATGCTTTGAAAAACTCTTCATACAGAATTCTTCTTTGGTTCAGATGCTTCTGACTTGCTTCAGATTCTTTTGGAGCTTCAGCTTCAGATCCTTCTGGAGCTTCTGCTTCAGAATCTTCTGGAGCTTCTGCTTCAGATCCTTCTGGAGCTTCTGCTTCAGAATCTTCTGGAGGCTATGCTCAAGATCTTCTGTTGGCAACAATCAGAATCTTCTAATGTATGCATCTGGCGCTTCAAAGTCTAGCTAATTTTTTATGTTCACTTCTAATTTGCTTCTGGAGTGTTAATTCATTTACTATCTGTAGTAAAAATTCTCAAGCAAATTTTAGAGTATATAATTCTTAATTACAAAATTTCATAATAGTTATCATCAAAACATAGAGGTATTATTAAGAACCAATCTGTGTTCTAACAATCTCCCCCTTTTTGATGATGACAAAAACATCAGAAATTTTGTTTAATTGAAAATATGATAATTATAACTCCCCCTGAGATGATGAATCTCCCCCTGAATTAAATACAAATAAGGAATAGAAACTTCCCTTTTGTCTTGAGTAATTTTCAGAGTTAAATCTTGATTGTTCTTTTGACATTTGAGAGTCAGAGAGTCTTGCAGATTTCAGAGTCAGAGTTTGATAATTGTCAAATGATCTGAGAGTCTCAGAGTTTCTTTTACAGAGTGTATTTATCAAATGTTCTGAAATACTCAGATTTAATGTTAGATAAAATAGATATGTCTGAAGTTTCATTCTGGTGAAGTTAAATTAAACAGTTCAGATCTATATTTTCTCCCCCTTTTTGTCATAAGAAAAAAGTAAAAACTTTAAAAAAGACAAATAAAAGGAAACAGTAAAGAAGATAAATCATGTGGAGAAAACTTTGAGAGTTCATTCAATTCAGTTCAGAGCAAAAGTACATGCATCAGAAGATATTCAGAAATACATAAGCAAACATCAGATGCAAAAACATCAGAATCAAAAAAAATGAAAAACTAAGAGTGTTTTGACAAAAGCATCTTCAACAGATCCGTGATCTCAGTGGAGGACTGTTCTTGCTTTGACATCCACTTAGCCATTGTTTCATTCTTCTGATCCTGTTTTGACATCCACTATGTCATGTCTTCAGACTTTTTATCCTGTTTGGCCATCCAAGACTTGATCTCTGATTGACCAGCTTCCAGAGCAGCAATTTTATCCTCAAAATCTGGATGTTCTTTCTTAATCTCAGATGAAGAAGGTTGAACATTTTCTGGAGCTTGAACAGATTCAATTTCCATAGGGTCTGTAGAGCTTGGAGCATTAGAGCCAGAAGGAAGTTCTACCAGAGTCATGACCAAAGGGTTGTCTTCAGATGCAGATTCAGTAGTTTCTTCTGATGATGGAGGAGCATCTGTAAGAAGCAATGGTCCAGATTTCTTGACAATCCAGAACAGACTTCTTGCAGCTTCAGCAAATCTTAGCTTCGCATCATCAAAACATATGTTCTTCAGATTTGATGCTACAGAGTTGAATCTATTGATGAATCCATTCCAGATGACATCAGATTCTTGTGCACTCATAGTTGCTAAACACTTCTTTTGTACAGTACCTAAATACAAATGTATTTCTTGCAAAAAAGATTGAAATAAATGATCAACATTAAGTCTAGGTTTGGGATGTAACAGAGTCTCCAATGTTATTGGGTTTGGTTGGGGAGTAGGTGGAAAAATGGATTTCTGAATGGAGATCAGAGGAGGAGGGTAGTATGGTATGAAAGGAATTTCAGGAGATTTGTCAGGTTTGGATCTGTTTAAAGCATTTAACAGATTTGGTTTTGCTCTGGTGTGATAGGGAACCACATCAAAGGGTTTATTGGAGTAAGGTTGGAAAGCAGATTTTGCAGGTTTATCAGAAGCAGCAGTTTTATCAGATGAAACAGGTGTAGCTGAAGTAACAGCTTTTGCAGATTTAGCAGAATATGATATTGTTGCTAATGAACCTACATCTAACATGGATTGAATATAGGTGAGAAGCACATATGGTAGGGTGATTGTAAGTTTGGGTTTCAAGGGAGTGATAGGGTCAGATGGTTCAATTCTGTCATAGAAATATTTTAGTTTGAAACCATAGGCAAGATTGTGAAACAGGGATGAGAGTTGTGCACATGAAATAGATGATCTTGGGGTAGATGTTGGGTTAGGATTTGGAATAAGGATTTCAGATGCTGGATTAGGTGTGGGAGTAGGATCTGGAATAGGAACTTTAGATGATACAGGGGGTTCTGGTTGGTTTACCTCAAAGTCTCTGTGAGAAGGAGAGAGTAGAAAATCTGGATGAATGTCAGATTCTGAGGAGTTTGATGAAGTGGTTGGTGTGCAAGAAGTAGAAGACACTTGAAAAACAGTTTTCAGAGGTGTAACATCAAGAACTCCTGTCTCAGGGATGTTGGTTTCAGAAGGATTGGTTGATTCTGAAGGAATTTCAGAGGGTTTTGATGGGGGTTCTGAGGTGGGTGGATCAGATGAAATTTTTATTGGTTCAGATGAAACTGGAACAGATGCAGTGGGTTCAGATGTTTTGGATGGTGGATTATCTGATTGTGGTTGTTTCTCTTGTTGTTGTATTTGAGGTTCAGATGATTTTGGTGGTTGATGTTCAGAGTCTTTTTCTGGTAGAGGTTCAGATAATTTTTCTGGTTGTTTTTCTTGAGGTTGGTGTTGTTGTTTTGTGGGTTGTTTTTCTGATGGTTGTTTTTGTGGTACAGATGGTTTGGTTGGAACTTCTGGTTGTGGAGTCTGAATTTTTTGTTTTGTTGTTGTTGGTTGTGGTACAGAGGATTGTTGTACAGCTGATATGGAAATTGGATTAGAAGATTTTTGTGGAGATGGAATAGAAACATGAGGTGGAGCAGTAACAGATTTATTTTGTGTAGAGGGTGGTTTTGGAATAAACTTAACATTTGAATCATTTATAACAATAGGAGTTGCAGAAGATACAGAAGTTTTAGTACCTTTGATTTTGATGCATTTAGCTGGTATAGAAAGAGTGTCTCCAGATTCTTTCCTCTTTAGCAGCTTCTGTGGCTTCTTAGCAATCTTGGGCTTCTTCTGAACAGGTGCAGCTTCTGCTTCTGGTTGAGTCCTCTTTCTTGGTGGTTCTTCTTCTTCTACAACAGGCAATGGTTGTCTTGCTCTCTTTATAATATCTGCAGGAATAGGCTTTCCTTCTTTCTTGCACTCATCAATATACATTACAACAATTTCCTTTGGTTCTTCAGCATAGAATAGAGGGTAATCATCTATAGGAGTTCTCTTCTGACTCAGTTCAAAAATGTTCAGCTTCTTGGGAGCTGTTGTGAGTTCTTCCACTATTTTAAGTCTCTGAAGACTTTTGGCATTCAGAGGCTTTTCCAAAATAAATTCCAATTCCTCTGTGACTTCAGCAGCGTACAGAGCAGTTACAAGTCCATTCTCAGTTAGAAGATCTGAGATTAACCTTCCAAAAGGAATCCAGGTTCTTACCTTCTGACCTTTTTCTTTCACATATTCTCTAGAGGCATTTATATGATTCCAAAGATGCATAAAGAGAATATATGGAAGATCTACCTTGGTGCTCTGACTGAGGCAATACATAAAGTAGAGCTATTCATTATTGACATAGTCTGGAGAGTTGGTTGACTTCCTGTGATGAATGCATCCCATGAAGATCTTAGCCCAGATCTTGTAGTCAGGCTTCAGATCCTTGAACTTATTAGAAGCTTGTCCAGCAGTCATCACTTCCTCATATACTTCATCCATATCAACACGCCCAGCTGGCAAGTGTGATACTCCATCTGTTTCCTCATAGCCAATGAGTTTTCTAATCAGATCTTCTGTTATAATTATCTATTTGCCCAGAACAGAAGATAAAATAAACTTGGGATATACAGAAGCATGGATCCAGAACTCTTTCACAAGAAGGGGGTAAACTGGTCCAAAAAGTCTGTCAAAATACTTCACCCATCCTTGAGCATCTATAATGGAGCGAAATTCAAACCCATTCTCAGCAAGTGAATCAAATTCCACCATTGATTCACATAGAACCTCCAACTTTTCAACAGGTGTTAGCAATGTTCTTTTTGGTGGAGAATAAGGAGTTACACCCATATTAGCAGAGGTAACTGCAGCCATTGTGGACTGAAATTATGCAACAGTTGATGATGAAGTTGCCATTGAAGATGGTTTTGTCACACGCTTAGGGTTTTTATGAAGAGAGAAGAGAAGATGGAAATGCATAAAATGTTTGAGATGTGAAAAGTGTGAATGTGAAGAGAATAGATGTATTTATACTAAAACACATAGGCATACAAACAGTCAGAATAAGCACGTTTGAACAAAGCATTTAATGAAAAAGAATAAAATCATTTCAAGCATTTATTGCTTCTGACAATTTGGGGGGAAAATCAAGATTTTCACTATTCAAACTTCACCTCAAACGTCTCTTCAGTAGTGTACACGCCACCTTTGCATATTTGGAGTGACACGTGTTTGCTTGCATGTGTTTTGAATTCTCTTGAGAAATGAAACGTTAACCAACGTTCAGATCCTCTAAGGATTGTTAGTTCAGAGTTTCACAAAAATATTTAAAGAAAATAAATAAGCAATCAGAAGAAATACTCCAGAGCATTAGGCATTTTGCATCTGTAAAATTTGCTTCTGATGAATATCATTCTGGACAAAAATCCATACCAATATTTTTCAGAATAAATTTGAATCTATCTTCAACAAGGGGTTTTGTGAAAATATTTGCCCATTGATGATCTGTATCAACAAAGGCCAAATTTATGATTCCCTTCTAAACATAGTCTCTGATGAAATGATGCTTAATTTCTATATGTTTTGCCTTAGAGTGTAAAATGGGGTTTTTAGACAAACATATAGCAGAAGTATTATCACAGAAGATAGAAATGTTACTTTCAAATATCTGATAATCTTCTAGTTGACTTTTCATCCAGAGCATCTGCGTGCTACATCCAGCAGCAGCAATATATTCTGCCTCTGTGGTTGAAAGTGCAATTGTGGGTTACTTCTTGCTGTACCAAGAGATTAGATTTCTTCCTAGAAATTGACAACTTCCAGAAGTACTTTTCCTTTCCACTCTGTCTCCAGCGTAGTCAGCATCACAGAATCCAACTAATTTGAAATCATCAGATTTTCTGTAACACAAACCCACATTAGAAGTACCTTTCAGATACCTTAGAATCCTCTTGACAGCTGTCAAGTGTGATTCTCTAGGATCTGATTGGAATTTAGCACACAAGCATACACTGAACAATATGTCAGGTATAAAAGCAGTTAAGTATAGAAGAGACCCTATCATACCTCTGTAGAGCTTCTGATCTACTTTCTTACTTACCTCTTCCATGCCAAGTGAGCTAGTTGGATGCATAGGAGTCTTTGCCAGCTTACTATCAGTCATGTTAAATTTCTTCAGAAGTTCTTTAACATATTTGGTCTGATGTATGTAAGTGCACTCTGGAGTTTGATTGGCTTGGATTCCTAGAAAGAATCTCAGTTCTCTCATCATGCTCATTTCAAACTCTGCCTGCATACATGTAGCAAACTCCTTTCCCAACATAGTATTGGTAGATCCAAATATTATATCATCCACATAAATTTGACAAATTAGAAGATCTTTCTTAATTGATTTACAAAAGAGTGTTGTGTCCACTTTGCCTCTGATGAAATTTTTCTCCAGAAGAAAATTGCTCAATCTCTCATACCAAACTCTGGGAGCTTGTTTTAAACCATACAGAGATTTCTTTAATTTGAAAACATGATCTGGAAATTTTTCATTCTCAAAACTAGGAGGTTGGTGGACATAAACTTCTTCTATAATACCATTTAGAAAGACACTTTTAACATCCATCTGATACAGAGTGATGTTATTTTGTGCAGCAAATGAAATAAGAAGGCGTATAGATTCTAACCTTGCCACTGGAGCATAAATTTCAGTGTAATCAATACCTTCTTGTTGATTGTACCCTTGAGCAACAAGCCTTGCCTTATTTCTTTCAACTTCTCCTTTCTCATTTAGTTTATTTCTGAAGACCCATTTAGTTCCAATTATATTGAATCCTTGTGGTCTTTGAACTAAATCTCATACATCATTTCTGGTGAATTGATTTAACTCTTCTTGCATGGCAATAATCCAATCATTGTCTTGCAGAGCTTCATCTACAGAAGATGGTTCAATTTCTGACACCAGTCCAAATAATGATGCTTCAGATGATCTTAGAAAGGATCTTGTTCTGATGGGATCATCCTTCTTTCCAATAATGACATTCTCTGGATGAGAAGCTTTAATTCTGGATGATGATCCTCTAACAGTTGATTCTTCAGAAATGTTTAGATTGTTCATCTGAGAAGTTAAAGGAATAGCATCTGGCGTTGCTTCTGGTTCCTTCACTTGAGCTTTGTCTGCCTCTGGGACTTCAGAGTCTGTAAAGACTACTTCTCTATCTGCAGAGTTTTCAGACTGCTTTGACTTTTTATTGCCAAGCTTATCATCAAATCTAACATGAATAGATTCTTCCACAATCTGTGTCTCAGTGTTGTATACTCTGTAGCCTTTAGAGCGTTTAGAATATCCAAGCATGAAACACTTATGTGCTTTGGAATCAAACTTGTTCAGATTTTCTTTAGTATTTAACATATAACAAATACATCCAAAAGGATGAAAATATGAAATGTTGGGCTTTCTGTTCTTCCACAGTTCATATGGAGTCTTCTCCAGAAGAGGTCTTACAGACACTCTGTTCTGAATGTAACAGGCTGTGTTGATTGCTTCTGCCCAAAAGTGTTTTGCCAGATTTGTCTCATTGATCATGGTTCTGGCCATTTCTTGCAGAGTTATGTTTTTCCTCTCTACAACCCCATTTTGTTGTGGAGTTCTAGGACAGGAAAAATCATGAGCAATGCCATTTTCATTAAAATATTTTTCAAAATATTTATTTTCAAATTCACCACCATGATCACTTCTGACTTTTATAATTTTGAAATCTTTTTCATTCTGGACTTGCTTGCAGAAGTCAAAGAACACAAAATGTGACTCATCCTTGTGTTTTAAGAACTTTACCCATGTCCATCTACTATAGTCATCAACAATGACTAATCCATACTTCTTGCCTCTGATGGATGCAGTTTTCACTGGTCCAAACAAATCAATATGAAGTAATTCTAGTGGTCTGGAAGTAGAAACAACATTTTTTGATTTAAAAGATGATTTTGAAAACTTCCCTTTTTGGCATGCTTCACAAAGAGCATCTGAGGTGAACTTCAGATTAGGAAGTCCTCTGACAAGATTAAGTTTATTAATCTGAGATATAAGTCTCATATTAATATGCCCCAATCTTCTGTGCCAGATCCATTGCTCTTCATTAACAGACAAGAGGCATTTAACATTCTGAACTTTAAGTTCTGAAAGATTTATTTTATAAATGTTGTTTTTCCTCTTACCACTAAATAGGATAGAACCATCCTTTTGACTAATAGCTTTACAACATTTTTGATTAAAGGTAATATCATAACCATTATCACTTAATTGACTTATGGACAATAGGTTATGCTTTAACCCTTCAACAAGTAAAACATTAGTAATAGAGGGAAGCTTACCATTTCCAATGGTGCCAGATCCAATGATCTTGCCCTTCTGGTTCCCTCCAAATTTCACATCACCTCCAGATCTAAGCTCCAGGCTTTGGAACATAGACCTTTCTCCTGTCATGTGTCGTGAGCATCCAGAGTCCAGGTACCATGATTGGTGTCCTGACCTTGCTGCTAAGAACATCTGCAACAGGAATTATTTTACTTTTAGGTACCCAGATCTTCTTGGGTCCTTTAGGGTTAGTTGTTCTGAAGGTTTGTCTAAACTTCTGTTTTTCAACACAAGATTTATTCTGACTAGCCTTAGATTTAAACACATGAATATTCTTTTCAGAGCGTGTTTGTTCAATATCATTCAAGTGACCAAATTTAAAGTGTGAATATAAAGGAGTTTTCTTGATGATAATTTTATCAACAGGTTTTGGATTTAAATCCTTTCCAGAGGAGGATTCATATCCAATTCCTTTTCTGTTATTTCTGCAAACTCCATAGATCATAGAAGCCATTTTGCTTCTGTCTATGCTTTTAGCAAGAAACTTCTGAAAGCTGTAATCATATTTTTCCAAAATATTTTTGCATTTAGATTCAGTTTCAGAATCAGAGTTTTGTTGAGCTAATTCAGAATCATTTTTCAATTTTAAGTTCTTTTCATTTAGCTCAGCTACTTCTGATTTGAGAATATTATTCTCAGATACAAGATTGCTTTGACGCTTCTTATATTTGAGCTTAATATTGTTATAGCTTTTCAGAACTTCTGATAACACTTTGATAAGTTCTTCTTTAGTGAGTTTAGCCATTAGCTCTTCAGCGTCAGAGTCAGATTCAGATCCTGAAGTTCCTTCCTCCTGATCTTCTATGTCTGCCATCAAAGCTACATTGGCACATTCTTCTTCAGACTCAGATTCAGACTCAGATGTATCTGAATCATCCCAGGTGGCCATCAGAACCTTTTTCTTCTTATCAAATTTTCTTTTAGGCTTTTCTTTCAGCACCTTTGGACATTCATTTTTGTAATGTCCAGGTTCTTTACATTCATAACATACAACCTCCTTTTTGCCAGATCTTCTGTGTCCAAAAGATTCTTTTCTTTGGTCAGGCTTCCTGAAGTTTTTGAACTTCTTTCCTTTATGCTTCCAGAGTTTGTTTATTCTTCTGGACAGCATGGATAGTTCATCTTCATCTTCAGATGAGGATTCTTCAGAGCTTTCCTCTATTACCTGCAATGCTTTAGCAGATTTATTAGATTTTAAAGCAACAGATTTACCTTTCTTTTGAGGTTCATCTTCCTCAAGTTCAATTTCATGACTTCTTAGTGAACTGATCAGTTCCTCCAAGGAGATCTTGTTCAGATCTTTAGCCATCTTCAGCACTGTCACCATTGGTCTCCATCTGATGGGTAAGCTTCTGATGATCTTTTTCACATGATCAGCAATAGAGTATCCTTTATCCAGAACCTTTAGTCCAGCTGTAAGTATTTGAAATCTGGAGAACATAGCTTCAACAGATTCAGAGTCTTCCATCTTGAAGGCTTCATACTTCTGAATCAGAGCCAGAGCCTTTGTTTCCTTGACTTGAGAGTTTCCCTCATGAGTCATTTTTAAGGATTCAAACATGTCAAATGCAGTTTCTCTGTTTGTAATTTTTTCATACTCAGTGTGAGATATTGCATTCAACAATATTGTTCTGGCCTTGTGATGATTTCTAAATTCTTTCTTCTGAGCATCTGTCATAGATTTTCTGTCTATCTTCTTGCCATTCCCATCAGTGGGATGAACATATCCATCTATGACCAGATCCCATAAATCAGCATCATATCCAAGGAAAAAACTTTCAATCCTGTCTTTCCAATAATCAAATTTCTCCCCATCAAACATAGGGGGTTTGGTGCTGATTCTGTCCCTTTCTTCATATGTGTTGTTAATGTTAGACATTGTATTATCAGCCATAGTAACAACCAAATATATATCAAAGTATTTCTCTCTGGATCTTTACTGTCACTATTAAGTGGTAGCACACACAGAACCGGAGCTCTGATGCCAACTGAAGGTGAGAAAATACTTAGAAGGGGGGGTTGAATAAGTATGAAGATTAAAACTTAGAAATAAAAACTCAAGTATTTTTATCCTGGTTCGTTGAACTCAACTACTCCATTCCACCCTTCCTAGAGTGATTTGCCTTTCTCAATCAAGGACTTAATCCACTATTTAATCAACTGATTACAATAGTAAGCACTTAGAACAACTGTTCAAAGTCTTCTCAAGAACTACTGATCCTAACTGGATCTTCTTAAGGTTTACAATCAAATGTAATACAAATACAAGTGCTTAAGATTTGCTTCTATAAAGCTTTATCACAACTGTGATGTTACACTTAATTATTAAGAACAAAGAAATGAATTCTTAGAAAGAATAGTATGAGAGCTTGAATGTTGATTTCTTTTCAATAATACGTCAACTGAAGAAATTGGTGAAGTCTTGCTTTTATAGGCAGTTGATCCAAGGTGAGCTTCACTTTGAGAAGAGTGTCCAAAAGGTCTGAGCCTTTTTGTCTTCACATCAAGTGACCTTTCCTAGAAGAAGAAAGCACAGAAAAATCCTTTTTGTCTGTGTTCTTGTGTCTAGCATAAATAAGGAAAGAGTCGTTTGGATCATTCCAACGGATATAATCTTTGAATAATTCTTCTTTAGTTTTCAGCAAATTCATCAGAGTCTAAATAGATCAGAGCCTTCTGATGATGATCAGAGTTTTGTTGAATCAGAGTCTTCTGCAGCAGGTGTGCTTTTAGCGTGTTTAAGATCAAAGCATATTTGAGACAAATCTTCAGTATTGGCAGCTTTAGTACTTTCAGAATCTTCTGTAGTAACTATGCTTTGAAAAACTCTTCATACAAAATTCTTCTTTGGTTCAGATGCTTCTGACTTGCTTCAGATTCTTCTGGAGCTTCAGCTTTAGATCCTTCTGGAGCTTCTGCTTCAGATCCTTCTGGAGCTTCTGCTTCAGAATCTTCTGGAGGCTACGCTCAGGATCTTCTGTTGGTAGCAATCAGAATCTTCTAATGTATGCATCTGGCGCTTCAGAGTCTAGCTAATTTCTTATATTCACTTCTTATTTGCTTCTGGAGTGTTAATTCCTTTACTATCTGCAGTAAAAATTCTCAAGCAAATTTTAGAGTATATAATTCTTAATTACAAAATTTCATAATAATTATCATCAAAACATAGAGGTATTATTAAGAACCAATCTGTGTTCTAACAAGCATGACCACTGAGGCAGAAAGCCTAGCTCGAACTTTAGCCTATATGGATAAAAACAAAAGAACATCGGCACTATAAGCTGAAGAACTATAGAATTTAGCCGTCGAAGCTGAAAATAAAAAATTTGAAGATGGCCAACAAGGCCAAACAACAGCTTCAGAAAGCCAGAGGCTAGGTTGTATCTACAATAATGAGCCTTTGGGGTTTGAAAAGACCCGTTAAATGAATTGAAAAGGATGCAAGCTAAAGATCCACTCGAGGAGATAGACCTTGGAGATGGGGTTACAAAGAGACCGACGTATATAAGTGCTACAGTCGAGTCAAATTGAAGGAGAAGTTAGTAGAATTATTGAAGGAATACAAAGATTGCTTCGCCTGGGATTATGGTGAGATGCCTAGTTTGTGTTAAAGCATGGTAGAACACCGCCTACCTATTCAGCCAGGAAAAAGGCCAGTGAAGCAGCACCCTCGAAGGTTTGCCCCAGAAATCACATTGAAGATTAAGTAAGAAATCAAAAGGTTACTCAAAAGATGGTTGATTAGAACTTCAAGGTATGTCGAATGGTTAGCTAATATTGTACCTGTTATTAAGAAAAACAGAACGCTTTGAGTCTGTATAGATTTTAGAGACTTGAACAATGCGACTTCAAAAGATGAGTATTCGATGCCAATGGAAAAAATGTTAGTCGATTCAGCCGTAGGCTTCAAATACCTCAGTCTGCTTGACGGATATTCTGTTTATAACCATATTTTCATAGCAGAAGGCGATGTACCCAAAACGTAATTTTGATGCCCAGGGGCCTTGGGAACATATGAGTGGGTGGTGATGTCGTTCAGTTTAAAAAAACTCCGGAGCAACCTATCAAAGAGCTATGAAAGCTATGTTCATGATTTTATAGAAAATTTTATACAGGTGTACATTGATGATATTATGGTAAAATCTTCATTTGAAAATGGCCATTTAGACCATTTCAATGGTCTTTCGAGAGAATGAGAAAATATGGATTAAAAATGAATCCACTAAAGTGTGCTTTCTATGTACATGCAGGAGACTTTCTGGGTTTCGTGGTGCACAAAAAAGGCATCGAGATCAATCAAAACAAAACAAAGGCGATCTTGGATCTCATACATCCTTCGAAAAAGAAACAACTACAATCTTTGTTGGGAAAAAGGTTTTCTCACCATTGCTAAAAATCAAGAAGGAGAGTGACTTTCACTTGTCGCACCTCGAAAAATCACTGAGACATTTCGGAGAAACGACCCTCGCGCGAAAGGCGCGGAAATGCGGTTCGACAGAGTCGCCACCGAACTTTATTTTTCCCGAATAAACGGGAGAGGAAAATATCGAGAAAACCTCTTAAGACGAAGGGATAGGAACAGGGTTGTCGCAACCAAATTCCGGGTTCGGGAGTCGGTTACGTGAGGGGAAGGTACTAGCACCCCTCACGTCCGTCGTACTCGACGGGAACCTCTTAAGGTAATTGTGGGGAGTGTTGTTTAGGTTTACTTGTTTTCTTCTTGTTGATAAAGGTGAATTGGTAGGATAAAAGGATAAAGACGCTAGGGAGAGATGGGTGGTTAGAAGATAGGGTGCTCGCCAAGGATTGGGGCCCTTGTGCCTACGTATGCTCATTCGGACGAGAATGAGAAATCAGAGCGTCGTAGTTCGACTACGGGAAAGGATGGGGGGAAAATGGGAGATGAAGGGGATTGTGCTCGCCAAGATCATCACAATCTTGTGCCTACGTATCTAACATTCAATAATGAATGAAGAATCAGAGCGTCCGTAGTTCGTGGTAACAACCATGAAATGGATACGGGGAAATGGAGGGGAGGTAGCTCGCCAAGATTATCGCAATCTTGTGCCTACGTATCTTACATTCGGACGAGAATGAAGAATCAGAGCAATCGTAGTTCGTGGTAACAACCACGAAAAGATGAGGTTGAATAAGTTGGAAATTTGAGAAAGAGACGAAAGGGTGACTGACAAGCAACCCAAGAGCATACCTCAAGAGCTTGTCACTCAAGAATTCAAGGAATGCGGGACTCCAAGAACTCAGTTCTTTCGGGAATTGACTGAATAAATTGAAGATAAAGAATTTGATGTTTTGAAATCGAAAGAATGAATTAATAACAACTTAAGGGCGCGCCTCGAGAGTTATTCATTCGAATATTCAAAGAATGCTTGATTCTGAGAAATATCCCTCTTTCGTAAGTTTTTAAAAACGTTTGTGAACGGATCGAATCGAAGAACGGCATGCGAGGCCAAAGGAAGTTGGTTTGGAAGTAGTTCGACGACGTGTCGAGGATTTGATCGAAGATGGAACCGACTTGACGACGTGTCAAGTGTTAAGGTTGTGAGAAACAATATTAGTCCCTGAGGGTGCTCCTAATATCGAGACCACGAGGAGTTGTGAAGGAAGTGTCAAATGTGGATTGCAAATGCGTACGAGCACTTGACTTAGGAGAATGTTTGAAAATTATTGAATTTAAAAGAGTCGAAAGGTTGAGTGAATAACAACCCCAGAGCGTGCCTCGAGAATTATTCACTCGAAGACACAAGGAATGCTAGACTCCAAGTATCTCCTTCTTTCGAAGTTTGGTCGAGAAAAATATTTTTAAAAATGATTTGAAGCGAAATGGGGTATGAAAATAATTTGTGAACGTGTGAGAAGTGAGAACGCGAGATTGAGTTTGAAAATATCGATTATTTAATAAATGAGACGTCGGCCCCACAACTAAATAATCGGGGTATTACCGAAATGCTAGATTCCAATAACACCATTTTTATTTGAAAAATATTTGGATGAACAGCGGAAATATCACACAGAATGCTAGATTCCTATGATATTTTTTGTTCTAAATCGAAAAATAGAATGAGAAATCGAATAATGCATTATTTAAGGTGTACACCCCAACAATGATTATCCCAAAAATCCAAGAAGTGCTAGACTTCAAGGATTTATTTTCTCATGATTTAATTTAAGAAATTGTTTTTAATAATTAAAAAATAAATTTAAATAAAAAAAATAGAAAAAACTATTAAGTTTAAAAAAAAATTTGAGAAAAAATATTTTAGTGCAATGAGTTTAAATAAAACTAAGAAGATACTAGTTAAAAAAAAGAGTTTGAAGACATATTCTAGTAAATAAAGATAAAAAACGTTTTAAAAATTGGTTTGAAAATATATTTAATATATTATAATATTCTAAGTAAAAAAACAAAATAATAAATCAGAGGGGGGTGCAGCAGTATTTACGGGGTGTAAAAGGATTTACACAGTTGGGCCTTGACCCCAACTTCTGAACAAACAAAAAAAAACAACTCGGGGGGTAAATGAATGAAAAAAAACGGGAGTATGGACCGATATGAAACGAATGGGCCAAAGGCCCATTAACCCATGCCTGCGAATCAACATCCTCTTCCCCTTGCCAAACAGAAACCCTAATTCCCACTTTGGCCGCCGCCGACTTCTCCCTTCACCATCTCCGTTCGAAAACTCCGCCCTTCACCATTTCCACTTCTCTTTTTCTTCCTTCCTCCTAAATCTTCCCCTGTTTACACATGGAAACACAAAAATTCAATCGATCCGAGTCCCAGTTGAGATCCAATGGTGGTTTTCGCGATCTACACATTCGGGTTATAGGTTTGGCAAGCTATTAAAAGATCCGGCTATGAAAGTTCGTGAGGCTTCGTTTGAGGATGTCGATGGCGAGAATCATTGCTTGCATGTTCGGATTAGATACGAGTTTGGGGGAGATTTGAAGGCATGAAAAGGGTTGGTGATATTGTGAGTGAGCTCGTTGTAGATCGATTGCGGACGGTGAGGTTCTGTTGAAGTTGGATCAGAGTTTCTTGAAGGTGTTGAATAATGGTTTGAGTGTAGAATCGGAGAATCTGGAGATCGAAGAAGGTTGAGGTTTGCAGTGATGTGAATCTGGTTTGCATGTTGATGACGGTGGATGATGATGATTGTTAAAGTTTTTCTGGAGAAATTGTGGTGTGTATTTGGGTGTGGATATGTTCGTTGGTGTTTGGATGGATCTGAGATTATTGAGCTCAAATCTGTGTTTGGTTGGATGTTGTGATAAAGTTTGAGTGAAGGTGGATTGAAGTTTAGATCTGGATCTAGGGACGGATGTTCATGTGATCAAGGAGATTTGAAGAATTTATGGAAAAATGTTGATGGTTGATGAATATTGCATGAATGTTGAAGGAATCGAATGAGCTTTGATGAATGTTAGATGGCGTTCTGGAAAATAGTATGAAGATGGATGAAGGTCTGGGGAAAAAATGATGAACACTGATGAAGAAAATATGGATTTCTGGAAAACGGGGGATGAACAATGATGAATGTTCATATGATGGTTTGAAGAAACTGGAAAAAAAGTGATGAACATCATGAGGGTGGCGATGAACAGGATGATTTCTCCGGTGAACACATGAGTTTAACGACGTATGATTCCGGCAAGTTTGGCCGTGTTAATTTCTCCGGTGGAGTGAACAGGGGTTTGCATGGGATGGTGAGGTGGCGCCGTTAGGGTTAGGGTTAGGGCTAGGTGGCGGCTGCTGGTTTCAGTGTTTGGGAAGTGTGTCATTAATGCAGCCGACACCAGGCTTTATAGCCTGCTGACAAGTGGCATAATCTGCCCTAATGGGCCTGCACGAATTGACTAGTGGACCAGATTTAATAAAGCTGTTAATTAATTGCTAATTTAATAGAAAAGAATGAATTGAATCTGACTTAATTAAATAAATAGGACTATTAAAACATTAACACTTAAAGATTAAAACAAAACCTAACTAGTATTAGTTAACTAATAAAATCTAAACAATCTAATTAAATTAAATCTGAATAAATAAACAAAAAGGTGGTAATTTTAAATACTTTAATTAATTTAAAAAAAAAACTAATAAAGTTAATATTAATCTAAATAAAAAGAAACGATAATTAACTACTACTAATCTAATTAATAATAAGTAAATAAAAATTCTAATGACTATATAAAGAAGTCTATTAAAACCAAAACTTAATGAACTATATATATTTTCTTAAAAAGACAAATAATATTCTACTCTAATTAATATTAAACAAAAGAAATTTAATTCTACTATTAAATCTAATAATAAAAAGAGTATTTATCTAACTTCTAATAAAAATAAAAAACTATTTAAATAAATAATTCTACACCTAATTAAATTAAATAAATGATAAAATAAAGATATGAACAAAAAGGTAATATTTAAAAGAAAAGTAGGAAAATAAAAATGGAAACAAAAATGACCAAAATGTCCCTCAGGCCACGTGTCACACTTTATTGGACAGAATGGATAAAATTTCGAAAACACCCAATTTCAGGTGGACACGTGTCTAAATGGCACGAAACAATAAATGCAAAAATATTTACAAAAAGGTAGGACAAATTTAGGGTATGACATCACTGGGGACAAGAGCAACAAGTAGCTTTCGACGCCATCAAGGAGTACCTCACAAGGCCTCCTATTTTATTACCTCCTAGTAGAAATAAGAATATGAAATTATATATTACTGCATCCGATTCGACCATAGGAAGTATGCTAGCTCAAGATGATGATAGTGGAGTCGAAAAACCCATTTACTACCTCAGTCGAATCCTAGTTGGCGCTGAAACTAGGTACACTGTGATTGAAAAATTGTGCCTGTGTCTGTACTTCTCATGTATGAAATTAAAGCAATATATAAAACCATTTGATGTTTGTGTTTCATCCCATTTTGATGTTATTAAATATATATTGTCTAAACTCATTTTACATAGTCGAATTGGGAAATAGGCACTCGCTTTAACTGATTTCTCTTTGACTTACGTGCCTTTGAGGGCCATGAAAAGTCAAATTATGGCAGAATTCATTGTAGACCATGCAATAGTCAAGCCATTAGTAAACATGTTCGACACAAACCTTGGAAATTATACTTTGACAGGTCGAGTCCTAAAAGCGGAACTAGTGTTATGGTATTTATATTATCTCCAAAAGGGATTCCAAGTAAATTTAAATGTCAAGTAGACAGGAGATGTTCCAATAAAGAAGCAGAGTATGAAACCCTAATCACTGGACTTAAGATCTTGATAGATTTAGGGACAGAGAAGGTTGAAATAAAGGGTGACATAGAGCTAGTGATTAAACAGATCACACGAGAATACAAGTGCATCAAAGAGCATTTGTTAGCGTATTTTGCAATGGTGAACCGACTATTGGAGCACTTTGAGATAGTCAACATCACACATGTGCCTAGAATGGAGAATCAAAAGGCTAATGAATTAGCCCAGATTGCATTTGGTATAGGGTGTCGAGCGACAAACTAAGAGAATTTGTCAAAGTCAGAGGAAAGGTGGTGTCAAACCTTTCACCGACACCTAATGGGTTAACCTTAACGAGCATTAAAATGAAAGTTTTGGGCGAGGTCTTTGACAATGTTGAAATTTTCACCATTGATAATTTGACGAAGTCAGATTGGCGAAGGCCAATCGTAGAGTAATTAGAAAATCCAGTCGAAACCATGCCTTAAGTTATATTCATATGGGCAACGAATTGCTGAAAAAGACTTTTGAAGGTGTGTTACTCAAATGTCTGGGTGATACAGAGGCATATTTAAAAATATCAGAGGTCCATAGTGGCGCTTGTGGAGCTCATCAAGTTGGCCAGAAAATGAAGTGGCTATTATGCCTACAGGGTGTCTACTGACCAAGCATGTTAAAGGATTGCATCAATTTTGCCAAAAGGTGTTACAGACATGCAAACATTCAACATGTCCTAGCCATCAAATTGCACGCGATCATTAAACCATGGCCTTTTCGAGGGTGGGCGTTGGACGTCATAAGTGAGATCTGACCAATACCATCGAAGCAACAAAAGTTTATCCTGGTAGGGATTAATTACTTCACGATATGGATAGAGGTTGTACCGTTGATAAAGGTCGATCAAGAGGCCGCGATGGAGTTCATCCAGAAATACATTATTTATAGATTTGGAATTCTAGAAACCATTACCACGAACCAAGGATCCGTTTTTTTGGGACAGAAAATGCAAGAGTTCGCAGCCGAAACGGGTTTCAAATGAGTCACTTCGACACCTTACTACGCCCAGGAGAATGGGCAAGTCGAGGCAGCTAACAAGGTAATCATTGGGTTAATCAAGAAACACATTGCTAAGAAGCCTAAGAATTGGCACAAGATGTTTGATCAGGTTCTATGGGCTTGTCGAACATCCCCTAAGGAGGTGACAAATTCCATGCCTTTTCGTCTAACATTTGGACATGACGTTGTGTTGCCTGTAGAAATTTGTTTACAATTAGTAAGGATGCAGCGCCAAAACGAGATTCCTTTGGAAAAATAATGGAGTATGATGTTCGACGAGACAATCAACTTAGACGAAGAAAGGTTAGCTGCTTTAGACGTGCTGATGCGACAAAAAGCGCGAGTGGCTAAGGCATACAATAAGAAGGTTAAGGAAAAAACCTTTGCAGTAAATTATTATATTTGAAAAGTGATTCTACCTATGGATCAAAAAGACCAAACATTAGGAAAGTGGTCACTAATTTGTGAAGGACCATTTCAAGTGATCCAAACATTCACAAATAATGCCTATGAAATTCAGGAATTAAGTGTTGATCGACGAATCTTAAGAGTAAATTTAAAATATTTGAAAAAATATAAACCTATGCTCCAAGAGATTTAAGTCAAAGGAAAATAAAATATTTCATTAATGATGGGCCAAAAAATGGCGTACAACTAAGATGGCAAACAAAAATTTGAGAACTACATCGTCTTGACAAGAAAATAGTTAAGTGGGGAATCTAAACTTAAAGTATTCGAAGAGGGTCTTCTCGTAGTCAATATTGCTTTCAAGACGGACGTTTTTCTCCGCCAATTGAGCAACCTCTCTTTTATTTGTATGTCTTTCTCATCATGAGCAATCCCTTTGAGGACTTCTTGGTCAATGACATCTTGAGACGGATGTTCCCTAGAAAAATCCAACACAACCTTCTATTACTGAACGTCAGCAATCTTTTTGTTAAGTTCCTCGATCTGAGCTTGATAGGTTAAGATCTACTAGTGGAAAGCTTTGTGTTTGTCGAGATGCTCCTGACATTTGGCCTCAAAGTCACTCAGCTTCTTCTCATAAGCTTCATTGTAGTCCCATTCCACTCACATCTGATGTAACTTTGTCTTGATCTGAAGTTCAGTGTTCCATCAAAGACCAAGATCCTTGACAAGTTGGCTAAAAAAGGCTTCAAGCTCAATCAGGTATTGAGCCAATGAATCAGGAATGTGGCATTGGGAGATTTTGTCAATAAGTTTGAGTACATCAGCCCCAAAATCAGCTTTGTCTTTGATTACGGATAAAACCTCGTCCTCGAACAAGTATGTTTGAAGTTGTTGAAGTTTGAAGGTGACAGAGGCATCCCTCTTTGGTGTAGGAGTGGGGGAGTTGAGGAAGAAGTTGGGTTACCAGCGGACACATGTCAAAGTTTTTGGAGCCTTCTTAAAGCTCAACTAGTTTCTTCGCCTTCATGGCCAGAATTTCATCCAGATTAAGGGAACTGTGGGATTTGGTGTCTTGCAAGGATGGGTCAGAGGTACCCCAACTAACAGCTTGTAAGCTTTGATTATCTTCCCAAGGCACCTCATCAGTAGCAGCGATTGAAGGCTCGTGATTTCCATCAACTTGAGTATCAGGACCGCCAGGAACAGTTGTTGAAGGTTCTTTATTTGCGTCAGCTTGAGCGACAGAATCTCCAGGAACGACTGTCGAAAGCTCCTCGGTGGCAGCACCTTAGGTATCAGGACCGCCAATAGTAGCCATCTAAGTATCTTGATTGGCATTCTTTTGAGTATCAGAATCCAGATTGTCTTCGGTGGAGAAGCATTGAAAGTCGTCAAATTTTTGGGGGTTGGGGCGGGAAGAAGTTTATGTTAAATCTTCAGCAAGGGGTCCCTGTAAAAGAGGCCCAAAGTTATTACCAAGAAAAAAAATGATGAATTTAGACTGCAAAAATGTTCAAATACCTCAAGTGTTGTTGGCTGGGAAGGAAGAGTCAGAGTTGGATCCTCATGCTCAGTAGGTTGAGAAGTCGATGTGAGAATGTTAGGACCCGAGGCTTTGTCACCCAAAGAGACAGTTTTCGAAGCCGTTTTCTTAACAAGAGTGGGTTGTTTTTTCTTGGATGGAGTAGCAGTAGTAGGCATCAAGGACTTTATCAAAGGGAAGATTTGAGAGTTAGTGCTACTCTCAGAAGCTTCGTCTTCAGCAGCCATTATTTCCTATAAGACCTAAGCAGTAAGAAGCATCAGAGGCCCATCAAAATAGAAACTCATAAAACACCAAAATACATGGCATACATATGGTCTTGAAGTTGAGGATACTTTCTTCTTCTCTAGGCGTTTATTTGGAGCTGGCGCAGCAGCCGAAGCACGCTTTCAACTCTAGAAAACAAAGGTAAAAAGTGGTTAATTTGTGTGACTCTCAAACAAAATGAATGCGAGGAACGGAGTTTACTTTATTCTGCGGAGTTCCGTCGACATCAGAGATTTAGATTGTTTCAACAGGGGCATCCTTGGCTAGATTAGCAAAGGGGAGTTTGCCTCTTAATACGACAAAGGCATCATGCAACTTTTGGAGAAAGACAGAGTTGTTGAAGTACTGGTATTAGTAGTGGGACCACCATGTATCGAACTCCTTGGTAGTGAAAAAGGAATTATGAAAATTTAACACGGGAAGCTCAAGGTGCTGAGTTTTGTGAAATTTGAGACAGGCTACGTGGCCGTCGTCGTTTAGTTGTCGACTAGGCCACATGATATCTGTCAAATGGCACACTAAACAATTTGGCAGCATTTGGCTCAAACTAAATTGTCGAGTCACCAAATTGGACTTGTAATTCATAAAACCACACCCCTTTGGCCCAGCCTAAATTCTGAAGGATAACATTGTGGGAGTCAGGAATCCCATCCACACAGTGTTCGACTGTGTCGCATACTTTAGAGAAACGCCAGGGAAAAAATCTCAAAACCAAGTCGGACCAAAGCATTGATCCGCGAAGGGGGAAAGGTCTGAAAAAAAGTGGTGGTGTCAATAAACATCTTAATATACTCCATGAAAATGAATTTGCAGGGAGTTTCTTGGTGAATGGTCTAGGCAAGCCTCATGCCTTTAATAGGTCGATCCTACGTCAAATATAGGATGCGTTTCGTCATAGGAGAACCTAGTCGATGCTCAAAAGTGGCATTTATCCAGTACTGCAGTAGCCAAATAGAGCCCGAAAGATTCAACGCCTTAGGGGTGGAATGAAGCAGTTTTAGCTTCAGGGAAGCAAGTTCCAGATAATGGTAAAGTGAAGCCAGCAGAAGTTTCGCCAAATAAACATGTCGACCCTTATGTATTTGGATCGCCAAACTAATGTAACTCTTGGCTATTTGTAAAGAGTCAGGGCAGAACACGTAGTACGAAAGCCAAAAGATTAAGAAGACAATGTGTTCCTCATTGGAAACTTCCTTCGAATCCTTAACGTAATGGTCCTCGATATAGTACTTGAGGGAGGCACGGTTGAAGGGGAATGTATTCTCAGTGGAGAGAGTGGGGTCGAAGGTTTCTCCTAGAGGAGAAAGGCCAGTAATGGTCGCCACGTTAAAAAGAGTGGTCGTTATCATGCCACAGGGGAGGTGGAAGGTATTAGTTAAACCCTCTCAGAAATAAATCGACGCAAGGAGCATTCAGAGGCTGACCTTGTGAGCTTATCTCGAAATCTGTATGGCGTCGAAGATGCCATCCGTTTTCCATTGCACTTGACATTTATTTTGGACCTTGTTGAGCCAAGCCAAACACTCTTTGTTTCCAGGAGTAGGCATCGACCGAAAAACCCTAACATTGGGATCCATGAATTTTAGGTCGATGGAGTTGTTCTTTTCGAAGGCAGGTGAAATAGCGGGAGTGAAATAAGGAAAACAAACTCATGTACCTTCTTGGGGTGTGTTTTGGCACCTGGGTATGGCGCATGGAAGACCAAGTGCTTGTCAGCCACCACGAAGGGTATCAACATCTGTTGTTGCTAGTTTTCCACCACCACTTTATCAGTGGACGACGGTTGGGGGACAGTTGGTAAGCTCTTCTCATCAGTGAGAGTGAAAGCTAAAGGATTTTTGCTAGTGGCATGAGCGATGGAGGCCATAGCTATGTTAAGAGATGAGAAAAGAAGCAAAGAGGGTGAAAAGGTACTAACAATGCACAAAAATGAGAACAAGGGGAAATGCTGAAGTTTTAGAAAAATGTAGGTGAAAGAGAAGGAAATAAATGAAAATGGTGGAAGAAGTATTTATAGACACCAAAAACCAACAGTAACGATGGAAAAGTGGCAGTCGACAATGGTCTCACGACTGTTCTGTTTCCACTAGAGTGGGAGATTCAATGAGGGTGGTTGAAAACCCATGACCTAGGGGGGGTACACTTAAGCAATTTATCTTACAAGTCTTGCTTCTTTTGTTTGTTTCTTTTTAAAATTCCGTTGTACTATTCTTTCATTAAGTTAGTTTAATCTTGCAAATGTATTGTTTCATCTACCATTCCTAACCTAAGTACTCAAACACTCGATCTGTACCTAACACATAGTCTAGGATTCTTGTAGTCGATCCTGCACGTAAACTTTAATGAGAGGTTAGAGGTTGTTCACTGTAAATCTCGTGCGAACAACAATATATATGGTTTATTCTGTACATCAAACTTTGAATATGTAAGACATTTATTAGATACTCGAGTCAAACTTCACAAATTTTTAGAGAGGGGGTTTATTTATGGTTTTGCATACTTGCATGATTATTTGAACTTTACTTGAAAGTGTGAATCATGTTGGGTGTAGTGATAAATTTGAAAAGTAAGCTTTTCCTTTGTACAAGCGAAACATCATAGAAATCGAGGTCGGTGTACATGTTCAAAGCGAATTCTAGTTGGAAGATGCATGTCACTTAAATGGCACAAGCTTATAGTTGAATTTCACATCGTTTTTTAATAAATAATTTTAGTGTTTATAAAACCACAATGCATACCTCATTGTCTTCATGTGCATGGGCTTGAAATGATTCTTATCACAAATTGAATTTAGGCCCAAAAATTGTTTTAATTAATTTAATTAATTAATTTTTAAAAATATTAATTAAAATAATTAACTATTAATTTATTCTATAAAAAAATATTAATTAAAATAAATAACTATTAATTTATTCTTTAAAAAATATTAATTAATAGATTATCCTAATCTTCAATGTCATATCATTAAAAATTATTTTTGTATCTCAATCATCAATGCCATCTCCTTAAAAAGTGGAGGGAAATCACAAAAATTCAAAGGCCATCAAAATCAAGAGAACAAAATTACAGGTTTTGTAATAGGGGAACCAATTGTTTAAAAGGTACAAACAATGAGGACCAAAAGTGCATTTAAACCAATATTTTTACACTATCAAAAATTTTAAAATTTATGGTACAGTATCGGAAATTTTGAAAATTTCTGTTCCGGTAGTGTAAAAAGAATTTTAAAAATGTTTCACTATTAGAAATTTCAAATTTTCCAGTACAAACTGAAAATTTTAAAACTTCCGGCATTTTGAATATTTTTTTCTGTAAAATTTTATTTTTACTGAAAATTTTAAAATTTTCGATAAAGAAAATGAAATTTCTAGTAATATAAATTTTTTTTACTTGTTTTAAATTTTTTTCAAAAGCAACTTAGAAATTATGAAATTTTGGAGTATGTGTTCGCACGTGTTTTTCGCGCAGACGACCTCTGACCTCCCGACGCGGGTTTGCTTGCGGGGCCGGTAAAACTAGTTCCAGGACTCAGGTTCTGGGTGTGTTGATTACTTAAGATTTATGTTGCACTCGACAGTTTTGTGTTTTTGACGGTGTATATGATGAAATTTAAACAAGTAAAGACAACGATGCTTTTAGTAAGACAAAGAAATATTAGAATAGTGACATAAAAGTAAAGGCATTGTTTTCATAACATAAAAACTTGGTAAATTCAACATAAAAAAGGAAAGTACAAATGAGAGTGTTCGTACATTTTGTAAGGAAAGGGGAACTCTTTTCTCTCAGTGTGCGGTACTCAAAGTGTTTCTCTTAAGATGTTGACAAAAAACGCCACTTTCTTCAAGCCATACATTGCTTTATATAGGCAAATAAAATAATCGTCAGATCGCTTCTGGTGCCACCACGTGTAGAGCCACTACTTTTGTAACTTCCCCCATGTTCCCTTTTTTAAATCTATTTCCCACCAGGCAACAAAACCCCTTTGTCAGGTGTGCAAATTGTTATCTTGGTCGACCAACCCATGTCTTTATCGATCACACACCTTTTAATATGCTGTCGACTTAGGCTGCAACCCTTGAGTCTCGTCAACTTCAACATTTTGCTGCCAATAACCTTTACGGGCTTTTCCTAGCCAACGAATATTGTCGGTTTGGGACGTTTCTTCACATTTCCTATCGACGTCGACTCCCTTGTTGTCGATATTTTTAGTTGGCTCTTTTTCAGCCAACAAGATGCCCCACCAAAACTCAAGTCTCAACGGAGAATCCTATCGACTAAGACACTCGATGTTTCTTAGGCGTGTAGTAGTTATCTGTGCCATCATGGTCTCTTGTCGAATTAGCCACGTGCCAGTCGCCTCTTGACGTGATGATGGCGCCTTTCTGTGCCACAATTTTCAAGGATTTCCATCATTCTTTTCCACTTTCCCACGTCAATACCAACTTCCACTCATTACTTTTCCTACGAATGAGAAGCTGAAAAGTCCTTTGGCCTCTTCGTCTCCAGTCAGCTTTGGATATAAATAGCCCCTTTGTCTCACTTTTAAACTTTTCCCAATACTCTCTTTGTTGCTTCTCCTTCTCTAAAAAACCAAAAATGTTCCCGTTTTTCAAACTACCACCTTCAATGGCTTCATCAACTACTTCCCGAACCCACACAAAGGGTAACAATCCTATTGCGTTCGTCATCTCAAAGGCAGATTCTCGCAAACCTTTCCCCAACCCCACTTCTGTTGATGAAAATGTGTTGGCTGCTTGGAAACGGAAAATGATCATTCCTTTCGCGGTGGCCGGAAGGCTCCATATGTTTCATGGCCCCTATCCTACTGGAAAGCCTAGCCATGAGGACATGCAAACGTTCTTTCCTGGTTTTCCTGCAGTCATTCCCCCAGCTTTCTGCAAGGGTGGCACCCTTGATTTGAAATTCATGACGCCAAAGGCTAGGGTGTTTCGTTCGATGCCAACCCCAGGCAACAAAGACTACCTCGCCTGATTGAACAAGGTCCAAAACAAGCGTTAATACCAATGGAAAAGATCTGGCATCTTAGACGCCAGTTAACTCTCAAGGAATGCTCACAGGGTCAACCCCTGTCTTTTGCTGACGTCGATGTTCTTCTGAGAAGGTTCGACAAACACTTTCCAATTGCCCTATGGGATGATGTCGCCTACCCTTTTCAATGTGGTGGCCATTGTTGGTCTTTCCCCCTTGGGTGAAACCTTCGACCCCACCATAGAAACTGAGGTGTCTTTCGACTTCGACTGTGCTGGCTTTCAGAATTTCATCGAAGATCGTCATAACAAAGATACGATTGAAATGTCAGACGAGGAGCACATTTCTTTCTTGACCCTGTGGCTATCATACTATCTCTTTTGCCCAGGCTCCTTGCAAATATCCAAAAGCTACATTAGCTTGGCTATTCAAATCCACGAGGGTCGACAGATGGCCCTTGGAAAACTTCTCTTGGCCTCTCTGTATCATTCTATGGGACTGTCATCTCTGAAGATTTCTCGTCTTTACGAAACCACCAAAGCCCTGAATGTGTCGGGACCTATGTGGTTACAGATGACGTCGTGACCTGTTGCTCGACAATTTGGCCTGATCCAGATGCTTCCGAAGCCCTTAGTCTGACATCGTGATGACGTCGTGTGGGCTGGTCGAAGGCTTAACTTGGCGAGACATAGGAACTGTCTTAAGTTTGCTAGGTTGACCCAACATTTAGAGCTTCCCGTTTTCTGTTACAAACCCTTGTTCTTTACCACCAAAAGATTCAATGTCTGGTGGTCGGAGTACCAAGCCCAACATTTCAATCATGACCTCTTCCTAAAAAACATGGTCGACGCCTTTGCAGCTTTATCAGGCGAAGCCCTTGGTCTGTCGGCGCCTCTGGTGGATGCAAGGCCAACTAGTGCTCCTAGGGATGCACAGAAAAGGGTAAACTCATTCTTCCTTGTCTTTATTTTCTTATACCTGAGTTTTCGTGTTGTTTTCTGACTGTTACTCATCTCTTTTAGGGGCACAAGAGGGACCCACCTATGGCGTCGACTTCGACCCAGCCAACCAAAAAACAAAAAACTTCTAGCGCTCAGGTATGGCATGTCTCGTTATCACTCTTGTTTCGTTTGTCTCTGTTTGTCCACTTACACAGTTTGTTCTGGCTAGGTTCTTGAGCAACAAATAATTCCTGACGTTGTGATGTCGGATGAGAGTACCCGTTCTCGGGTTTTTCCTTCTGAAACGTTGGATTCTCCCCCGGCCACACCTCTGAGACGGAAGAAGAAGGCTCCAACAAAGAAAACACCTCTCAAAGGGGTTGCTTCGACTCCCAGACCTGTTGTTCCTGAAGACCTAACTGAGGTCTTCCATACCGTGGTCACAAAAACTCCTCCATCGCCTAAAACTGCCGAGGTATTCCTCTTTTCGCCCCTTTTTTTTCGATATTCCTCTTGCATCTTCTTATCGACCTTTCCCTTGGTTGTTTCACAGGACGCAGAAGACCCGGATTCCCCAACATTAGCTGACATTATTGCCAACACTGTTGGTCAATCTGCTGAGACTATACCTCCTTTAAGTCCTCAAAAGGTTGATGAATTCCCTGGGACGTCGACAGAGGAAACTCCTAAACAAAACCCTATTGTTTTTATTGATCTTGAGGCAAATGCCGAGAACAATGCTCCCAGTCATAGAGAAGAGGGTGTGGGTGCTCATTGTGCAGCTGACACTTCATCGCCTCCGAGGAGTGGCGTCGAAGATATGCTTAATGCTACCCCAGAGGAGATTTTGGCCTCAAAAGTGTCGAAACCTGCAAAAATGTTGAAAGCCCTCCTCAAGCTTCACAGCTGTGTTGAGGCCGTTACCCCTGCTGGATTGAAGAACACTATTGACCCGGCCAAGGATAGCACTTTCACCCTCAAACTGCAGGAATTAAGGTCCTACTTGTTTAAGGAAGAATTTGGCGAAGCAGCCACTGAAGACCCTATAGCTCAAGACGTCTTCAAGATTCTGGATGTGCTTTCGACATTCGACGTGCCTGCCTCTACAGCCGAATATCTTATCGAGTTTGAGGCCTTCTTTACTCAACTAGCGAAAGATGTGACTTTGTGCAAACAAGCCGACGCCTAAATTCGAGCCAAGATTAACGAGATGAAGCGGGAGTGGTATCTCAGTGTTGTTTGTGAAAAGAACTTAAAAGATTATGAGGCTTCCCAGCGAACACGCTCCGACAGACATCATGCCCTCTACCAGCAAATATCTGGATATCACACCCAAATAGTGGAGCTAGAATAAAAGATTACTGACGTCGAAAGGGAGAAGGCTTCTCTGGATGCTGAAACACCCTTGTCGGCCAAGGAAGCTATCGACCAGGATGTGGTAAAAGGGATTGCTCATGTCGAAGCTGCTTTGAAGATTAAGACAACCATTGAAGAAATGTGTCAAAGGAAACTTGTCTTAGAGAGTCGGGTAGACCATGAAAGGACCTTGCTTGAAAGCTTTAAGGTAAGGTTCCCAGAGTAATCATGTTTCCCTTTTTATTTTTGTGTACCTTGTGTTGGCCGTCCACAACCGTCGGCCGTTTAAAGAAATATTATTTTTTAATCTGAATCTCTTGTAGCATAGGTCTGTATTTTTTTAAATACTTCCCATTTATCCTGATGATACGCCGGTCTCCCCAAATTTATTGGACCTCATAAGCGTTATTACTAAACGCTTAGATTACTTGGAATGGTCCTTCCCAGTTTGGGGACCATTTCCCTAACCTCTGGTCCTTTTGATTCGTCGAAAGTATGGCCTTCCAAACATAGTCACCGACTATGAAGGCTTTCTTCCTGACCTTCTTGTTGTATGCTTGGGCTACCCGGGCCTTCTGGTGCAACAATGTGTCGAGTGCCTCCATCCTTTCTTCGTCTAGGTCCACAATCTCGTCCATTATCATACTCCAATATTGCTCTGACGGGATGTCATATTGACGTTGGATGCATACTGACTAGAGGTGAACCTCTGCTGGAAAAACAACGTCATGCCCAAATACCAAACGAAAAGGTGACAAACCAGTAGACTCTTTAGGAGATGTTCGACAAGTCCACAATATCTGATCCAACGTCTGGTGCTAGTTCTTGGGTTTTTGGGCAATGTATTTCTTAATGAGCCCAATTATCACCTTGCTGGCTGCCTCGACTTGACCGTTCTCCTGTTCATAATAGGGGGTGGAGGTAACAAGTTTAAACCCTTCCTCTACTGCAAATTCTTTCATTTTCTGGCCAACAAATACTGAGCCTTGATCTGTAGTGATCGTCTCAGGGGTGCCAAACCTATACAAAATATATTTCTGGACGAAGTTGATGACGGCCTCCTGGTCTACTTTTAACAATGGCACTACCTCAATCCATTTTGTGAAATAATCTATTCCGACGAGGATGAACTTGTGTTTTCTAGTGGAGGCTGGTCGAATCTCTCCGATTACATCCAGTGCCCACCCTCGAACAGGCCATGGCTTGACTACAACGTGTAGTTCGTCAGCTAGCACCCGTTGTAAGCCAGTATGATTTTAACAATCTTGGAAACCTTTCGCAAAGTATATACAGTCTTTGAGCATCCTTGGCCAATATACTCCTTGCCAGAATAGTACCCACTTCATTTTTTGCCCAGCTTGGTAGGCTCCGCAGGCCCCACTATGCACCTCTGATATTGTCAAGTATGCGTCAGCTTTCCATAGACACTTAAGCAACACCCTTTCTGGTGTCTTTTTGAACAGCCCGTTTCCCATTAGAACGTAACTTAATGCTTGATACTTGCCCACCATACAGACTGCACTACTCGCCCAATGGTTGCTCCACATTTCTGTTGGGTCACCCATTTCTCCATCTTTCTGCCCACCAAACGATTTGGATATTACTTTTTCTTTAACTTCGATGAATTCTTTCAACCTGTCTTCTGAGACTTTGTACCCAGAGGCAATTTGTGCCAGGTCGTTAGCTTCTTGGTTGTCTATCCTAGGCATGTGCACAATATTGACCACCTTAAAGCGTTCCAGCAATCTTTTCACCATCGTGAGGTACATCACCAGATGCTCCTTGACGCATTTATATTCTTTGGTGAGTTGTCTGATGACCAGTTCGGAGTCACCCTTAATTTCGATGCTCTTGGCGCCTAGTCTTTTGAGAATTCTCAGTCCGGCGATCAAGGCTTCGTATTCTACCTCGTTATTGGAGCATCTGTCTTCGACCCTACACTTAAACTTAGTCGGATGGCCCTGGGGGAAATTATTAGGGCACCTATTCCGGCTCCATTTTTGTGGCTTGACCCGTCGAAATATAACTTCCAGGGGTCTGTGCTGACCGTGCAAAGCGGTTGTTCAACCATTGCATGGTCGACCATGAAGTCTGCCACTATCTATCCCTTCAGAGGGACATAGGTAAGGGAGAATCCAGTTAGTGCCAGGGCCCACTTTCCAACTCGACTGTGCAAAATAGGTTTTGACAACATATGTTTGATAACATCAAAATGCGATGAAACGTGAACTTTGTCTGGTTTAATATATTGCTTTAATTTAGTACATGAAAAATACAAACACATGCATAACTTCTCAATCATGGAATACCTAGTTTCAGCATCAACTAACATTCGACTAAGGTAATAAATGGGCCTTTCGATGCCATTATCGTCCTCCTGAGCTAACATGCTTCCTATAGTTGTGTCGGACGCTGCAATGTGTAACTTCATGTTTTTATTTGGACTTGGTGGCAACAAAACCGGAGGCTTTATGAGATATTCTTTAATGGTGTCGAAAGCCTTTTGTTGCTCCCGTCCCCAGCAGAACTCGCTCTCCTTCTTGACTTTCAATAACGGCGAGAACGATTTTGTCTTGCCACTTATATTTGATATGAATCTTCGCAAGAAGTTAACTTTTCCCAGCAATGACTGGAGCTGCTTTTTCGTTGAAGGGGGTTTGAGGTCCAGAATTGCCTTTGTTTTGTTTTGTTTTGATTTATTTCGATGCCCTTCTTATGAACCACAAAACCCAGGAAATCTCCTGCATGTACGCAAAAAGCAAATTTTAGTGGATTCATTTTTAATCCATATTTCCTCATCCTCTCGAATGAGCGTCGAAGGTGGTCCAAATGGCCGACTTCTGATGATGATTTTATGACTGTGTCGTCAATATATACCTGCATGAATTTTTCAATGAAATCATGAAAAATAGCATTCATAGCCCTTTGATATGTTGCTCCAGCGTTCTTCAAACTGAATGGCATTACCATCCATTCATAGGTTCCTAATGCCCCTGGGCATCAGAATGCTGTTTTAGGAACATCTTCCTCAGCTATGAAGATCTGGTTATATCCAGAATATCCGTCGAGCATGCTTAGATACTTAAAACCAGCGGCTGAATCGACTAACATCTTTGCCACGGGCATTGAATACTCATCTTTAGGGGTGACATTATTTAAGTCTTTGAAGTTGATGCAAACTCTCAGGGTTCCATTTTTCTTGACAACCGGAACTATGTTCACCAACCACTCAATGTACCTTGCTATACGGATGAAGCGACTTTGTAGCAACCTTTCAATTTCCCTCTTGATTTTCAGTGTAACTTCTAGGGTGAACCTACATGACTGCTGCTTAACAGGTTCCCTCCCTGGTTGGATGGGCAATCGGCGTTCTACAACCTCCCGACTTAGCCCTGCCATTTCGGCGTAATCCCAGGCGAAGCAATCTTTGTACTCTCTCAATATCTCGATCAGCTTGGCTCTCATCTTCGAGCCAATTTTGGTACTTACGTATGTAGGTCTCTTTGTGGTTCTTTCCCCTAGATCAATCTCTTCGAGTGGATCCTGCGCCTGTATTTTCTGCACGCCGTAGGTTGGGTTTTTCTCAAACCCCAAAGGCTCGTCATCGTAAATGCATTCGAGCCTCCGGCTTTCTGAAGCTGTTGTTTGGCCTTGTCGGCCACTTGCACATGTATCACTGACGGTATTCCCGTATTTTTCCTTTTCGAGTACCGTTTTTTGTTTGTTTTCAGCCAAATAGGCCAAAATTCGATCTAGGCTTTCTGACTCAGCAACCATCTTTATCTATGGGGTATCAGATGATTCCCAAATGAAACCATAATCTGGGTCTAAATTCAAGATAGATCGGTGTTGGCAGAGGTATAAGATCCTGCTCGTCGTCACATGGTGCCACGTGCTAGTCAAAAGACCTTTTCGTCCCCTTGGCTTCATCGATCCTATAATAACTCTGGTCGGCTTCGACATTCTCAACGATGTCGTCTTTCCTCCAAATAGTCAGTCTTTGGTGTAGCATTGAAGGAACCACCCCGATTCCATGGATCCATTCTCATCCCAATAAGAGGTTAAAATTGGCTTTTGAATTTATGGCCATGAAGAGCGTCGACATGGTGGTGGTTCCGACTGCCAAGTCCACTTGGACCACTCCTAGAATATTACTGGTTTTACCCTCATAGTTGGACAAAACCATGTTATGTTGCTTGAGATCAGCCTCAGTCTTGCCGATCCTCTTAAATAAGGTGTGGGGCATCAAATTCACTGCTGCCCCTCAATCCACGAATACCTTATTCACTGCCACGTCGTCGACCTTTACCTTTATGAACAATGGTTTCAAGTGATACATCATCCCTGGGCTGGGTCTTTCGAACATGGAAGTTTGCTCTTCTACCACACCACTGTTCATCACATAATAACATAGTGGCTTGTCTTCTGCAGCTTCACCTGGCAAGAAATCATCATCTGACTCCGAGTCTTCAGATACCCTATCATATTCTGCCGACAATATTGACACAATCTCGCAGTTTACCACAAAGTCTTCACCGTAGGTGTCGTCATTTGTCTCGTCATACATGTCTACGTCCAAATCCTCTTCTGGAGATGGGGTGTATTCCTCGTCTGATTGAGGTGTATATTCAAAGTCTTCATCCGACTGAGGGTTGTATTTTGGATCTTTCTTGCTTTTTGCTCCAGCGGTGAACGTCGAATTCTGGGTCGACACCACCGCCCTTTTTTCAGAGACTTCCATGGTCAGTGTTGTGACCTGGTTTGCCATTGTCTTCTATTTTTCAACCCATCTGGTTTTTGGGGGTTGGTTCTTCAACTCGGGATTCCCGATAGGTCGTAGCTGCAAAGCCGATGCTTCTCTAACAACCTTTTTGTTCCGCTGATGATGCCTCCACTAGGTCCTTATCATTGGGTTCTTGCCTTTGTAGTTGGGGGACACCACATATCCCTTAGACTCAGCATTCTTGTCGGAGGATTTTTCCTTTCTTTCCAGATCCAGCACTCTCCACTTTGGCCTCTTGCTCCCTTTCTGGGTTACGGGAGCCATCCACTTATCCTGCGGGGTGTCAGACGGGGGCATAAAACTCTTGGGCCTTGCTTGTTGAAACAACTTTTGATATTCCTGATTTCGTCAAGGAGCCCCATCTTTTTCGAACACAAACCTTGGGACTGGTGGTCTGCTCGACTCGAATTTGTCTGCCGCTTTCTGGTCGAACACAGCATGACATCTGGGGCAGAGGGCGGCTTTAGAGCCGCTAACTTTGCATTTTTCTTAAAACTCAGCTAAGCTTTCCCTAGCCTGAGGGTAGATTCCCTCAAAGTCCTTTTCTGCTTTCTTGTCAGATCCCTCAGTAGCCTCGATCATCAGGCATTCAAGCGTCGGGGTTGTCATCTGCTCTTCAAGGCCCTCAGTAGCCTCGACCATCATGCATTCTGCCACTTCAGAGTACAGTGCTTCTTCCATCTTCAGAGGGTCTGTGTCCACTTGCATCTTTGGTCTTTCATCAAACTGGAGTCGTCCTTCTTTCAAAGCTTTCTGCACCAAATCCCTGAAAAGAACACATTGAGCTGTTTTATAACCAAGGAAATTATGAAATTTGCAAAATCCCCTCTTTTTCTTTTGTTCTCAAGGGGCATCTTTTGTCCTAAACGGGACGAGAATTTGACCATCTTTGACCAATAAATCAAATATCTCGTCGCATTTGGATACATCAAAAAAGTATGTTTTCGCAACATATTTGTCCGTTTTTTCCATATCGACCGGATTCTTTCTGTTCGACGGCTTTAGGACTTTGCACGCACATGGGGGCCCAGGTTTTAATTCGGTCACATTGACAGAATTTTCTTCGACGAACTCCTCGTCGTCAGATGAATATCCATCGGTGGCCGGAAACGCAACCTTTTCTTTCTTATGATATCGACTAGCCTGAGATTTCTTGCTCCTTAAACGTTCGACCTACCGGGCGCGGTCGGCCAGCTGTGCCATATCCCTAAGGTATTGTGTGTCTAGAATTTTCCCAATAGAATAGTCTAAACCTCCTGCAGCCATTTCGACCAGTTTGTGTTCAGGGACTTGTGTAAAGCATCGCACCTTCAATAGTCTGAACCTATTCAGATACTAGTCTACGGACTTCGCTGCCTTTCGTTTTACGCTGGCTAGTTCTTTCAAACTAATCTTTGATTGTCCCATGTAAAATTGCTCATGAAACAATCTTTCTAACTGTGTCCACGTATGGACCGACTGTGGGGGCAACAAGGTGAACCACGTGAACGCGTTCTTGGTTAGGGAACTAGGGAAATATTTCATTTTTAGGTCTTCATTATTTGCTATGTCCTAAGCTTCGGTCTGATACCTAGCGACGTGTTCGACGGTGGATTCCTCTGTTTCACCTGCAAACTTGCTGAATTTTGGCACCTTCCATCCCCTTGGCAACTCTGTTTGCAAAACAAAGTCTGATAGAGGGGACGTGTAGGTGGGTCATCGAAGGCTTGGGTTCACATTGTTGCGAACCATAATGTGCTCGACCATGGCCTCTAGATTAGCTTTGCCCCCTGGATTCTCGTTCCTAACTTGTCTGACCATATAATCTGGGTCTTGGTTCTTGTGAACCATCACAATGGGGGGCCTTTGAGCCACCCTGAGTATATGTTCGTACTCAGGCGTCTGTAGGTAGTTTGTTTCTTTGATAGGGTCATTATGTCGGACAGGCGTGTCAGGACGATTGGGAGGTGTCTGTCTTCCTGTGGCCTTGGGGTCCCCCAAGAAGTCTCATTTTCGTGTCATATGAGTTGCCAGTTGTTGGTAATCCTGAGTCGAATCTTGTATTAATGGTCTCAGAATAATGCCTATTTGCTGGGTCAGCATATGTACCATCTCGTGATTGATTTCGTCCATCTATTGTCGCATAACCGCGACAAAACTGGTGGTAAAAGTTAGTATCACGGTGGAAAACGAATCGAAACCTGGTGGCCTCCCCCCTTGCTGATTCACAAGTCCTAGGTTTCGATATGGCGAGAATGCTGATGAGGAATTTTCTCCCGTGCCTAGCCCATCATAGCATAACGTTGACATGAACTTTGCCGGCATTCCCAAGTGTTAGGGTGCCGACATAGTAAAATTGGGCAAGTATTGCCCTTTGACTCCCGTCATTGCTGGTCTTGCCTCAGGTCGACGCGGAGTTGAGAACGGTTCGCTATGTGCGGTCGAAGTTATTGTTGTGGATTCAGTGCTTACAACTGTCACCAGTGGTAAGACTGGATTCTCCCGCGAAGACGGTTCTTCGTTTTGTCGTGGTGTTACCACCTTTCCACTGCGTAAACACATATACCCAAACCTTCAGGTCCCACTGGACGTGCCAATTTGTTCGCACGTGTTTTTCTCGCGGACAACCTCTGACCTCCCGACGCGGATTTGCTTGCGAGACCGGACAAACTAATCCCAGGACTCAGGTTCTGGGTGTGTTGATTACTTAAGATTTGTGATGCACTCGACAGTTTTGTGTTTTTGACGGTGTATATGATAAAATTTAAATAAGTAAAGACAACAATGCTTTTAGTAAGACAAAGAAATATTAGAAGAGTGACATAAAAGTAAAGACATTGTTTTCATAACATAAAAACTTGGTAAATTCAATGTAAAAAAAGAAAGTACAAATGGGCGTGTTCGTACAATTTGCAAGGAAATGGGAACTCTTTTCTCTCAGTGTGCGGTACTCAGAGTGTTTCTCTTAAGATGTTGACAAAAAACGCTCATTTCTTCAAGGCAGACTTTGCTTTATATAGGCAAATAAAATAACCGTCAGATCGCTTCTGGTGCCGCCACGTGTAGAGCCACTACTTTCGTAACTTCCCCCATGTTCCCTTTTTCAAATCTATTTCCCGCCAAGCAACAAAATCCCTTTGTTAGGTGTGCCAATTGTTATCTTAATCGACCAACCCATGTCTTTGTCGATCACACACCTTTTAATGTGTTGTGGACGTAGACTGCGACCCTTGAGTCTCGTCGACTTCGACCCTTGAGTCTCGTCGACTTCGACATTTTGCTGCCAATAACCTTTACTGGCTTTTCCCAGCCAACAAATACTGTCGGTTTAGGATGTTTCTTCACATTTTCTGTCAACGTCGACTCCCTTGCTGTCGATATTTTTAGTTGGCTCTTTTTCAGTCAACAGTATGCTAGATATAATTTTGAGGATGATAGGTTAAATTCTCTCAGAAATACCACTTCAGTCCTTTATGATTAAGACCCGTAAACCTACATTCGGAGCCTCTAAGATTAAAGGTCCGTTTGTTTTGACTTTTTTTTAAATGATTTTTATAGTGTAAAATATTTTTAATGTAGGAAAATTTTATAAAGAAATTTTTTATAAAAGTTTCAAATGAAAAATTGGTTGAATATTTATTCTTAAAATGTTATTTTATGTATTTCATCATTTTATCGAAACTTTTTTTTGTTGTCAAAATTTCAAAAAATGACTTTAATTTTGAAACTATTTCAAATAGTTTTTTCATAAGAATAATTTTTTAGATGCAATTTTTTAAAAAAACTGTAATTTTAACTATGTTTTAATCTTCAATGTCAAAATTTATCTTTTAATTTATAAAAAATAAATTAAAAAAAAAACTTGTAATAGTTTGAAAATTTTTTCAAAAATACAAAAAAAAAAATTCATTTTTTTTAAAGCTAAATCAATCTGACCCTATGGCTTGTGAATCTGCATTCAGAAAATCGCCTTAGGATTCTTCACATTTTTTAAGATTTCAAAAGGCTAAATAAAACTGCAAATGCATAGAAAAATAAAACTTGGGACAAGCCCTCTTTGAAAGGATAAAATATTCCTAGTACTTGATTGAATATCTGGTTTGCACCATCCACATTTCACAGCTAGCTAGTTGGTAGAATGCATGAAAATAGGCAAGTTGATAGAATGCATGAAAATATGCAAGAGTGAAAGCTACCGTATTGCCATATCAACAAATATTCATCTTAAAGCCAAGATCTGAACAATTTTCCTACATGCATAGAGACAACTTAATACTTGACGACAGAAAACAAAGTTCCATATAATTCAATCTGATCTCATACTATTTATCACCACGCTAAAAAATATATTGATCCTAAAATAAAGCATTAAAATATCTCTGAGCAAAATCTTCATGATTATTATCAGATCAAGCTTAAACAGTTATAACTATGAAAGAGTGAATGAGAGAACCCGCCAAGCATTCATCTTCCTCTTGAAACTGAATCTTCCATCTCACCATGTGACGAAGGGAATAGCTCTATATAGCGACTCCCAAGTGTCATTCTATCCTTTGCCATGGCAGCTTTTGAATCTTCAGCATTTTCGAATTCCACATAAGCCTCCCCAGAAGGTCTACCCTCTGAATTCATTACAATATGAATTGAATCCTCTGACAGAGCAAAGTCCTTGAAGAACTCCATTATGTCATCCTTATTTGCAGAAAATGGTAATCCCCTCAGTCGCAACACTCCTGTGTGCTCAGCCGAATCTTTTCCATCATCGTATGATTTAGCCCGGGGAGCACTTCGACGAGGTGAACCGCCTCGAGCATCTGAAACCTCATTTGCAATTGCCTTGTAGTATTCCTGTCGCTTACTTCTGAAAACTTCAACATATCTTCTACCTATGTTCTGCCTGTTTCTTTGAAGAGCAAAATCGACTTGAAGTGGATACCCCAAAACACAAAAGCCTTCCCCAGAAAACTTGCCACCTTTATGAACAAATAGAACATCAACTATGTCTAGACCATGGAAGAACTCAGCCACATCGGTTTCAGTACAATCAAAGGGAAGGCCGCGCAGTCGAACAACAGGGAACGGCGGGGGAGGAGGAGGTTGGCTCACATATCCATATGGAGATGGATTGTACATATAACTGGAACCTGGGGAACCATAGAATGAAGATCCCGCGTCAACGGTCCGCTGACGTTTTGAAGCCATTTCCCGTCCATCGCCACCATCAGCAAATTTACTGAAATTTTCATCAATAACCAAAACTGAAGTCAATAAGTTTATCATTATAGTCCACGGACATTAAAGTTTAAGTACTCTAGATTGTCTTGTAAAATTTCAGTAATCATCACAATTCATATTAACTGAGACAGCAAAAGAATCCTGTCACAAAAACCTCAGGTTTGAAATTTGAAATAGGACACACAATTAAATTGAAGATTGAAACTAGAATAAAGGAAAAACTGAAATATCAAAAGCAATGTTAACATATGACCATTGACAATTGGACAATGGACAAGAATAAAGACATATTTAGAGTTATCTTTTCTTCTACCATCCACACCGCAGAAGTATGTAAGACATGTCACAAAACAAACAATTAGATTTCTTCAAAGTAGTTATGATTAGTAACAACTAGAAACAGTACATCAATTATTTTATCCTTCGTTCTGTAATCTCACCAACAACTAGATAAACAGATAACAGCGGTTAAACTTAACAGAGAGAGGAATTAAAGAAGTCCAACAACTATAAGAATATCAATTACAAAATGGTCACCAAAACCTGCTATCTTCAACTAGTGCAAAGAATATTTTTAACCAGACAATGAAATCAAATATATCGCATTAAAAAAAAAGATATAAAACAATGCTCTTTATAAAAAAAACTAAATAGCATATGACAGTGCAAAGTACTCAAGTAGCCTCTCATTTAATTCAATCTCAATAGTGACCATAACAATAATTATCCACTCAAATGTAGGTCTAATTTTATTCTAAGGTAACTGCTATTAAATACATATCCAATCTAAATTAAAAGATAAACTTGATCAATTAATTAAACATCCTACATTGAAAGCATCTACAAACAAAGACTAAGACCAAAGCTAGCAAAAACTTAATAAATTGCACATTAATTTTCGTTGAATATGAAGCATTCGTCAACTAAGACTCTTTCAATCATACCCGTAAACATTTGGGCACTAGAAAGTCAAATGAGCTCATAAAGCAAGAAAATATCATAAAGCAGCAAAGCACAAAATACACCATAATCACTAACAATCAAGATAGAGATGATCTAACTAAAATTCATTACGGAACTTAGGAAAACACGATTCCAAAAGCACATTATTGTTCAGGTCTCAAACTATGGGCTTGCTTGATGGTTGTAAGTTATAGGTTTTCAAATGCAAATTTGAAACGAAGTGTTTGGATAAAATGGGGTTAGGTTATTTTCTATGGCAGTTTTGTCAATTTTCAAAAATTACAAAAAAAACACACACCCATTATGGTCTTTCTATGACGGCAACAGAGGGTGCTACATTTCAGTGAACACAATGGAGGGTACCATACAATGACGACAAAGGAGGCCCAATGGCAGTGTCATAAGATGATGACAGCAACTCCACTGCAAGGTGTTGGGTGATGGTGAGAGCGTTAGAAGATATCAAAGAATGGTAACAGAGGGTGCCAAGGGGCAGCAACAGCAGTGGAGGGATTCATGTAGCAGTGGAGTATATCCGAAAGCAGTGACGGTGTTGAAGAGTGTCATGGCAGTACTTAGGAATTATAAGGTTGGCCACTGAAAACTCGTCATGATTCTTAAAAATCGCATAAAACTGAAAACTAGGTTTGGTTTTAAAAATTCTCAATACTTAACTAAAAAGTAAAAAAGCAACCCCAAGTGGCCTCAATGCAGCATAGTTTGTTACGTATAAAATATAACTTACATTTGGATGCATATGAAATGTTTTATATATTGAATCTCTGTTAGCTTCAATGATTTCTTTTCTTCTAACTAGCTAATGGTAGTATGGTTGCAGCAGTTTAATGAAACTGACTTAATGATGAATTGACAACAACAGTGTTTGTTGCAATATCTTCATCTGCCAAACATAATCATCTATGTGACCAAGTCAAGTTTTGAGAGGATGCATGCAGGGTAAAATAGCCTTTCCTAGAGGCTTGTCCTAACCTGCATAATCACTCAACATTGCATAATTTACCAACAATTTTTTTAAAAAAATCAGCCCCAGGTCCTCATTTAAAATGTAATTTTCATAAAACTAAAAAGCTTTAAGAAATAGAGAATGAAATACCCAGATACTCTCCCCCTCCCCCTGCATAACAGACTCCACTTTCTTCTCTCCCTGTAACTAACACTCCCTCTAAGTGGGCCATTGACATATGGCCTATGTGCATACCTTACAAAACTAGAAAGATAACATAAGTAACCAAGACCAGTGTTGTCGATGGCGGTCCATGGTGAAGGGCCAAAACCCCGCCATACTGGCCGCTTTGCAGCACCGATATAACGGATTATGGCAGAAAAAACCGCAATATCAGCCGATATTTACTATTGCCGGGAGTCCAAAAACCACCATGTATATCCGCCATAGCGCCACCATGGCGGATATTTAATAACACTGACCAAGACCATGTTAATACATACAATAAAAATAGCTCAGAAGGGTGTACTGTTCTGAATGCATCAAGCATGACAATCACTACTATCACTATGCACTCTAATTGACACTCTCTTCAATTTTGACCAAAACAGTTTGAATGGCGTAAAAGAAACTAAACAATAATAACATGTTCATGGAAGTAGAAAAATTAACAAATTCAAGAAAGAAAATCAGCTTTATTCGATCATATACTGAATTAAAATCCGAAATTAAACGAGATTATGAATAAAACCCTAACCTGAATTGGGGGAAACGGAAAGAGAGGGTATAGAAAATGGAAGAGAATAAAAGAAAGCAAAAGGAGAAAATAGGTTTACCCTCTGTAAAGCATTGTAGAGCAGGAAGATTGTGAGTGATTGGTAGCGCCAAGAAGACGATGGGTTTTCTCTCTCGCGTTTGCCGTGTCCCGTCGTCGACTCTCCCGTAACAACGTTAGAATGTGTGTTTATTTATTTGTGTATTTATATGTTTATATGATAAAGATTTAATTCTTTTATTTCCTATAAAATAAGATTTCAATTTTATCTTTTACATCTATGGGCGCCTCTTGAAAAAACAACTATAAACTTTGGTTCTTCTAATAGAGTGATTTAAAGTTTTTTTTAATGATATTTAAATTTAATTTGTTAAGATAGTTTATTTAATTGTTACATAGTGATAGTGAAAATTCAGATGTGCTGACATTTTATTTATTTATTTTTAATAAGATAGAGTTCAGCCATTAAATTACTTAAAAAATCGAATTTCATAATTATCATTAATTTTTAATCTTTTTTTATAAATAAATTTTCATATCTTATATTTAAATTTTTTTATTTGTATTTTTTTAATAAATTAATTGTTTTGTTCTAGTAATTTACATTTAAAAAAACATAAAAATGTAGACAAACAACATGTTTCTTTAACTTTCTTTTTCTTCGCCTTATTTCAAACACAACAACATTTCCTCCTTCTTAAATTCAAACTTAATGATTTTATGTAGTCTCCGACTTTGGTGGTGAAAAGTCTCTTAGACCGCTCTACCTTTCACCTTCTATGGGTTGTATTGGTGGTCTGATTGTGTTAGCGGTCTGGTTCCCTTTGCTCATGCATTTTGGTTTCGACAGCGGTTGGTATGGTTGGTTAACGTTCATTGCACACATATCGGAAACATGTTGGTTCAGGTTTGGAGTTGTGTTTCTATTTCATTAGTGGGATTTTTTCGGTCGAGTACTCTCCGGATTCTAGTTCTCTAGAGGCAGAGCATCTTGTTGGTGGACTATTGTGAGTTACAACTCGATTTCTTCCATGGTGAAAATATGACGGTTATGGCAGCTACTTCTTTTTCTCCATTGGATCTCTTAAACGACAATAGTTTAGCCACAGTCGCAACTTTTTGTTTTGGTGCAGAGTTGGTATCTTGACGTTTTGATTCTCTGATTATCTTCAGATCTTTTGAGATATGTCGGTTTCAAGATTTAAGGTTGGTCACCTCAGCGCTGATGTTGACTCAATATTTGTATCAGTTATCAAGATTGTTGTAAGATTAATTTAATATGTGTGCGGATCTATCTGTTTAATGTTGGATTGTTTGGCTCAAAAGAGTCATCTTACTCGCTGGTTGTTTTTTCAGAAGTTGTTGGTTCATGAATTAGACTGTGTTGGCGGTTGGTTCATTTGTCGTCTTGAAAAGTGAAAGCTCACACAAAACTTTATTTTTTGCTATTTGATTTCACGCTTTTACATGGGTTCATTAGATAGTGTATGTCGTGTGTGTGTGTGTGTTTGTTTTAGTTTATTTTAAACCACTTTTCTTGTATTTTAACTATTGTATGTCCTTCGAGACTTATTTCGTGGTTTGACTAAGTTTGATTTATGTCCCCCAATACTTTATATTTTCTTTATTTCATTATATATATATATATATATATATATATATATATATATATATATATATATATATATATATATATATATATATATATATATATATATATATATATATATATATATATATATATATATATATATTTGACTTATTTAAAATAAATCATTAAGTATTTAGATTATAATAATAAAAAAAATTGATCTCAACAACCGTCCAAATAAAAATATTAACAACTTCGCGCAAGATATCTTTAACTCTAAGCAACAATTTATTTTCTCTTTCTAAATATTTCAATTTGGTTTCTGTTTGATTCTGTAGAATAATTTAGCTTCTGTTTTTAATGTTTAATCCTTGCATATTTTGTGCTTGGGTGAAGCTTTTTATTATTTATATTATTCACATTTATAAAATATTTGACATTGTATTTTGATAATTAGTTTTCTAAAAAATATGAATGATTGAAAATATGCAGTCTTGATTTCTATCAAAATTTAGATTTTAAGAGCAAGTGGCATAAATAAATAATTGTATTTAAAATATACAGATATTTAACACCTATTTCTCTATTTCTCTTTAAATGGGTGTTGAATTCCAATAATTAACACTATATTTTAATAAATATTTGGTGTTAGTTGTTGATATGTCGTGCAAAATTAACCTATTTCATATCTATCAATTGATATTTAATACCGATTTTTAATTGGTGTGAAATGAACTTTCTATACCTATTTTAATACAGATGTCAATTACCATAGTTATAATACCTGTAGAAGTTACACCGGGAAAAAGAACAGGTGTTAAATATCCAAAAAGTAGGTGTTAAATCCTCCATCAGTAATAATGAGTTAGAGAAATGGTAATTTTTAATAATAGCAGTTAGTTTGAAGATAATGTTAGTAGAACATTTTATGATAGAAAAAACACATTATTTTAGAAGGATATACAGTTGTCTTGTGGTACTCTTTATGACATGTATCATATTGTTTGATTTAATGGTAGATAGTAATATTTTTGTGACTGAGATGTATAGAATGGTGGTGTGGAGTTGGCGGCGAAGGTTGAAGGTGGCGTTGGTGTCTATTTACGTGGGAGAAGGAAAATATTAGGGAATGTTGTTTGATGCTGGATAATTTTGTTTTGAAGGTTAATCTGTTGGAAATTATGGACAATCAATGTTCATGGGAGTGTTTCAATATGACAAGAAAATATTTAAGTGGAGATTAATTTTTGAATTCAGAAATAGACAACATTTGTGAAGTGTTGCATTAGGTTTGCATTCGAAAATAGGCAACATTCGTGAAGTGTTGCATTAGGTTTGCATTCGAAAATAGGCAACACTTTGTGAAGTGTTGCAAAATGTGAAACAGTACAACCTTTAAAAGTTGTTGTTGTAGGCAAAATAATGCAACACTTGGTAAACGTGTTGTTGTAGGCGAAATAATGCAATAGTTGAAAAATGTTGTTATAGGAGAAACGTTAAAATATTTAACAAAAGTGTTACTGAAAGTGTGCGTTTCATCAAGGGTCACAACTTTATGAAACAACATCAGTTTGGCTTATAAACTGGGCATTCTAGATTCAGAAAAAACACATTAAAAAATCACGCATCCTCTTGACATAATTCCAGACGCTCTTTCCTGCATTCGAATCTTCATTAGTCTTGTGCAGATTCAATTAGAAGCCTGAATTATCTAGAGTATTATTTGAAGGTGAGAAAATACACAAGAAGGGGGATTGAATTGTGTTTTTCGTTTCTTAACTTTGCCTCTGATCAGAGTTCAGAATCTAAATTTATGTTCAGATTCTGATTAATATGTTGCAGCAGAATGTTAACAGAAGCAAATAAAAGATAAAGAAAACGCAGATTTATCCTGGTTCATCTCAACTGAAAGTAGTTCAGTCCCCTTGCAGCGCAAGAGATTTTTCACTATAATCAAATCAGGATTACAATTTCTTATGCACTTAAGCATAAGACTTTTCGTTGCTCATACCCTCAGCCAAGACTTCCTGCTTAAACCCCTCAAGTCCAAGACTTCTGCTTAGGTTCCACGAACCCAAGACTTCCTTCCTCAAGCCCCTCAGACCCAAGACTTCTTGCTTAAACCCCTCAGGTTCAAGACTTCCTGCTTAGGTTCCACGAACCCAAGACTTATGCTCAAGCCCCTCAAGCCCATGACTTCCTTGCTTAAGTTCCACGAACTTAGGGCTTCCTTGCTCAGGTTCCACGAACCCAAGAATTCTGCTCAGACTCACAGTCTAATACTTTCTGATCAATCAACAACTGATCAAGACTTTCAATGCTCTACCACGTAGCAAGAGACTTACTTGGCTCAAGCTTTTCAGCAAGAGGCTTTGATTCTCAAGCACATAGCAAGGGGCTTTATCTAAACTACTAAATAACATGTTTAGAAGAATAAAGAACAAGGTGTACTTGATACAAAATCAGAGGTACAAGGTAATCACCATAACAAATAACTTAAGCACTTAATATTTCTAAGATATTCAATGTTTAAGAAATCTTAAGGCTTTGTACAACTTACCACATATAACATAATTTCTGCATACTCGATTGTGTTTCTTATTGTTAATCTTGTTATTCCTCCATCCAGATAGAAGTGTAAAACACTCTTATCCTTCTTGGTTTTCCTTCTCTATTTACTCCTTGTTCCTTGTTAAATATTTTAGTTTGAATCTTCAGCAGCTTATATAGTAGTTGTAGAAGACTAGTCGTTGGAAGAGATAACTTGAACAAGTGTCTTTGTTTTTCTATAATACAAGAGACGTTGAAGATAGATACACCAAAAGATCTTAATCCATTGTGTAACATGTTTAACCATTGCATCTTCTATGTAATCTTATACTATAGATTCGTTGAGAGTAGATATTCATAAATCATGTCAACTCTTCTTCAGCCTTGTAAACATAGACTATAGCTGACAAGCTGATTTGACAATGCAACTTGCTTTTTGTAGTACGAATATCTTTAAGCTTTATTACTAACTCTGAATGTTCATTAGAAGCTGATACATTAACTTAGTGTATAGACAATATATTTCTCTTCTGATGTTGTGGCCTTCAGCTTCAGATTATACGCCAGACATCACTTAGAGAGTGTTATTCAGGTTCTAATCCACCAGAGGCTAGTAACTCATCTCCTATCAAATGCGTCCTTATATCAGATTATGAACGGATTCTTCTTAAACTTTAGAACCTGCATACTTCGAACACACATTAGATAACACCATTTTTCTATCAATACTTTGTTATCATCAAAACTCAAGGGATATATGTCATGATCAAATCTTGTTCTAACATTCTTGCATTACAACTCTAAGACTACAAGATAGTGCTTGAAATACTTTTATGAAAACTGGCACCATTCACGATTCTAACCTCTTTCCATTCGATTTAAATTAATTTTTCTAACAATCTTAAAATTATTTCAAATAATAACAACCGAGGCTTCCATTTCAAGTATCAAAGGAATAAAGAGATAGAAAAAAATTCAAATTAAGAATCTAAAAATAATTAACATCGTAGATCCAGAGTTATTTTAAAAGAATTGTGTCTAATGTTTAAAAGGTTAATTAACTTTGGTACAATATTACTGATTTATTTATATAGTATACTTTAAACTAATAAACTTTAATTTGGAATTGTTTATCAAAGTAGAAATTTGTTAATTATCAAATTGATCAAATTTATTAAAGTTCATGATATGCAATTGAATTTTGATTCGGATTCTATGGAAATAACATGGTGTATTCAATGAGACTCATTACTATAAGACATATAAATATCATCCAAAGATGAATTATGACTTATATAGATGTCTGAATTGGGAGTCTAATGTAACTATTGAATACCAAGATGTAGAATTTTGAGATCCTTATCACTGAGGATAAGAAATTCAAGATTTCCACAAATGAAGATCCTCGTGAAGAAGGTTCTCCACGAATTGTTAAAACACAAACCAAAAGTTCATCACTAATGAAAAGTTCCGTGAGGAAGATTCTTCATGGATTGTTGAAAAATAACCCAAACTTAGAATAAGCAAGAGATTTCAAAAGGCTAAGGATCTAGGACAGAAAAAAATTGATAGTCAATTTATTTCTTTTATCTAAAGGAAGGAAACAATAAGAATTTTGTTTATAAGATTCCTATTATTCTTCAAGTGGAAGATGATTCTAAGACTTATAAGGAAACAATAACTTCAAGGGACTCCTCTTGTTTAGAAGGTGAAGGTGTGAGAAAAACACAAGAAGGGGGGGTTTGAATTGGGTTTTTAAAAATGAAAGATTTTTATGAAACTCAAACAGAAATCATAAAGAAACTAAACAAAAGCAAGACATACGATATATCCTGGTTCACTTGAAAACTATCAAGTTAATCCAGTCCACCCGTCAAGGTGATTTTGCCTTATCCAAAGACTTAATCCAATATAATCAACTGATTACAATCTGCACTAGCAACTGTTGATGACTAACAACCACAAAGATTAATTTTCTAAGTCTTCTTAAGGATTCTAACCTAACTGGTCCCTTAAGGAATTACAAACACAGTTTGTGAAAGATAAATTTTTACAATGAAATGCTTCTAATCAAGCAGATATAAACACAATGAATATCTTAAAAAAGACTTTAAAAAAATTAGCACACAGTATGAGTTTTTCCGTTGTTGTGTTGTTGCGTTGTGTTTTTCACTATTTTCTTCAAGTTATCAAGTCCTTATATAGCTAGTAAAAGATCCGTTTGAGGGTACATCAGGAATATCCTTAAATGAGCTGGCGACTTGAAAGAATATCGTTACGTAGGGATGAAAATCGTACATAAAAGTTGTCCTTTTCACCACAAAATCAGGATAGTGGAATGAAACTTTTTTGATACGTACTATGTACTATTTCTCTCGTAAACTTTTGATCTTATCTTCTATACATCAGAGACTTTTGATAGAGATTAAGACCGCAAAATCTTGATCTTCTATGCAACTTGCTCGCAAAAATTCAAATTTTGATAGAAATTAAGACCGCATATATTCAATCATTCATATTTTTTTAAAATTAATTATCAAAATACAATATCAAATATTTTATAAATGTAAACAATATAAATAATAAAAAGCTTCATCCAAATACAAGATATGCAAGGATAAAAAATTAAAAACAAAAGCTAAATTATTATTCACATAATCAAATTGAAATGACAAATCCAATACATTTTTCATTATATTATATCCACAAATCCAATCATTTTTTTATGCAAACTACAACTGAATATAAAAATATATATAATAAATGAATATGCATATTACATTTTTGGCAAATTTCAAATAGTTTAAAACAATGTACTTACATTAATAAATATACATTTTGGCTTCTTGGTAAACAACCCTTTGAAGACATTATATTCCACCATAATCTTTGAAAACAATATTTGACACAAATAAGTTATAAATATTAAGTTCCATAATTGTTCATATTTCATATTAAAGATTATAAATTAAGTCTTACTAAAATAGAACTTTTAAAATATTACATTTCAAGTATCATAGCTAGTTCCACATATTACAAAGGTGGTATAAGTAAGAGAAACAATGAATTCCAATAACTACAACAAATAATTAATCTAGGCAATTCATGTGTCTATTGTTTTACATATCCTTATAATATACTAACCATGATCTTAGTTAGTGAATGCAAAGAATGAACCAGAAACACACTGTTTTAGAATAAATCCAATAGAATCATAGTTTAACTTTAAATCCAAAACTCTTTTACACACTATGAATTAAATACGTAAATTATAGTACTAGATTTTTCTCAAATTCTATGATAATTATCAAGGCATAATAATTTATTGTCAAATATAAATACAAACTTAACATTAAACCATTCACATAATATAATAGTTCATCAGCATCTCCGGATAGCAAATAATGTTGTTCTAATTCCTTTGGTGTGTATAAAATGGAGAGAATATTATATTTGATCAAAATTGAACTAAGTTATCTCTAATTTTTCTAACTACTCTTTATTATTGATTTTCGTGCTATAGCATCAAATACCATTATTAAGATATCAAATCTGAAATTTCTGACAGAACTAAAAACACAAATATACGAGAAATTGATACAAGAAATATATAATCACACAATTGCAGTGACTAAACTAAAAAATCATATAATCATAATTGTCAACTTATTATCTTGAAGCAAAGTGGTACACAATTTCATCTCCAAATAAACTACAAAATAAACAAAATTAGAGAGGGATTGAAGTAAATAATAATAATTAGTCAAAGTTCATACAATTAGGATCTCGCCAGTTTATCCATCGTTGATACATGGAGGGAACATCCGTTGTGAGAGTGTTGGAAATTCAACCACAAGTTATGGAGAATTTCATTCAATCAATTTTGATCTCAAGATTGTTTTAACTCACGTAATGACAATGAAAGAAAAGTTTAGAAAGAAATAAACAAAGTAAACGTTGGAGAAGAAGAAGATGAACAATTTTCTGCAGAGAACTCTCTGCCCACAAACTGTGGAAATTCTGTTAATTTACTTGCAACTGCAAACTTTGAATTACAAAATATGATGAGATGATATGATATGTTTACAAAATAAGGGTTTCTCCCTATTTATAGATTTAAGTTAGTTTGCACCTCAAGGCAAAGCCCAAACTATAAAAGCGCAAAAATATCTAATCTAATCTTTCTAAATCAAATATGATATTTCTAAATCAAGTCTAATATTTCTAAAACAATGAATTACATATTTAACACACCATCTAATTCATTGTGTCTAAACTATCTACATTCATCATAGACCTTAACTTCTTGAACACTTTGACTGACACTCCCTTCGTCATGATGTGTGCAATCTGATTCTCAGTTATGCAGTATCCTAAGTTCATCTTCTCTTCTGCTACCTGCTTTCGAAGATAATGGAACCTCATTTCGATGTGTTTACTTCGACCATGTGCTATTGGATTTTTCGCCAAGTTGATAACTAACATGCTATCGATCTTCATGGTAATTGCCCCATGACTCTTCGATGTGATCTCTTGTCATCTTTCCTCATAACTAAAACATCGTCAATACCTTCAACTGCTAGAGTATTGTCATTTGCAAATTTCACCATGTTCTTCGACGAGGGTTTCATGTTGATAAACCAATATTTCCTTACAGTCATGTGTGTGAGCATCCTGAGTCTAAGTACCACTAGTTATAGAATCTCTCTTCGTCTCTTGTTGTGACCATTAGCAACATCTTTTCTTCTTCATGCTTCGCCATCTTTGCATCAGTTTCTTGATTCTTCTTCTTTTCTCGACATTCACTAAAATAGTTACCATACTTCTGACAATTGAAACACTGAATGTGACTTTTGTCAGACTTTCGTCCACCGCCTCTTCCTCTACCTACAACACCACCTATTTGGTTGCCTTGGTTCCAAGATTTTCTTTAATTCGACCAATTTCCTTCCTACTGATTTCGACCAGTCGAATTATTGTAGCCTCTTCTACCTTTGTTGCAATTCCAGCTTCCTTTGTCTTTCCTTTCCTTTTCTGACTGCGCTTACAAAGTCATATCACTCTTCGACATTCCTGCAGCTCTCTCAATGTTGACAAGTCTTTCGACTCTTCTATGGCTACTACCACATGGTCGAACTTTGGCGCCAATAACCTCAAGATCTTTGCAAAAACTGATCTTGATGCCAACACTTTTCCACATACCTTGATTTGATTCACCATCTTTGTAACTCTAGTGAAGAAATCTGATATACTTTCACTTTCTTCCATCTGAAGCAATTCATAGGTTCTCTTGTGAGTATGTAACCTCACCTTTTTCACCTTTTCTTCGCCTCCAAACGACTTTTCAAGAATCTCCCACGCTTTCTTCGCTGGTTCTACATCACTAACCTTTTCAAAATTATCTGGATCTACACATTGATGGATTATAAAGAGAGTTTTATAATATTTCTTCTTCAATTCTTTGAATGCAGACTTTTCTTGATTTGTCGCGTTTTTTGCAAGCGGTGCTACTCCTTCTTTCACACGATTCTAAAGATCTTGATAATAGAAAACCACCTTAACCTGCTTGCACCAATTCTCATAATTATCTTTCTTGAGAATTGGAAGGTCTCCCAGAAAGTGACAGTTTGGATGATTCATCGCCATCACGATTTTCCTTCTTTGAATCGTAACTAGAGCTCTAGATACCAGATGTTGGAAATTCAACCACAACCTATGGAGAATTTCACTCAATCAATCTTGATCTCAAGATTGTTTCAACTCACGTGATGATAATGAAAGAAAAGTTTAGAAAGAAAGAAAGAAAGAAAGTAAACGTTGGAGAAGAAGAAGATGAACAATTTTCTGAAGAGAACTCTCTGCCCACAAACTGTGGAAATTGTGTTATTTCACTTGCAACTGCAAACTGTGAATTAAAAAATATGATGAGATGAGATGATACGTTTACAAAATAAGGGTTTCTCCCTATTTATAGATTTAGGTTAGCTTGCACCCCAAGCCAAATCCCAAACTATAAAAGCTTAAAAATATCTAATCTAATCTTTCTAAATTAAATCTGATCTTTCTAAATCAAATCTAACATTTCTAAAACAATGAATTACATATTTAATAGAGAGTGGATAAAACAAGAGGTAAATTGAGAGAGATTCTAGATCAAATATGAAATTGATCAGTGATTCAAATTAGAGAAAGACTTAATCTTAACAAGAGATATTATAACATGTTTTTTATATTTGAAACAAGTTTTAAGGGGTTTTGATTCTAAAATTTTTTTGAAAGGGTTTTCTGAATTTAATTGATTGAGAGATGAGTTGAAAATGAGGTAGAATCTTGAATCAAAAGAGAGAATAAGGATTTTTCAGTTTATATATTTCAATTGAATTGGATCATATATCAAAGTACAATATGTAATTCAATTCTTATAAGCCTTAGGTGCTCAAACATTTTCATCCAAAATATTCTTAACTTTTTTGCATCAAATACTTCCAGGTTTTATTTTTAACTTAGAAATAAGAAAAGTTATGAGAAAGTTGGGTTTTTTCTCTGCATGTTTCATTTTTAACTTTTTTGCTCCTAGCACTCAATCGATTGATGTGATCTTTGTGAAAGAAAAAAATGAAAAACCAATAGCATCAATTGATTGGCTCTTTACTACAATCGATTGAGGGTTCCATTTTTTCCTAGGTCAATCAATTGACTGTCCCTCTCAATCGATTGATCCTGTTTATTTTTCAATTTTTTTAATGTTTTAAATAGAAAAATCGATTGCCTATTTCACTCAATTGTTTGGTTCTTGTTTGTGTGTGAAAAATTAAGAATCATTCCAATATTTATTCATTGTATATGATCATGATACCTTTTCCAAATCATTTTTTTCGAACATTTTCTCTATTTATAGAGGCACCTTGTGATATATAAATAGCATAATTTTTCATATTTAAAATTCACCCCTTTCATAAAATATTTTCAAACAATTCATCTATGCATTTGCAAAAACTCTTAGAAACTTCACTTCATAATTTTCATTCATCGGAGAAAAGTTTCTTGAGCACTTAGAGATTATAATTTTGAATTGTTATATTGAAAGAGAAGAATAAGTTGGAATTTTGGGAATAATCAAAATTCATATATACTTAAAACTATATGTATCTTTACTCTAACTTGTTTGTTAAGTTTGTGGAAACAAGAAAAGTTATGAGAAAGTAGGATTCTTTCTCTGTGTTGTAAAATCAAAAAGTGGTGTGCTTTCTTGATTGTGTTAGAGAATTGAAGAATGTCTTGGTGTGAGGTTGTAACAATTTCTAACATAGTGAAATCCTTCACGGGGTGTGGAGGGAATAAACTACCCTTGTTTGAAAAGGGGAGTCAGGATATATCTTGTGTCAATTTCTTTAATGCATTTAATTTTTCATCCATTTTTGTTCATTCGTTCATCATAAACTTTTGAAAAAATAAAAAAGATGTTAGAACAAGTTTGGTTCTACAACTATCCTTAAGTTTTTATGATAACAAAGCATAGAGAGCAATTTTATATTCTAACCATTTTGCTTAGTGTGCAGAAAATTGGAAATAAATTATGACTATGAAGATGTCCAGACTTTGAACCAAAGAATATAAGCGTATACAAACAAGTCAACCTCGATCTATCATGTCAGCGTTTCTGAGCAGAAACCATCCAAACGAACTCTTATAAAAAGCTCTGACTATCAGTTTATGAAAGTCTCAGAACCCAGTTGTCCAAAGACTCTGTTTGTTTCACCAAGTTTTGATGACATACTTTGGAAATGCTACTCAAGATTCACCATCAAATATTAAAAGACTCTGAATAGAAGTTATTCAAGCCAAATGTCAACAAAGATTTGATGTGGCAGAAGTACAAAAGCAAATCTACTTTTTCCATAAAGTATTGTACTGTGTCAAAAAAGTCTTCTGCGTCCCATTATCTTCACCTACTACAGGAAACATTGCCACTCTAGTGTTGCATATGAAGTGATCTTCATACAATAGATACTTAGGGGATATTTCATCTTCAACTCCAACAAATCTATTTTGCATCTATATAAAGAGGTCTTTGAATATTGAAGAAAGAGACTTTTGATACGCGCACTTAACATTCATCAATACTCACGCTCAGGAAACATATACGGAAAAATAAGAAGTGTTCTTCAAAATCTTGAGAACTTTGACAAATCTTCAGAAGCTCTTTTATCAGAGTCACAGTCAAAAGCTTTAGCACAAACGTTCATCAGAACCGTTGTCTGAAAGCATTTCAGAACTTAACATAATCTTGAAGCACACATTTGTATCTCTTCATAGTCAAAGTGTGTTGAGTCTAGAGTTTGATGACGTTACACACCAATTCTTCAAAGTCAGAACCTATTAGCAAAATCTATACACTAGACAAAATCATTAGGGTACAAAATTGTTCTCTAAGAAACAATGTATTGTTATCATCAAAACTAAAGGTCAGATGCAGAACCAAATCTTGTTCTTACAATCACTTGTGTCGAATGCCAACAACCTGCGCATTACAAAAATGAGTGTCCCAAACTCATGCCTAAGAATAAATTCTCCATAGAAAATAAAAAGGTTCTTATGGCTACTTGGGATGAATCAGAAAGTCTAAAAGATGATCTGAAGAAAAACAGATGCACATGGCATTGATGGCTAGCTCAGAGGCATCTGATTATGGATCAGAATCAGACTCAAACTCAAATAAGGTATTCTCGAATCTAACTCATTTTAAATTTGAGTCATGTCTCACTGAAATTCTTGAAAAGTTTCAGAGTCTTCAGAACAGGCACAATGATCTAAAAAGATCTATGTAGTTGACTCTGAAGCCCTTAGTAAGCTAAAGAAAGAAAATTATAATCTGAAAATGAAGCTTTCTGTTCTTGAAAAAGATAACTTTGCTCTAAAAAGAAAGAGTAAAAAACTTGAAAAAGAAATTCCTTCAAAAGCTCCTATGGAGTCTGATGACGGTATAAAGAAATATGACACGAGTTTTCCGAATTTTCTTGCAAGAAACATAGATATAAGCAAAATGGCTTCCATGATCTATGGAGTAAGCAACAATGGGAAAATAGGTTTGGGTTATGAGCCACCTAGCCACTCTAGGATCAAACATAAATTTAAACAAAAGGCTACAAATCCAAAAGCTCTATACTCTCATTTCACTTATGCACACACCAATGATTATACTGCACAAAAACCCCAGGTTAACAAAAACTCTGGGAAAACTAACAAAAAAGGACCCAAAAAGATATACGTACCTAAAATTAAAATAATTTATGTTGCAGACATCCTTAGTATCAGAGTTGAAACACCAGTCATGGTACTTGGACTCTGGATGCTCGCGGCATATAATGGGAAGAAGGCATATGTTCCCAAGTTTGAAACTTAAGCATGAAGGCACTGTAGGTTTCAGAGGAATTCAAAAGGAATAAGTTAAACAAGTTTTATTCTATTTCTCAAAAGTGTATCATGTTAGGATACTCTAAACGCTCAAAATTTTACAGAGTGTATAGCATTGAAACCAATATTGTTAATGAATTAACTCATGTTAAGTTTTATGATAATTTTGACCCTGGAAAGTTAAAGATATATGAAAAGCTTGAAAATATAAAGATAATATACTCAAACTCTAATGGTGATCAACTTGAAACAAAATAATCAACATAAGAAGTTGCTGACATATTAGAAGATGTTGACATACCAGTGTCGCTACTGCGAAAATCGGCGTCGGCTGAACAGAAGAGTCGCCACTGTGCGTTATTTATCCCAACAGAGGGAAAGGAAACGCTCGAAGTAAACCTACCGCAAAGACGGGAAAGGAATGGTCATCGCAACCAAATCCTGGATTCGGGAGTCGGTTACGCAAGGGGAAGGTATTAGCACCCCTCACGTCCGTCGTACTCGACGGTGTAACAGCCCAAATTTCATTAAATAATTAATTGTAGTAATTAATTGATTTAGTGGGATTTTATGTTATTAATTGGAATTAATCTTTATTAATTGGAATTAATAGAGAATTGAAAGGAAATTGGAAGGAAAGAAAATAAAAGGGGATATATAAGTGAGAAAGAAGAGAAAGGAAATTAGAGAAAACATTTGGAGAGAAAGAGGAAAGAAAGAAGAAAGAAGAGAAAGAGAGGAGAAGAAGAGGAAAGTGGAAATCATCAAGAACCAACACCAAAGCTCCGATTATCGAGGTAAGGGTGAGAAATGTTTCTATTTGATCATTGCATGATGTTATGTATGTTGGGTTGGGGTTTTGGTAGAGTTTTCATCACTTTCCAATTAGGGCAAATGTTGGATTAATTGGTAGATTGATGATTTAATCGGTTGGAACTGAGTGATAACACCGTAGAATAGTCGGGTAGCATGTATTGATGCTATTTGTACTGATTTGGATGTTCAAGAGTTGGTGGATGGTGGAATGGTGAAGGAGGGACAGAGTGTGGTTCTGTTCTGCGCAGGTTCGCTGGCTCTCGCCAGGCGAGCGAAGGCGAAGCTTCGCCAGGCGAAGCCCAGCGAATGCTGGCGAATAATTAAGTTTAAGTTCCAGTGGACTTCGCTGACGAGTTCGCCAGGCGAAGTTGGATAGCGAAGGTTCGCCCAGCGAAGGTGCTGGCGAATGGTGGCGAATGAAGTCAGTAGCTACTGACTTGGGCTTGCTGGGAAGTCTCGTCAGGCGAAGCCTAGCGAGTGTTCGCTGAGAGAGTTCGCCAGGCGAAGGCCAGGCGAAGGTTCGCTGCAAGGGTTCGCCAGGCGAATGAAGGCGAATGTGACAACATTTTTCTTTTGCTGTGTTGTTCATGTGGAGATGATTTGGTTGCTTCTCATAGGTTAATACCTCTATGATATGATATAGATATGATCTATTGTGATGATGTGTGATGTGGGTAGCCTACGGGCGTGAATCCTAGTTGATGTGCGATGCGTATTAATTGTGATAAATAGAAATACATGTGAATACAATGATGAATGTATGTGTATTGTCTAATGAACTTGCGAATGCTTAATGGGTATACAATTATGTGATGAGTATGCATGAGAACATTGTGGATATGTGTGCATGACTTATAATTGTATAAATGGTATTGTGATGTGAATACCTTGATTGTGTGATATATGTTGTATGTGCAATCATTGTGTAATTCTTGAAGAGATGAATTATGTAAATGCATGAGATTAAGATGTCGGTCTTAAGTGTATTTGTTGTGGTTGATTGTACATGCATCATTTAGTCAAGAGGCAATGTCTGTTAGTTTCATGGAAACTAGTGGCTTGTCCCAAACCTAGAAGTGTGGGTTTGAAGGCTTAGAGGACGGGCCTTTGTGGTTATCGGTCTAGAAGTGTGGACCCTGTTTAATGTAAAAACCGAAAAAAGATAACGGGTTATCGGTCTAGAAGTGTGGAGCCGGTTTAATGTAAAAACCGAAAAAAGATAACGAGAGTCGGTACCGCATTGCATGAGTTGCATTGAGTTGTTGAGTCACATTGATATATGACATATGCATGAAGAGATGCTTATGTGTGAATGATGAGATTGTGGAAATTGTAAGTGTATGCATAATGTGGGAATGCTTTGTGAATATCCATGTTTGTCTATATATGTGTGGTAAATATATATGACTAAGAGAATGAAGTGTGGTGAGAAATGTGAATATGTGTTATATGACTACCTATATATATATATATATATATAATCTTATGCTTTGATTATTATGGTTATATTTCTCACCCTTCTGCTGTTTTATAATGCTCTATGAGGCATTGCAGATTAGGATGCTGGAGTCCTTTTGTGAAGTTAGTCTTCATTCTTTTGAGTCGGCTGCTCTGATATGTAACACCGGGTAGTTAGACTAGTATAGTCATTCTTTTGTGATACATTGCGATGTATCAGCTGATGTGGTTTTGTAATCTAACTGATATGATGTATTAATCTGGATGACTTATGTGCATTTGAATTAATATTTTGGAACTGATTAAATGATGTTATCTTCCGCTTAAATTAAATGTTAAAATGTGATTTCTAAAACTACGAAAATGTTACATATTTTATGGAGCAAAATGTTAAAGAGTTTTGTTGGTGAAATTGTGACATTCTTCCTTTATACCTTATCCTAAAATTTTTACTCTGATGAATTTGTATACGCTTAATTGTTTTATATGCATATATAAGTGGGGTATAGAAGGGGGTGTTACAATAGTGGTATCAGAGCAGGTCGGTCCGTCCGGCCAAGTTGTTAAAGTGTTTTTACCTGTGTGTTATTGATATGCGTGTGATGCATTATCAATATTGGTTGTTCTTACGTGGTTCTGTTGTTGGAATTAGTAAGATGGTTGCAGGAAGGAACGACGAAGCGATTGCGGAGGCATTGACGAGATTGACGGGGGCAATTGGGCAGAATCCTCCGGCCAATGTGAATGTGAGGAATCATGCTGATGATAGATTCCGTGCTTTGGGGAAATTCCAAAAGAATAACCCTCCGGTCTTCAAGGGAAATCATGAACCGAACAAGGCACAAATTTGGTTGAAAGCTGTGGAAAAGATTTTTCGAGTTATGAATTGCTCAGATGCACAGAAGGTGCAGTTTGGGACTCATATGCTCGAAGAAGAAGCTGAAGATTGGTGGGGTAATACTCGCCAAAGATTTGAGGAAGATGATATTGTGATTACGTGGGATTTGTTTAGAGAAACCTTTCTGGAGAAGTATTTTCCAGAGGATGTGCGGGGGAAGAAAGAGATCAAATTTCTTGAGTTGAAGCAAGGTAATTCGACGGTTGCTGAGTATGCGGCGAAATTTGAGGAGTTGATCAAATTTTGTCCTCACTATAATACTGGTAATGTTGAGAGGTCTAAGTGCCTCAAGTTTGTGAACGGTTTGAGACCCGAGATTAGACAAGCTATTGGGTACCAGGAAATCAGACGGTTTTCTGAGTTGGTTAACAAGAGCAGAATTTATGACGAAGACAGTAGGGCTAGGTCTAGCCACTACAAGAGCCTAAGTGATAAGAAAGGAAAAGGACAATTCAGAGGAAAACCTTACGTAACTCCTGCCGATAAGGGGAAACAAAAGGTTGGTTTTGGCAAGAAGCCAAGTGGGGGAGTTTCTACCTCGGTCAGGTGTTACACTTGTGGTGAACCGGGGCATCATGCTCCGGAGTGCAAAAGTGTTGAACAGAGGTGTTTTAAGTGTGGCAAGTCAGGCCACAAGGCTCTAGAGTGTAGAAGCGGTGCGGGTGTTACTTGCTATAACTGTGGTGAGCGAGGGCACATCAGTACCAAGTGCGATAAGCCGAAGAAGAATCAAGGGAGCGGGAAAGTGTTCGCTCTATCTGGATCTGAGACTGCTAGCGACGATCGATTTATCCGAGGTACGTGCTTCATTAATGGTACACCTTTGATCGCTATAATTGATACCGGAGCTACGCATTCTTTTATTTCTTTGGATTGTGTTAGAGGGTTGAATCTTGAGTTGTCTGTGATTGGTGGCGGTATGGTTATTGATACTCCTGCTATGGGTTCGGTAACTACACCGTATGTTTGCTTGAATTGCCCGTTGAGTATTTTCGGTAGAGATTTTGGGATCGATTTAGTGTGTCTTCATTTAGATCAACTGGATGTCATTCTTGGAATGAATTGGTTAAAATTCAATCGTGTGCATATTAACTGTTTTGACAAAACGGTTATTTTTCCCGACTCGGATGTTGAAAGGGAATTGTTTATGACGAGGAAACAAGTGAAGGAATCGGTACAAGATGGGGCTAAGGTATTTATGCTTATGGCAACTTTGAGGACTAGTGAAAGTGAAGAGATTGATGCTTTGCCCATTGTTAGAGATTTTCCGGAAGTATTCCCTGAAGAGATAAAGGATTTACCGCCGGAGCGAGAAGTGGAGTTTTCGATAGATTTGATTCCTGGAATTAGTCCGATATCGATGGCTCCATATCGCATGTCGGCCTCGGAGTTAAAAGAGTTGAAGAGTCAACTTGAGGATTTGCTTGAAAAGAGGTTTATTCGCCCGAGCGTGTCACCGTGGGGTGCACCGGTGTTGTTGGTTAAGAAGAAAGAGGGTTCTATGAGGCTCTGTGTGGATTATAGACAGTTGAACAAGGTGACTATTAAGAATAAGTATCCACTTCCAAGGATTGATGATCTGATGGATCAGTTGGTTGGTACAAGCGTGTTCAGCAAGATTGATTTGAGATCTGGGTATCATCAGATCCGTGTGAAAGCTGAGGATATTCAGAAGACGGCCTTTCGGACGAGGTATGGACACTATGAGTATTCCGTGATGCCATTTGGTGTGACTAATGCACCAGGTGTATTTATGGAGTACATGAATAGGATTTTCCATCCTTATTTGGATAAGTTTGTGGTGGTGTTTATCGACGACATCTTGGTTTATTCGAAGAGCGAAGGAGAGCATGCCGAGCATCTGAAGATTGTGTTATCTGTGCTGAGAGAGAAGCAGTTGTTCGCGAAGCTTTCTAAGTGTGAATTTTGGTTGAAGGAAGTTAGTTTCCTTGGTCATGTGATTTCTAGTAGTGGTATTGCAGTCGATCCGTCGAAGGTTGAAGCGGTGTCGCAATGGGAGACTTCGAAGTCAGTTTTTGAGATCAGAAGTTTTCTTGGTTTAGCCGGTTATTATCGGAAGTTTATTGAAGGATTTGCTAAGTTATCGTTGCCGTTGACACAGTTGACTAGGAAAGGTCAAGCCTTTGTTTGGGACGCCAAGTGTGAAGCGAGTTTTCAAGAACTTAAGCGAAGGTTGACGACGACTCCTGTTTTGATTCTGCCAAATCCAGAAGAACCATTCGTTGTGTATTGTGATGCTTCTTTGATGGGTTTCGGAGGTGTGTTGATGCAGAATAACCAAGTTGTAGCTTATGCTTCGAGGCAACTCAAAGTGCATGAGAAGAATTATCCGACGCATGACTTAGAGTTGGCCGCCGTTGTGTTCGTGTTGAAACTCTGGAGGCATTATTTATTTGGCGCAAGATTTGAAGTGTTTAGTGACCACAAGAGTTTGAGATATCTTTTTGATCAAAAGGAATTGAATGCGAGACAAAGAAGATGGCTTGAACTTTTGAAGGATTTTGATTTTGGCTTGAACTACCATCCGGGTAAAGCGAATGTAGTAGCGGATGCATTGAGTCGGAAATCATTGCATATGTCGGCGTTGATGGTGAAAGAGTTAGAATTAGTCGAGCAATTTCGAGATTTGAGTTTGGTATGTGAGAGAACTTCTTTTGGATTTAAGTTGGGTATGTTAAAGCTTACAAGTGGTATTTTGGATGAAATTCGAGAAGGACAGAAATCGGATTTGAGCTTAGCTGATCGGTTGACTTTAATCAACCAAGGCCAAGGTGGTGATTTTCGGATTGATGAGAATGGTATTATGAGATGTCGGGATCGAGTTTGTGTTCCGAACATGGTTGAGCTTAAGAAGAGCATCCTTGAGGAAGGACATCGTAGCGGATTGAGTATTCATCCGGGTGCTACTAAGATGTATCAGGATTTGAGGAAAGTATTTTGGTGGCCTAGTATGAAGAAGGATATCGTGGAATTTGTATATTCTTGTTTGACTTGCCAGAAGTCAAAGATTGAGCATCAGAAGCCATCGGGTTTGATGAAGCCGTTGTTTATTCCTGAGTGGAAATGGGATAGTATCTCCATGGATTTTGTATCGGGTTTGCCGAGGACGCCGAGTAATTTTGAGGCTATTTGGGTTATCGTGGATAGGTTGACTAAATCTGCTCACTTTATCCCTATGCGTATGGATTACTCTTTGGAGAAGTTGGCTAAGTTGTATATTGAGAGGATTGTGTGTCTGCATGGTATTCCGTTAAGTATTGTTTCAGATAGAGATCCGCGGTTTACTTCGAGATTTTGGGAGAGCCTGCAGAGTGTTTTGGGTACTAAGTTGCGTTTGAGTTCAGCGTATCATCCTCAAACTGATGGTCAGACGGAGAGGACGATTCAGTCGCTTGAAGATCTTTTGAGAGCTTGTGTATTGGAAAAAGGAGGAGCTTGGGATAGCTACTTGCCTTTGATTGAGTTTACCTACAACAACAGTTTCCATTCGAGTATCGGTATGGCACCATTTGAGGCGTTGTATGGTAGGCGGTGTAGGACACCATTGTGTTGGTTCGAGTCCGGAGAGAGTTCTGTTGTTGGACCCGAGTTAGTTCAACAGACTACTGATAAGATCAAGATGATTCAAGAGAAGATGAGAATTACTCAGAGTCGTCAGAAGAGTTATTATGACAAGAGGAGGAAGGCACTTGAATTTCAAGAGGGAGATCATGTGTTTCTTCGAGTCACTCCGATGACAGGTGTTGGTAGGGCACTGAAGTCGCGCAAGTTGTCGCCGCGTTTCATTGGTCCTTATCAGATTTTGCAAAGGATAGGAGAAGTGGCCTATCGTGTGGCTTTACCACCGTCACTTGCTAATCTTCACGACGTATTCCATGTATCTCAGTTGAGGAAATACATTGCGGATTCGTCTCATGTAGTCCAAATAGATGATGTGCAGATGAGAGATAACCTGACTGTTGAGACATCACCTATGCGGATTGAGGATCGGAAATTGAAACAGCTTCGAGGTAAAGAGATTGCTTTAGTGAAGGTCGCTTGGGGAGGACCGGCTGGTGGAAATGTTACGTGGGAGCTTGAGAGCCAGATGAAGGAGTCTTATCCAGAACTGTTTGAATCAGGTAACATTTTCGAGGACGAAAATTCCTAAGTGGGGGAGAGTTGTAACAACCCAAATTTCATTAAATAATTAATTGTAGTAATTAATTGATTTAGTGGGATTTTATGTTATTAATTGGAATTAATCTTTATTAATTGGAATTAATAGAGAATTGAAAGGAAATTGGAAGGAAAGAAAATAAAAGGGGATATATAAGTGAGAAAGAAGAGAAAGGAAATTAGAGAAAACATTTGGAGAGAAAGAGGAAAGAAAGAAGAAAGAAGAGAAAGAGAGGAGAAGAAGAGGAAAGTGGAAATCATCAAGAACCAACACCAAAGCTCCGATTAATCGAGGTAAGGGTGAGAAATGTTTCTATTTGATCATTGCATGATGTTATGTATGTTGGGTTGGGGTTTTGGTAGAGTTTTCATCACTTTCCAATTAGGGCAAATGTTGGATTAATCGGTAGATTGATGATTTAATCGGTTGGAACTGAGTGATAACGCCGTAGAATAGTGGGGTAGCATGTTATTGATGCTATTTGTACTAATTTGGATGTTCAAGAGTTGGTGGATGGTGGAATGGTGAAGGAGGGACAGAGTGTGGTTCTGTTCTGCGCAGGTTCGCTGGCTCTCGCCAGGCGAGCGAAGGCGAAGCTTCGCCAGGCGAAGCCCAGTGAATGCTGGCGAATAATTAAGTTTAAGTTCCAGTGGACTTCGCTGACGAGTTCGCCAGGCGAAGTTGGATAGCGAAGGTTCGCCCAGCGAAGGTGCTGGCGAATGGTGGCGAATGAAGTCAGTAGCTACTGACTTGGGCTTGCTGGGAAGTCTCGCCAGGCGAAGCCTAGCGAGTGTTCGCTGAGAGAGTTCGCCAGGCGAAGGCCAGGCGAAGGTTCGCTGCGAGGGTTCGCCAGGCGAATGAAGGCGAATGTGACAGCATTTTTCTTTTGCTGTGTTGTTCATGTGGAGATGGTTTGGTTGCTTCTCATAGGTTAATACCTCTATGATATGATATAGATATGATCTATTGTGATGATGTGTATTGTGGGTAGCCTACGGGCGTGAATCCTAGTTGATGTGCGATGCGTATTAATTATGATAAATAGAAATACATGTGAATACAATGATGAATGTATGTGTATTGTCTAATGAACTTGCGAATGCTTAATGGGTATGCAATTATGTGATGAGTATGCATGAGAACATTGTGGATATGTGTGCATGACTTATAATTGTATAAATGGTATTGTGATGTGAATACCTTGATTGTGTGATATATGTTGTATGTGCAATCATTGTGTAATTCTTGAAGAGATGAATTATGTAAATGCATGAGATTAAGATGTCGGTCTTAAGTGCATTTGTTGTGGTTGATTGTACATGCATCATTTTGTCAAGAGGCAATGCCTGTTAGTTTCGTGGAAACTAGTGGCTTGTCCCAAACCTAGAAGTGTGGGTTTGAAGGCTTAGAGGACATGCCTTTGTGGTTATCGGTCTAGAAGTGTGGACCCGGTTTAATGTAAAAACCGAAAAAAGATAACGGGTTATCGGTCTAGAAGTGTGGACCCAGTTTAATGTAAAAACCGAAAAAAGATAACGAGAGTCGGTACCGCATTGCATGAGTTGCATTGAGTTGTTGAGTCACATTGATATATGACATATGCATGAAGAGATGCTTATGTGTGAATGATGAGATTGTGGAAATTGTAAGTGTATGCATAATGTGGGAATGCTTTGTGAATATCCATGTTTGTCTATATATGTGTGGTAAATATATATGACTAAGAGAATGAAGTGTGGTGAGAAATGTGAATATGTGTTATATGACTACATATATATATATATATAATCTTATGCTTTGATTATTATGGTTATATTTCTCACCCTTCTGCTGTTTTATAATGCTCTATGAGGCATTGCAGATTAGGATGCTGGAGTCCTTTTGTGAAGTTAGTCTTCATTCTTTTGAGTCGGCTGCTCTGATATGTAACACCGGGTAGTTAGACTAGTATAGTCATTCTTTTGTGATACATTGCGATGTATCAGCTGATGTGGTTTTGTAATCTAACTGATATGATGTATTAATCTGGATGACTTATGTGCATTTGAATTAATATTTTGGAACTGATTAAATGATGTTATCTTCCGCTTAAATTAAATGTTAAAATGTGATTTCTAAAACTACGAAAATGTTACATATTTTATGGAGCAAAATGTTAAAGAGTTTTGTTGGTGAAATTGTGACATTCTTCCTTTATACCTTATCCTAAAATTTTTACTCTGATGAATTTGTATACGCTTAATTGTTTTATATGCATATATAAGTGGGGTATAGAAGGGGGTGTTACATACGGGATCCACGCTTGTTTTCTAGTACGGATTGTTATTCTATCTACACTACAGGTCTGGGGTTAAAAGAAAATAAAATGACTCGGCAAAGTATCGCACTTTATGCCTACGTATTCCCGTCTGGAACGAGAAATTAGAGTCAACGTAGTTCGCCTACCTACTGGAAAGGAGGGGAAGGTTGCTCGCTAGGATATCGCATCCTATGCCTACGTACTTTCATACAGCATGAAAGATCAGAGCAAACGTAGTTCGGGCCACGGAAGACACAGATTTGTCTGACTGTTTTTTATCCTTCTGAAAAAGGTTTTCTCCTGATTATGGGTCCGAGCGGACAAAAATGACTCTTTTGATTGGTTTTCAGTCTTTTACGCAAGAACTGTCTTTTATTGATGTTTAACCTCTTATTGTATTTTTTGATTGTTTTGAGATGAGAAGAGAAAAAATCTCTAAAAAGCCTAGGGTTGAAAAGGGAATAAAACTATCCTAATGTTGTCATGCATGGGTTAACACCTAATGTCTGTCATATTTCTCTCTTGCGCAGAGAGAAACAGAGATCCTAAGGGGGTAAACGGAAAAGCAACAGCATATATATAGTAAAGCAGTAAAATGCATGAGATGCAGCAATACAAGCGAGGCAAGGGAGTTCCACTCAACCTCGAACCTAGAAAACAATAGGCAAAGTGAAACGGCTTCACTTCAAACCTAAGGGGAAAATTAACAAACAATACAGCAAAGAAAAATAAACCCCAAAACCAGCTCTGACAGCACACCAGCTCCTACAACAACAGCTCTGAAAAAAACATTCAACTTTGCCAGTTGATTAACAACAAAACAGTAACATCTTCCAATGAACCCCAAAGTCAAACTCCAATGATACCCAAGCTACAACAAGCTTCCATCTCCAAGAAATCACCAAGCTCAAGCGAGCACAAAATTTTAACCAGTTGACAGCATCAGACAGCAGATAACTCCAGACAGCAGTAAAACCCTAATTCACCAGTTGCACAGCTCTGACAGCACAAACTCCTCCTTCTTCAATCTTCAATGCACCAGGTCTTCTTCTACAAGCTTCTTCCTTCAAGGTAAGCATTCCAGCAAAGAATTGATTTATCAGAATAAATTAAATGTCAAACAGTTTATTGACAACCAAAGGAAGTCTATGAACAGTTGACATTGTAACAGACTGTTTCCCTCAAAGTTCTACCTCCTAGATAAAACCACTTATCCCTCCAAAGGAGGGATGTGAATATCATGGAGGGACTTTTAATCATTGAGAAGAATGGAAGCAAAGGAAGCTATCCATGTTTATGAAGAAATTTATTCTATTTTAAGGCTTTACCTATCTCTTATCTCCTATGTCTTCAATCAACTCCAAGCACAAATAATCTTCAAGCTTCAACATTTGATTATCATCTTCAATCTTCTCTCTTGATGTCTTCATGCTCCATAAGCTCAAACCAAGCCCCATACCCCATATCAAAGCCCAAAAGCCCAAGCAAACAAATATAAACCCCAAGTGGGAACACCAAACAAACACTCCATTTGTAAAATATACTAAAAATAGTAATATAGTGTTTAAAACTCTAAGATTAATTCTAAGAGGATTTCTACATCTATCCTACATACCCTATATGCCCCATGCAAGAAACAACTTCTGCGCTTCTCCTAGAGTGGCCTGCCCCTGTCTGCAATGACTTTGCCCCTGATTGGCTGATTCAGTGTAGTGACTCTAGACACGAGATATTTACCGAATCTCGACCTGATTGCCCCGGTATAACGACTTTAGATGGCTGACCTCACTGGGGATCACTTGATAATAGCTTGCCCCGGCTCTCGGAACATTCGGGCATCCTGCATTCTATCCTGATCAGACTTTCCACTGTAGGAAACTTTCCTGCTGCCAAGCGCTTACTCGCAAGTAAAACAAGTTGTTCTGCATAAAAGATATATTAATGCAATGCATATGACAGTTTTAACATCCAAGTTGTTCACTGGAAAAGAAAAACCAGTTTATGGCATATAATGCACAAATCATCTTATCAGAATATCAACATCAGTACCAACATGGTAAGAAGAACCCTTTTAGGAGTCAGCTTCGACGCGATCTTTACCGATGTATGCCTTCGAAACAACCCTGCTTCAATTAGGACTTTTGAAGGTTGTAACGTGGTCAGGTTCACGGTTCTGCAAGAAAGGATAAAGGCTCAAATTTTAGTTTTAACCCACCCATTCTCCTTGATGTTCTCCGATCCTACGTTCAGCTAATTCGACCTTAGCGCTCACCACTTAGAGGTTGAAATATAGGAGTGATAGTTCGCGAAACTATGAGTTTTTTTGTTTGGAGTGACAGTCACTCGCTCATCGTCTTTGACACTTGGGGTCACACGACTCGTATTTCATTTGAGGACTTTTCTTTTGTAATCCTTTTCATTTTTCCTTTTCTTTCCCTAATTTTTGCCTAGACTGACTCTTTTGAGTTTCTTTTGATCTTCCAGTCCAGCGGGATGCCCTTATTTTTGCCTAAGTCGTTTGTTTTCAAGTTTTGACTTATCGGGCCTTTGATTCCTTTTGCTTTCCGTTTTTTTTCCGAACAAGTCGTGTGACACTGGTTGTTTGACTCTTTGGGGAATAATGTGACTGTGTCACTCCTGATGCTTAACCACTATGGCTCTTTAGGCACGACCTATTGAGGCGTGATTGATCCTCGAACGGACACTCCTTTTGCAATTTGGACGCTCGGTCAAATTAGCTAACACCTACCCTGCCCCCGGTTGAGATTGAGGGCTTTTCGTTTTCAGAAAGAACTCCTACTACTAGGCTCAAAGGGGTTAACAAGGGATTATCTTCCTTATGTCTCCGGTGTTTAGGGATTTGAAACAATGCCTGTACATCATCAGCAGGTTTTATTTCAAAGGCATACAATATCGGAAGCTTGCATGTCGTTCATTTTCGTCATCCTCCCCGGATTCCGCTTAACCAAGCGTTGGATATCTGTAAAAATCAATTAGTGAACACGAATAGATTTAATCAAAACATGCATACTCATTTCATTATCATCAATTGAATGAAAACAACACGTTTTACAAACAAGATTGCAATTTAACAAGAAAGACACTACAAACATAAAGAAATGACAAGATGAATCACAGGAAAACGTCAGCTTCCGAGGACCGTGCTTTCACATCTGACTTACTGCTGAACCAGCCATCTTCAAAGTTGCCTATTGAAACCATACTGCTTAAAACGGATGCCGGGTGAATTGCCTTTCTGATAACGATAAGGCTGCTGACTCTGGAAAGGAGTTGACGTCTGTTGTGAAGACTGGACAGATTGTAGACTTTGATCAGTCGAACCACTTGGAGGTCGAGTCTGGATTATCAGGAACTCTTTTTGTTCAAGCGCTTTCATCCTCAGGCTTGGTCTAGGCAGCAACTGAGGCCAGGGGGATTCTGACACCAATGATTGCAGAATATACTTCTGATCTACGGCAGCTTCGGGAACGTCCATCATTTTAGCACCAACTGGGGTAAGATCATTAGGTACAATTACGCCGCCCGGCGTGAGTTCAATAACTTTTGCGTCAATCAAGTCCTGAACGTTGTGCTTAAAAGCGAGACAACTTTCCACATCATGTCCGGGTTCCCCGGAATGAAATTCACACTGCTTACTAGTGTCATACCCATAAGGAAGCGTCGTTCCTGTGAGGGGTTCCAATGTTCTTTTTTCAACCAGTTTCAAACTCAATAAAGTCTGAAAGAGCTTAGCATACGTTGAAGGCGGCGCCTCAAATATCCTCCTTGACCTTCGCCGAACCGGATGTATCTTTTGTTGTTGGTGGTGGTGTCGATCAACACGTCTTTTAAGCTCAGGTTCCACAGGCACGAGTTCCACAGGCAGAGGTGGAACAAACTCCTTCACTGCGGCTTCAGATAGCTGATCATCCTCTTTCCTAATCACATTCTTGACTACTTCCATGATCAAGCTCATTTGGGTCTTCAGCTGATTATTTTCCTCTTTGAGTATCTTCTGATCCAGACGCAACTCTTGCATGTCTTTCATCATCTGCCCTAGCTGGCTTCGGACTTCAATCAGTTCAGCCTGATTCTGTTCCATATCTCTGAGGAATTCCTGCAACAAACTGGAGATAGGAAATAAGACCCACGGTTCTGATGTACCTGTTATGTGAGAATGCAATGTAGAAATCAACACATATTCAAGACAAGACAAAGAAACCCCAAGCTATGAGCACAGAGATAAACACCTCACACCACTATGTAAAGCCAACAAGAACAGCAAACAAGCACACCCAAGTACAAAATACAATGACCCCATCCAACAAGCCTGGTGGTGGTCAGCAAACAACAATGCATGAAAGCTAAACAGATGCGACGCCCGACACAGAAACCTCTAGCAACTTCCCCCATATTCAACTGAACTCTCAGTTGGACATTCTTCCAACCATACACTTTCAGTGGAGTATTCCATAATATTGACTGACGAACCCACACAACTGGATGAAGGAGAATCAATAATCTGAACAAAACCCTGAGGTGTGATGAAGATCCTGTTAGAGTCTAGCAGATTCTGAACTTGGCTTCTAAGTACTTTACAATCATCTGTCAAATGCCCCTGTACCCCAACATGGTACTCACAGTGGGCGCTGGCATCAGAACCTGGAGGATAAGGCGGGATCATTGGACTAGTCTCTTTCGGCACTATTAATCCACTTTCGACCAAATCTGGCAACAACTGACTGTACGACACCGGTAGCTGAGTAAACTGCCTTTCAGGTTTCCTTGGTCTTTGTCGGGCGTGATGACGCGACTGACGATAATATGACCGCTGGTTTGAAGTGTCTGACAACTGAGCCTGAGATGCTAGGGATTCTGAGACGACATCGCTTCCTTCTTCCCACTCCTCTTGAGAACTGAGAACTGATTCATTCTTATCAACTGGGATATAAGGAGCATCTCGAAGCTTTCCATTCTTGAGTCCTCTCTCAACAAGCTCTCCCATTCTCATCAAGCCTTCAAAGCTTGTACAAGTGAACATCATGTCATAATAACGGCCCTTCAGAGTACCCAAAAAGAGGCTAACCATTTCTCTCTCCTGAATCGGTGGTTGAACACGAGCAGCCAATTCTCTCCATCTTTGCACATATCCCCTAAAGGATTCATTCTCCGCACGAGATAATTCTTGCAAATGCACGCAAAAAGGAGCCATTTCCAGGTTGTAGTCGTACTGCTTCACAAAGGCATTGGCTAAGTCCGACCATGATTTAATACTATCACTCTCCAAGTGCAGGTACCAGTCCAAAGATGCTCCGATCAAACTATCTTGGAAACAGTGAATCATGAGCTTGTCATTGGTGATATGCGAAGTCATTCTTCTACAGAACATAACCAAATGTAGCCTCGGGAAACTATCCCCTTTGTATTTCTCAAAATTGGGCATTTTGAACTTCGGAGGCAATACAAGACCTGGCACCAAACACATGCCCGCAACATTCAGATCAAGAGTATTCTTATTCACCAGGGAAGCAATCTGATATTCCAACGTCTGAAGTCTTCTCATATACTCAGCAGTCATTGGGTCCTGAATATTAACCTGTGGAACAACTCCTGGAGATGGAACAATCCTTGGAGAATCTGGCGTAGAGAAAGTGGAATTGTGACACTCTGTGTCATTGAAGGAATATGGACCTCTGACAGGGGTTTGCGCGGGCTGAGCAACATTGTTCATTTGAGCTCTTTGACCATTGTTTCCTCCTCCATTTATAGCTGTTATGGCTTCCATGACCTGACTCACCTGGTACTTCAACAATTCAAACTCCGCCCAAGTAACAACCAAGTTCTGCTCTTCTGAATCCATGATCTTTCCAGATGCTAACTCAAGTCCAATACGAATGTCGGGAAATCAACTGATGAAGCGGACAAAAACGGGTAAGCTCCCTGTTCCGGCTGAGGATGAATATGCAAAATGAAATGCAAATGCAAACAGTCATGCAAAATGCAAAATGCACACACAAGGGACCAAATGTGCTGTTGAGAAGCCCAATCCACCATACTGGTCTTAACCAGACCCATAACACTGCTCAAGCCTGGTCTCAACAAACCAAAACAATACTCCAACCTGGTCTCCAACAGACCCAATAACACTGCCCTCAAATATCGCCACTGAATCTCAACCAAGAAGACCGATAATCTGGAGGTCAAGTTACCTGCATGCCCCAACCCCTCTCACAGGTAGGTGTCCTAATAACTGACACAAGGTATGGCATCCTATGCGGTCGTTGGTGTCACAGACTTTCAAGACTGATGATACGATACCCAGAAGATGTGGCATCACCATGTTCTGAAGAGGCCTCACTTAGCCAACTTCCAAATGATCGGTCCCCAGAGTCGACAATCCTCCAAACCAACAACCCCCTCAACCCAAAGGGTTGAAAAAGAAGTCAACCGGGAGAACCTCGTCTGAGCGTGGATTTCATGAGACACTAGTACATGCAAAGCATGCACGCGCCCACTAATTTCCACTCTAATTCTAGGTGCACTCAAGCCCAGGTCCGGCTTATCTCTCAATCATAGAACCCCCTCATACCCACATCAATAATCACAATAAAATAATGCTGAAAGTAAAAATACAGAAACGTAAATCCATACAAAATCCACGACGAGAAAACAAGCGCTAGGATTGACTCGCGTAGGGAACCGTTGGAGTCCCCAGCAGAGTCGCCAGCTGTCGCTACTGCGAAAATCGGCGCCGACTGAACAGAAGAGTCGCCACCGTGCGTTATTTATCCCAACAGAGGGAAAGGAAACGCTCGAAGTAAACCTACCGCAAAGACGGGAAAGGAATGGTCATCGCAACCAAATCCTGGATTCGGGAGTCGGTTACGCAAGGGGAAGGTATTAGCACCCCTCACGTCCGTCGTACTCGACGGGATCCACGCTTGTTATTCTATCTACACTACAGGTCTGGGGTTAAAAGAAAATAAAATGACTCGGCAAAGTATCGCACTTTATGCCTACGTATTCCAGTCTGAAACGAGAAATCAGAGTCAACGTAGTTCGCCTACCTACTGGAAAGGAGGGGAAGGTTGCTCGCTAGGATATCGTATCCTATGCCTACGTACTTTCATACAGCATGAAAGATCAGAGCAAACGTAGTTCGGGCCACGGAAGACACAGATTTGTCTGACTGTTTTTTATCCTTCTGAAAAAGGTTTTCTCCTGATTATGGGTCCGAGCGGACAAAAATGACTCTTTTGATTGGTTTTCAGTCTTTTACGCAAGAACTGTCTTTTATTGATGTTTAACCTCTTATTGTATTTTTTGATTGTTTTGAGATGAGAAGAGAAAGAAGCTCTAAAAAGCCTAGGGTTGAAAAGGGAATAAAACTATCCTAATGTTGTCATGCATGGGTTAACATCTAATGTCTGTCATATTTCTCTCTTGCGCAGAGAGAAACAGAGATCCTAAGGGGATAAACGGAAAAGCAACAACATATATATAGTAAAGCAGTAAAATGCATGAGATGCAGCAATACAAGCGAGGCAAGGGAGTCCCACTCAACCTCGAACCTAGAAAACAATAGGCAAAGTGAAATGGCTTCACTTCAAACCTAAGGGGAAAATTAACAAACAATACAGCAAAGAAAAATAAACCCCAAAACCAGCTCTGACAGCACACCAGCTCCTACAGCAACAACTCTGAAAAAAACATCCAACTTTGCTAGTTGATTAACAACAAAACAGTAACATCTTCCAATGAACCCCAAAGTCAAACTCCAATGATACCCAAGCTACAACAAGCTTCCATCTCCGAGAAATCACCAAGCTCAAGCGAGCACAAAATTTTAACCAGTTGACAGCATCAGACAACAGATAACTCCAGACAGCAGTAAAACCCTAATTCACCAGTTGCACAGCTCTGACAGCACAAACTCCTCCTTCTTCAATCTTCAATGCACCAGGTCTTCTTCTACAAGCTTCTTCCTTCAAGGTAAGCATTCCAGCAAAGAATTGATTTATCAGAATAAATTAAATGTCAAACAGTTTATTGACAACCAAAGGAAGTCTATGAACAGTTGACATTGTAACAGACTGTTTCCCTCAAAGTTCTACCTCCTAGATAAAACCACTTATCCCTCTAAAGGAGGGATGTGAATATCATGGAGGGACTTTTAATCATTGAGAAGAATGGAAGCAAAGGAAGCTATCCATGTTTATGAAGAAATTTATTTTATTCTAAGGCTTTACCTATCTCCTATCTCCTATGTCTTCAATCAACTCCAAGCACAAACAATCTTCAAGCTTCAACATTTGATTATCATCTTCAATCTTCTCTCTTGATGTCTTCATGCTCCATAAGCTCAAACCAAGCCCCATACCCCATATCAAAGCCCAAAAGCCCAAGCAAACAAATATAAACCCCAAGTGGGAACACCAAACAAAAACTCCATTTGTAAAATATACTAAAAATAGTAATATAGTGTTTAAAACTCTAAGATTAATTCTAAGGGGATTTCTACATCTACCCTACATACCCTATATGTCCCATAACCTTATTCATACTAAAAATCCCAAAATAAAATGTTATAATGCACCTATGTTAAGTTTGAACCCTACTACTACCACCCTAATGTTCTCTAATCAAAACTAATCAAGATTAATCCACAAAAATGTGGAATAAATCTCTAAGGAAACCTATACTTCTAATCTAATCAACCCAACAAGAATCAACTCAAAACTATTCACCAATTAGTCACAAGAAAATTCACAAAAACATGTATCAAATGTACAAAATTAAAGAAATTGATAAAATGGGAAAAATCAAATTAAATTGGAAAATGGGTGAATATGGAATTTATTATTTTCATAAAATCACAAATAAATCCAAGATCATGGAGGTATTTTTGAAATATTCTTCTGATTAATTTTGGATTTATTATGATTTATTTTGTAACCCATGTGCAAATATGAAAGAAATGAAAATTCAATTAAAATTGACAAAACAGGGGGGCGTCAATAGCAGTTATTTACTTCAGCACTACATTGGGCCCAGGAGGGGGGGGGGGGGGGGTGCTGGCAGCAATGCGCTGGGCCCAATCTGCTTCAGAAAAAAAACACAAAAGAAAAGACGAAAAAACCAACGGGGGGGGGGGTGCGAATATCAACAAATTCGCTTTGATATCCAGGTTGGGCTTTAAACGGGGGGTGTAGATAACAAACTGGCCTATGGCCCAAACGAACAACACATGGGAGAGGGGGTGCTACTGGTAAACAAGGGAGTGTGAGCAGCAAACTCAAATGGGCCTAATGCCCGAGCCCTATCCGATCCACCTTCAGCAAAGTAAAACCCTAAAATTCCTCTAACACTCCAATCCAATGCTACTGTTCATCGTCCCCCAAGCGAAACCCTAAACGGCGCGCTCTCTGAAACCCTCTCAAACCCACATAGTCCTTCATCTAAACCCTAACACGTTCACCAATCCAACACCTTACACCTCAAACCTTCAGTTCAACTCATTCCTAATCCAAACTCGCCTCACAAAAATCGCATCATTCAAACTATCACCTAATTCCATTTCAACACCTAACAATCATACAACCTACATCTCCAGCTAACTAAACAGTTGTGAATGCGTAATGAGTTAAGGAAGAAGAAACAAAAACCTGGAGAATGCTACCGAAGATGACTTGACGCACGAAGATCTGGAGATTCGCTGGAGAAATGCTATGAAGATTTATGGATAATGAAGATCCCTGAACTTTGACGAAAAACTGGAAATGTCCGTTGAAGAACACGCGATGAAGTCCTGGAATCTGGGATGCGCTTATGAAGATCCTTGAGCAAATCTGGAGAAATTGATGAAGTCGTAATCTGGCGATGAAGAGGAACGAGGATTGATGAAGATCTTGTAAGCAGTTCTGGAATTCTCTGTGGTTTGAAGAAGATGATGAACGATCGATGAAGGAATCTGGAAAAATCGATTGAAGGTTGATGTTGCTCGTTGAAGATCTTCTGGGAAAATGATATGATTATGGTGAATCGGTGAAGAATTGGTGATTGTTGATGAAGAACATGAAGATGTTCTTCGATAATCTGGAAAACGATGAAGATATGATGAATTGGATGAAGATTTCCTGGAGATTTTGTGTTTCCGGCGAAGTTGCGGTGGTCGGAGACGGTTAGGGTGAACGTCGGCGAGTGGTTAGGGTGGCCGCCGGCCTTTGCATGTCGGCCGGTGGGATGTTCCGGCGAGGTGTGGTAGTGGGACAGGTGGCGAGCATGCGTGGGAGTGGGAAGGAGAAAGGGACGCGTGGGAGTGGAGAGAGAGGAGAGGGAGCCACGTGGGGGCGTGAGGTGGCTGGTGCTGAGTGTGTGTGAGAGTGAGGTGGAAGCAACCGGGACACACGCGTGGCACGCGTATTTAAAGGACAAGTGGCACTTGGACTTTGACTGGGCCTGATTAATGGATAAATGGATAATCGGCCCAACGGATAATCCTGTGATTAGAGGCTGATTAACTAAACAAAATGGACATTAAACTAATTAACTAAAAAATTAATCATAAAACCCTAATTAAAATAAAACGAAAGAAAAAAAATAAAAATAAAACCTAATTAAAATCTATCATTAATCCTAATTAAATCCTAAAAAACGAAAATTAATGGTAAAATCCTAATTAACCTATTAAAAAACAGAAAAAATTGTTTAATATCTACAAACTATTAAAATTTCAATTAAATCTGAAAAAAACAAATAAAACCTAATAAAATCTAAAACAAGCATTTAATCCCTATTATTAAAAAATCTATTCTTATTAAATTTCAAAAATCAATTAAAACTTAATAAAATCTAAAAAACATTAAATTATTTTTTTTTAAATCTATTCTATTAAAAGAAAAATAATATCTATTTATTTTAAAATCTATTAACTCTCTAAAAGAAAAAAGAATATCTATTTTAAGAAAATCTAAACAAATCTATTAAATTCTATTAAAGAAAATATTAACCTATTTACTATCTAAAAAAACAGATAAACCTATTAAAAAAAATCTATTAATGCATTAAAAATCTAGAAAATAAAAGAAAAATCCTAAAAATGCCAGGAGGCCAATTAAATCGATTATAAAACGATTGCGCAACCCTAATGAAACCCGGGCACCGAGATGGCCTAAAAACACAGGAAACGAGCACCAATTCTCAAAGTACGCTTATTCAAACCGGCCTGAAACGCCAGGGGCTGTAATCCCGATAAAAATCAATCTGACTGAGAAAAATGCAATGCATGCAGTATGCGAATGCGAATGCAAAATGCGTCGAAACATAAACCAGATATGGGGACCGGTTGGTCAAATTTTGGGGTGCAACAACCAGCACCTCAAAAGAAGCTCAAGCAAAGACTCTCTCACTCTGAAGAACTTATTCTTAGTGACAAGTCAGATCTTGTCAGAACCATATCTTCATTTAGGCAAGATGAAGAAACTCTTCTAAGATTGGTGTCTATCTTAGAACCAACATCCATTGATGAAGCTCTTCTAGACTCTGAATGGATTTTGACAATGCAAGAAGAACTCAATTAATTTTCCAAAATTGATGTGTGGGATATAGTGCCAAAACCAAAAGGAAAACATGTCATGGGAACCAAGTGGGTATTTAGAAATAATTAGAATGAGCAAGGAGAAATGGTAAGGAACAATGCCAAAGTGGTTGCACAAGGCTACAATCAACAAGAGGGAATTGACTATACTGAGACCTTTGCTCCAGTTGCAAGGTTAGAATGTATTTGTCTTTTAATTTCATTTGTTGTTAATCATAGTATTATCTTATATAAAATGGATGTTAAAATCGCATTTTTGAATGGTTACATAATTGAAGAAGTTTATATCCATCAGCCTTCTGGTTTTGAAAATCATAAAAATCCTGATTTTGTTTATAAACTTAAGAAATCTTTGTATGGTTTGAAACAAGCTCCCAGACCTTGGTATGCAAGGCTTAACAATTTTCTTTTGGAAAATGATTTTTCAATAGGAAAAGTGGATACAACCTTGTTCTGTTAAACATTCAAAAATGATCTTTTATAGTTCAAATCTATGTTGATGATATCATTTTTGGTTCTACTAATGCCTCTCTCTCTCTTAAGAATTTTCCAAGTTTATGCAAGCAGAATTTGAAATGAGCATGATGGGAGAATTAAAATTCTTTATGGGAATTCAAACCAATCAAGACTCAGAAGGGTCATACATTCACCAGACAAAATATACAAAAGAACTTTTGAAGAAGTTTGATATGTCTAAATGTAAGATTGTTAAAACTTCAATGCATCCCACTTGTACTCTTGGAAAAGATGAGGAAATAAAATAGGTAGAACAAAAGGTATACAGATGTATGATTGTGTTTGTCCTTTACTTAACTGGTTATAAGCCTGATATTTTGTCCAGTGTATGCTTATGTGCTAGATTTTAATCGATCCAAAATAATCTCATTTAACTGTTATTAAGAGAATCTTTAGATATCTGAGAGGTACTACTAACTTTTTTTTTATAAGAAATCAAATCTCATGCTTAGGATAAGCATGGTTCAACAAGCGACAATCAACTATTGTATTATCAATAGCAGAAGTTGAATGCATTTCAGCCTCTAGATGTAGCACTCAGATCCTCTGGATGAAAAGTCAACTAGAAGATTATCAGCTAAATGATAGTAACATTCCTATCTTTGTGATAATACTTTTTTTATTTTTCTATCTAACAATCCCATTTTATATTCTAGAGCTAATATTATTGAGGTCAAACATCATTTTATCAGAGACTATGTTTAGAAGGTATTCTAAACTTAAAATTTATTGATACCGACCATTAATGGGCTAATATTTTTACTAAACCCCTTGCTTAGGATAAATCCTTTTTTATACTGAGATATTTAGAGATGGAAATGTGTCCTGATTAAAAATATCAATATGTGCAAACTCTGATGGATTAAAAATGAGACAATGAAACTTTGTATGTTTTTAAATCTGAAACAGAAAACCCTTTATTAGTTAGACAATTTTCTGACTTAGAAGGTCCAAGTCAGAATCCCTCTGGGTTTTTTTTTGCCTTCTAGACTATGAATTGTTAATTTTAATGATGTAATCAAGCATTTTTGCATGACTATGAAATAAGAAAATTACCTATATTATAGTCATCTAATCGTTTGATGTGACTTATGTCTTCTCCACAACTGTATTGATAGTGTCGCAGTAATAAAAGATCGAATCCACAGGGGCTGTGTTCGAACAAGACAATATTTGCGCAATGCAAACTAAAATAGTAAATAGGGGGGGGGGGTTTCAAGTTTCAGAGTGAAAAACTAAATAAGAGTTTTAAAACTGAAATATTAAGACGGCCAGGTTGTGTATCGAATACCCTTATCCTCTCTTGTTTATGTATGGTGCCTTGTATGAATGGTCTTATTTTTATAATCTCACAATGAATTAATAAAACCTTTATAACTGATTCTTCACGAAATAACTCATTAATCACTACTCGGAGCTTCCTAGTCCACCAGCGTAAGCAGGATTAGGCGATGTGTAGAATGTTAATTCCCTATATCACTACTCGGTGTCTCCTATTCATATTCAACCAACGTAAGTAGAATAATTTACCTAGGCCTAAAACATAGGCTAAGGGTTGGTAATCCATATGTGTCCAATATCAGATTAGCAGAGTATTACAAGTAAAAAGCATTAAGAACGAGAAGCGACTGATTAAAATTATAATTCAAAGCATTCGTGCAAAGTCAAACCAACATATAATTCCAACAAGATTGAATAAGGTTCATAATAACACAACCTAACCTAGAGTATCTTAACTACTCATAATTCAAATAATACCACAATTGATAGAGGAAAGTAACATATGAAATTCCATGGAGTAATGGCCTCCAATGGCTTCAAATTCCCTAAAAATCACCCTTGATGCTCTCAAAATCGTACTTTGCTCTCCGAAATTCGTAACCCTTTATCTCCCCTTGAAAAAGTGCAAAAAAAAAAACATTTTAAAGTAGTTAGAACGGACCAGAAATGCCTAAAAAGGTATCATCATGTGCATCACTATTTCATCGTGTATGCGATATTGAACACGATGCATCACATGCGTGATACTTTCCATTGTGCGTGTGATTATTTCAGAATGTAGATAATTCTCTTAACTTATCTTTGAAAAAACCCTATGTCAAAACAAGTTACGGAACTCCATATATGATCATTTTACTGGACAAACGTCAATATGTAAATTGTGCTGAAAATTGCTCGTTTTTTCACATTTTCTTCCTGATTTCTTGGCTTTGCTTTGTTTCTTTAACTTCTTCATTTTATTCATACTTCTTCATATTTAGCTCATCTTTAACTTGATATTTCATTGAATTCATTTCAAATACTCAGAAAAATCATGTAATGACAAATTGTCATCAGCGACCCATTAGGAAAGAATTTCTTGGTTCAAGAGAAAATCTCTTCACTTATCTCTCCTTGTCAATATGCATGTGACTTTAATATATTTTTTTTTTCAAATATATACTTCAATGTTTAGTCTTAATAGCTTATGACAAGCATGCTCTGTTGCGTTTCTTGATTTAAAGGCTATTACTACTACAGACATTGATTCCTGTTGAGTCTTTTTTATTAGACTTCTACCTACTCCCTCAAAACTCTTTAACCCTTTCCTTCCTTCTCTATTTAAACTTATTTTTATCTCCTTTAGTTTTCATCCCATTTTGTACCTGCTAAATCTCCTTCTCAAACCTTTTTTATCACCCCTCAAACCTCAAACAATGTCTTATATTTGTGGAGTCGCTTGTCCTCTCACCATTGTTTCTGAAAAATTCATTGAATTTGAAGAATTTTAATAATCATGATTTGGATCTTCTAAGTCATGTTCGATCCCAAAAATGGGTGAATTAATTTAACATGCTTGAAGGACCTATCTATCCTATTCTCATTAGAGAATTCTAGACAAACGTGTCCTTCTTGAAACTTAGACAAGATGCTTTGTGCATTAAGTATAATGTTTTTGGAGTTCCTAATTCCATAACTCCTACTTTTATTTCATGCAAAGTCCATTCCTTTAAAGAATTCCAAATAAGATCCTTTCCACCAATAAAAACTTGGAAAATGTCTCATCTCTTCTTCTCAAGACGAAGATATGGCACCAACTGTTGGTATCAAACTTTCAGCCACAAGAAGGTGCACTGGAAACACTTACCTATGTTGACAAGCATTTTATCTACTTCATATTATCGTGGACTAGGGTTAACCTTCCCTTTACAATCTTCAACTTCTTGAGATAGAAGATAATTACCTCTCACAAGGGAGTATCTTCTCTCATACCTTTTGGAAGAGTCTTGTCTGAAATTTTCCTTCAACAAGGTATTGTTGAGAATGTGCAGGAGTTAGGGTTAATGGAGGCTCTGGAAACCACCTGAAGTCACTGGCTGGCTGCAGCTTATGACCCTTGGATTCTCTCCGTTCTAGTTTCTCCTTTCCATGGTTTTCATTTCTTGATGTCTTCTTGTTTTTATCTTCTTTTGTATTATTTTGTTCATCAATGAAAAAATATTTTTTCTTTTGTTTTTTATTCTCTCTTCTGTATTTTATGTTTCCTAGCACATGTTTATATTTTTTATTAATTAAAAATGGGGGAGCAAATGAATATTATTTTTTATATATCTTGTAACCCTAATATAACCCAAAATACATGGATTTGCCATCATAAAAAACGGGAGATCGTTGTGTTAGACGATGACAATTATCTAGAAGGGGGTTGAATAAATCACTAATTTTTAACAAGAGTCGGCGCTTAAAAAATTGTTTCGAAAACATGCGGAAGTGACCGTGGATTTTAATCGTCTAAACGAACCGTTATTGGTAAGATCGGATATGCGTAGCCAAATGGAATAAATTCAATGAGAAAACGATTCAATATGTTACCAATTAATTAATACAAACAATGATCACCTTGTATCAACCGGTTTCCAATGAATTATAAAATGTAACAATTAACTTGACAAATCACAAATAATTTGTGTGCGATCAATGCATCTAACACTTGGTGTGCAAAACACTCCAAGTTGAATTTCCAATAAAATGATAGTGCAAATTTTTTCACAATTACAATCCAAGTGATTGTAATGAATTTTAAAAACAAATTTTCAGCACTACACAACAGTGGAAATTTATCGAACAATTTATATCAAATAAATAATCAACATAAAATAAAAGATAGAGTAAGAAAGAACGACAGTAGATTTGTTTAGGCAGTTCCCCTTTTCGTCCTCGCTTCGGGTATGTATGCCCCCAATTCTAAAACTAGAATTGAGATATATATTATCAAGTTGAAAAGTTTATACAAGAGAAGTAATAGTCACCACCCACTCAAGCCTAATTGTTGAAGTTGATACTATTCCCTTCTCTCCCCTTGATTCAAGTCGAATCAAGTGCATCAAACGCTTCAAACAAACCTCCAGTTACCGCTACTTGTTTGAACGAACCCACTGTTCTTCAAACCTTTCGCTTAGCTGATTTCGACTGCAAGACGTTCGACTTCAAATCTTTCGTCACATTCATCCGGTTACTGCTGCTTGTTTGAACAATCCACCGTTCTTCAAACCTTTCACTCGGCTGAATCTATGAGGCAAAGATTTGTGCAAAAACCCCCCAAATCCTTAAAATCTTGGAGAGGAAAACCCCAATGGTTTTATTCAAGAAAAACTCACTGAATTATCAACCCAAACTAGATACACAAATCCTACGTTTGGACGTTATCACCTCGACAATGCACAATATCAACAAAAATGATTATGTGTAATTGTTGAAGAATGAAAGTGTGAGAATGAAGATGATAAGGAAAAATCAGTGTATATCTTTCACTTTGCTTGTTCTTGTTAGAACACAGATTGCTGTTTAATATATCTCATTGTTTTGATGATAACATAAATGAAAATTTGTATAAAGGATATATATACTCTAATTGTGTTTAAGTAATTTTGTTTCAGATCTTAAATTATATATTCATCTGGAAGCAAATATTACATCTGCAACTGAAAAGAACGTTAAGACTTTGAGCGTCAGAAGCAACATTTTAGAAGACTCTGAGCGCTGCCTGAAGAGACTCTGATCTGCTACAGATGACTCGGAGTGAAACTAAGAAGAATTTGAGTAAAGAGCGTACAACATTGTTTCAGAAGACTCTGGAAGTACTTCACGCTGCAAGTACAGAGGCTTTGATATTCAACTCTGTGCTGATTGATACATTCACGCTTAAGCACTATTGCTGCAAGACTCCGATCTGAAGAACAAGAACCTACATCAGAGAATCTGATGTTGAAGGATATATTTATTCATTTGAAAAGATGCCAACTCAAAGAAAATATCCGTTTCTAATCCCAATGTCTGCTCCAACGGCACTATTCCTCTTTTATGCATGACACAAGAATTCAGACACAAAGCACATGTCTGAACATTCCTCTTCCTGGAAAGGAAAAGTCAATAGAAGACAAAAAGGCAACAGAGGCAACAAAACATACATCAATGCACAGTCTTTGAGATAAGGACTTGAAGTAGTATTTAAAACAAGCTTCAGCATCTTTCCAAAGTTGACGACATTGACGAATCATTTGAAAGAAAAACAACTCACAAGCTCTCATTCAAACATTCTTCAAGCTTAACAGTTTTTCATATTCGTTCTTAATTTTGTGTAAACATCACTGTTGTGATATAGCTTGTTAGAAGCAAAACCTTAAACATAAATTGTTAGTTTATCTTTGTAAAAGATTTCCTTAAGAAGACCAAGTTGTGGTCAGAATTTCTTGAGAAGACTAAGACAGTTGTCTTAGTGGTGAACACTGTAATCAAGTTTTGATTTAGTGGATTAAGTCCTTGTTGAGAAAGGCAAATCACCTTGGTAGGGTGGACTGGAGTAGTTTGAGTTCAAACGAACCAGGATAAAAATACTGTGTTATTTTCTCTATCTTCCAAATAGTTTTTAAAAACCCTTATTCAAACCCCCCCTTTCTAAGTGTTTTTCTCACCTTCAGTTGGTATCGGAGCTCCGACTCTGTAGTGTTATCACTTAACAGTGAAAGAGAGATCCAGTTGGGAAAAACTCTGGTTTGATTATTATCTTTGATATTATGGCAGCTGAAGCTTTAACTTCAACTTCTTACAACAGATACGATGATAGAGATAAAGTCAGCACCAAACTTCCCATGTTTGATGGTGAGAAGTTTGACTACTGGAAAGATAGAATATAAAGTTACTTTCTAGGCTATGATGCTGATTTGTGGGATTTGGTCATTGATAGATATACTCATCCTACTAATGATGAGGGAAAAAAGATTGACAGAAAGTCAATGACTGAACAACAGAAAAGAGACTCCAGGAATCATCATAAAGCAAGAACTATCTTGTTAAATGCTATATCTCATACTGAGTATGAGAAGATTACAAACAGAGAAACAACATTTGACATGTTTGAGTCTTTGAAGATGACACACGAAGGAAATACTCAAGTGAAGGAGACTAAAGCTCTGGCACTTATTCAGAAGTATGAAGCCTTTAAAATGGAGGAGTCTGAATATGTGGAAACTATGTTTTCAAGATTTCAGATCTTAACTACTGGGTTGAAGGTTCTGGATAAAGGATACTCTACTTCTGACCATGTCAAGAAGATCATCAGAAGCTTGCCATCAAGATGGAGGCCAATGGTTACAACACTAAAGCTGTCAAAGGATCTGAACAAGATAACTCTGGAGGAGCTTATCAGTTCCTTGAAAAGTTATGAGATCGAGCTAGAAGAAGACGAACCTCAAAAGAAAGGTAAGTCTGTTGCTTTAAAATATAACAAATCTGCTAAAGCATTGCAGGTTATAGAAGAAAGCTCTGAAGAATCTTCATCTGAAGAAGATGAACTCTCTCTGCTGTCCAGAAGGATCAATCAACTCTAGAAGCATAAACATAAGAAGTTCAAAAACTTCAAGAGATCTGACAAACATGGAGAATCTTCTGGACATAAAAAATCTGGCAAGAAAGAAGTGGTATGCTATGAGTGCAAGGAGCCAGGGCACTATAAAAACGAATGTTCCAAACTTCTGAAGGAGAAACCCATAAAGAAGTTTGAGAAAAAGAAGAAGGTTCTGATGGCCACGTGGGATGATTCAGATGCTTCTGAATCCTCATCAGAGTCAGATGAAGAATGTGCAAACATGGCATTGATGGCTGACATGGAGGACCACGAAGAAGCTGTTGAATCTGGATCAGAATCAGATTTAGAAAAGGTATTTTCTGAACTCACCAGAGCTGAACTTGCTGAAAGTTTATCTGAATTACTTGAAAACTATAGTAAGGTTAAAATCAAATACAAGAAGCTTCTGAAGCATATTGCATTTGAGAGTAACAAGTTAGAATCAGAAATTGCTGAGTTGAAAGCAGAAAATTTTCAATTAAAAAATGATTTAGAAATTGCTCAACAAAGCTTTGATTCAAATACTGTATCATGCTCTAAAAACATTTTAGAAGAGTATGATTATAGTTTTCAGAAATTTTTGTCCAGAGGCCTAGATAGAATCAAGATGGCTTCCATGATCTATGGCGTGAGCAGAAATAATAGAAAAGGAATTGGATATGAATCACCCTCTGGGAAGGATTTAAATCCAAAACCTGTTGATAAACAGACCATCAAGTATTCTCCTCTATATACTCATTTCAAATATGGTCATTTAAATGATATTAAACACACAAGTTCTGATCAGAACAAACCTGTGTTTAATAAACCTAAATCTTAGCAGAACAAAGATACCTTCAAGGGAAAGAAATTCAGAAAGAATTTCAAACCTACTAACCCCAGAGGACCCAAGAAAATATGGGTACCTAAGGACAAAATTATCTTTGTTGCAGATGTCCTTAGCAGCAAGGTTAAAACACCAGTCATGGTACCTGGACTCTGGCTGCTCGCGACATATGACGGGAAGAAGGTCTATGTTCCAAAGCCTGAAACTTAGATCTGGAGGTGACGTGAAGTTTGGAGGGAACCAAAAAGGAAAAATAGTTGGCTCTGGAACTATTGGCAATGGTAACCTTCATTCCATAACTAATGTCTTACTTGTTGAAGGATTAACACATAACCTATTGTCCATAAGTCAATTAAGTGACAATGGTTATGACATAATCTTCAATCAAAAATGTTGTAAAGTTGTTAGTCAAAAGGATGGCTCAATCCTCTTTAATGGAAAAAGGAAGAACAACATTTATAAAATCAATCTTTCAGAACTTAAGGTTCAGAATGTAAAATGCCTTCTGTCTGTTAACGATGAGCAATGGGTCTGACACAGAAGATTGGGTCATATTAGTATGAGACGTATATCTCAGATTAATAAGCTCAATCTGGTCAGAGGACTTCCTAAGCTCAGATGCTTTTTGTGAAGCATGCCAGAAAGGAAAATTTTCAAAATCTTCTTTTAAAGCAAAAAATGTTGTCTCTACCTCAAGACCATTAGAGCTGCTTCATATTGATCTGTTTGGACCAGTGAAAACTGCATCCATCAGAGGCAAGAAGTATGGATTAGTCATTGTTGATGACTACAACAGATGGACGTGGGTAAAATTCCTGAAACACAAGGATGAGTCACATTCTGAATTCATTGACTTCTGCAAACAAGTCCAAATTGAAAAAGCTTTTAAAATTGTTAAAGTCATAAGTGGTCATGGTGGAGAATTTGAAAACAAATATTTTGAAAAATATTTTAAAGAAAATGGCATTGCACATGATTTTTCTTGTCCTAGAACTCCCCAACAGAATGGAGTTGTAGAAAGGAAAAATAGAACATTGCAAGAAATGGCCAGAACCATGATCAACGAGACTAACATGGAAAAACATTTTTGGGCAGAAGCAGTGAATACAGCTTGTTATATTCAGAATAGAGTGTATGTAAGACCTCTTCTGGAGAAGACTCCTTATGAACTATGGAGGAATAGAAAGCCCGACATTTCTTATTTCCATCCTTTTGGATGTGTATGTTTTATGTTAAACACTAAGGAGAATCTGAACAAGTTTGATTCCAAAGCTCAGAAGTGTTTCATGCTTGGGTATTCTGAACGCTCTAAAGGCTATAGAGTATACAATACTGAGACACAGATTGTAGAGGAATCAATTCATGTTAGATTTGATGATAAGCTTGGCAATCAAAAGCCAAAGCAGCTTGAAATTTCTGTAGATAAAGAAGTTTTTCTCACAGACTCTGAAGAATCAGAGGCAGATAAAGCTGAAGCAGAAGCACTAGAAGCAACATCAGATGCTACTCCCTTGGCTGCTCAGATGGATAGCTTGATAATTTCTGAAGGACCAAATGTTAAAGGATCATCCAGAATCAAAGCCTCTCATCTAAAGGAAATGATAATTGGAAAGAAGGATGACCCTATCAGAACAAGGTCATTTATCAGATCATCTGGAACGTCACTTTTTGGCTTGGTTTCTATCATTGAACCTACTTCTGTGGATGAGGCTCTGAACGACAATGATTGGATACTTGCTATGCAAGAAGAGCTTGACCAATTCACCAGAAATGACGTTTGGGATCTGGTTCCAAGACCAAAGGGTTTCAATATCATTGGAACTAAATGGGTCTTCAGAAACAAGCTGAATGAGCAAGGAGAAGTCATCAGAAACAAGGCAAGGCTGGTTGCTCAAGGATACAGTCAACAAGAAGGTATAAATTACGCAGAGACTTATGCTCCTGTGGCAAGGTTAGAATCTATTCGCTTGCTCATTTCCTTTGCTGCACAGAATAACATCACTCTGTATCAGATGGATGTTAAAAGTGCCTTCTTAAATGGTTTTATAGAAGAGGAAGTGTATGTATATCAACCTCCTGGTTTTGAAGATGAAAAATTTCTAAAACATGTGTTGCGGTGGAAATAGGATCACAAACTATTAATGAGTTTGAATCGCAATTCAATTCACAACCGCTCTTTGATTTATCCGAAGGAAAAGGTCAAAAGAGGGAAAACCTATTTTTGCATCGTAAACACAATGCGGGGAAAGATCTAGGGTTCGGGGGTTAGTTAAATTTAGGGAAGGTACTAGCACCCTAAACTTCCGTAGTACTCTACGAGAACCTTTTGTTCAAATGTTTACTATTTGCTTTATTTATTTGCTTAAGGTGTACATACAAAGGATTGAGAGAAAGAAAAGACCTAAGGGGTTAATTCGAAGTTTACTCGGCAAGACATCGCATCTTGTGCCTACGTATCCTTACGGGAGTGGAATCAGAGTAATCGTAGTTCCCCTCAAAAGGGAGGTTAGAGACTTCTTGACTGTGGTCAAGGTTTCAAGGGGAATAAACATGTCTTAAGGACACGCTTACGCGGAGTGTAGGAACTCCAAATTTCTAGTTGAAATGTTAAGTTGAATTAGGGTTAGGTTAGGTGAGGTTAGGGATTCCGCGGCGGGAAACCCTAAAATGAGCGCGGCGGCTCTTTGACCTAAAGCTAGGGGTAACATGGTAATTTTGCCTGCGGCGAGGCATTTGTGAAAATTAGGGTTTGTAAGGTGAAAGGGTTTGAAGTTGAGGACTATTGGCGCGGCGACCAAATGGTTAGACCTGACCTTCGGATGTGTGTAGTGTGACAGAATAACGGTAAAGGCGTGAGATAATTGAATCATGCGAACAGAGAGATAATGTCCTAATTTAACCATGCAAGCAGAAATTTAAAGGCAGAAATTAAAGCGCGATTGTTAGGATTCGCGAGGTTACATGAGAGGAGCAGATACAATATGATAATGAAATTTGAATTGAACAATAATAAAATAAATAACAGTAAACGCAATAAACTGCAAAACGAACAAACAACGTTAGTGGGCAGAATTAGATGAATTATCAGATGGTGAAGAAGTGAAATTATGCATCTTTTTGTGGTTTTATTTTATGATATATAAAAACTTTCAATTTAAATAAGAATAGGAGTTTAATATTAATAAATTCTTAAATTAAATTTTCAAAAACTGTTTTAACCTAACTTTATTTTTTTTTAAATGAATTTTTATGTTATTTAGAAAACAAATAAAAATAATTATAATAATAAAAGTAAAATAAATAAAACACAAACAAAATAAATAATAAAAGAAAAGGGGGTTGGGCCGGTAATCACTTCCGGACCCAACCCGGTTGGTGTAAATGCCCCAAAAGAAAGGTCTAGGGTTTCAAGACCCCATCCTCCGCGGCGCATGTTCTTCTTGTTTCTCTCGTCCCTCGTTTGCTTCGCATGTTCCGATTTCCTCTTTATCTCCTTCGTTCTCTATGATGGAATCCCTGAAATCAAACACAATACATTAAATGTGGAATCAACGCACGTTTTTCACTCACGATCTCAGTTGCGATGATGGTAGTTTCTTCGAGGCGATGATGTGAGAAGCTGAGCCTCAGGAGTTGTTTGCTCGTCGTCGAATGGCGGCAGCGTTGGTGGACTTCTCCGTTGGGTTTGTTCGCTGTGTACTGAGGCCTTTATTGATGAGCTCGTGGCCGTTTGCGTACTCTCTCTCGTTCGCCTCTAGGGTTTTCAAAAGGTTGTATCACTCCTCTATATATCTTTTTCGATTCCTCTTTTTGGGCCTTTGATAATGTTGGATTTGCGTTATTTTTACTGAGATTGGATTGTGATTTTGTGATACGATTTGATTTTGTTGGGTTTTCAGAACATATATCCTTTTGATTTGATTCGAACTTTCCTTTTTCGGATTCACTTGTAGTGGATTTTGTTTGATTTGCTTGATTATTTTTCTGATAAGCTGATTGAATCTTTTCTTTCCTTTTCGGACTCACAGACTCAAATTTGCAATATCTTCCCAGTATTTGATTGAATACGGATTGGGTTTTAATTTAGAAATTGCTTGTATCCATATTCAAATTTGGTTTTGTTGGATATTTGCTTCTGACTTCTGGATTAACTGTTTCGAACACACATTAACTTTTCTTCTTCTTCTTTCAGAAAGGTGCTAACGCTTTGGTCGAATCAAATGTCGTCGAGGATGGTCATATGGTGATGATGACAGCTTGTCTGAATCTTTGAGGGATGCTATTGCCATTTAGTTTTGACTCTGATATTGGGCTGATACAACTATGTTATCAGATGCTGATATAGTTTTGGATACTGCAATCTGTTTGATAAACCATTTTTTCTTGATTTTGGTTTCGCAGATGTAGGCCTCCTATGGGTTCACCCTCGATTGTCCCTTTTGACCTTAATGTCCGGTTATGGCTTCCATCATGGATTTGGGCCCTGTTTCCTAGTTCCTTCTGCTGTGGTTCGCGCCCTGTTTGGCTTCTGAATTTTAGTTCCGGTTAATTCTCGAACTAGACTCGGTTCTGATTGTTTTTAAATTGAGCTTGGTTCCTTATTTTTCTGGATTGAACTGGTCTTACAGCTTGTGAGTTGAGCATGATTTCCTTTTACTGCTACAACTTGTGAATTGAGCATGATTTCCTTTTACTTGTGGCGTATGAATTCAGTTTTGGGGTGTTCTCATTCCAAGGCATGAATCTTAGTTTCTTTTGGTCCTAACATCTCCTTCTATGATTTTCAGGGCTGGATTACTTGTGCTGTTTGTTGTGCGATAAGAGGCTATGATGTTGTCCTCAACTGAGCCTCTGTGTTGGATAATTTTTCTTGCTAACTTCGTGCACTTCCAGCCTCCCATTGGCCTTACAGATTTACTTGATAGTTGCTACCACAATATTTACTTGATGAACGACATTTTGTTTTGGCTTTGAGATAGAGACCCTTTTCAGTTAATCATTTATCGGCCCGAACTTCTTTTACCTCTTCATCTTTCTCGGTTGTCCCGCATTGATAAGAAACAGTAGCCACTTGATCTGACGCCAATGGCGCGGATCGGTAACGGGGGTAGGACGCGGCTTCGGTTGTGCCACTCCCAGCACTCGATGATGACGATGTTCTGAGAGTGTCGAATTCATTTTTCTAACATCTTTCTACTCTGTTCTGTTTTGTCTGTTTTTTTAGGTAATCAAGAGGTGTATGAAGAATTCAAGGGAAAACAAACGAATAAACCAAAGAGTTTTTAGGACTTAGGATTTTTAGGATAGAAGTAACATCTGTAAATGTAATCTTACAGCAATTCAAATGTGAAATGATTCACTTCCTTTTGTAAACTAATATCCTTATGAAATAAAAATTCCAAAAATTTCATTTATATATCCATGATCATTCAACTTTGAATTTATTTATATTTATTTCTAGTTATAAATTATAAACATTTGTGAATAAATCCACAAATATTTAAATTCATTATTCTAGTCATAAACCACAAATATTCATGAATGATATTCAAAAGATACTTAAATTCTTGTTCATGTACCTGTCTCGTTGGTAGTCCTAATCTCATCACCTGACTAAATTCACTTGCATTCCAACTTAGATGCGTTTCTGGCGCTTTTCAATGATAAACATCAACCCAGTCTGATGACGAACAATCGCCTCTCGTACCATGGCCTGAATATCCTGAGGCTTTAAAGCTCTAATTTTGCTAAAATAGTGTGAAAAGACCAAAACACCCCTGGGGGTAATTCATGCAAAACACATCGCACTCAATGATTGGTTAGTGATTAATGGATGCAAAATGAAATGCTATGCGAACTGACTGACTAAATGTAAGGGTAAAATTTGGGGTATTACAACATGTTTTCAAACTTAAGAAATCACTCTATGGCTTAAAACAAGCTCCCAGAGCTTGGTATGAGAGGCTGAGTAATTTCCTTCTGGAAAATAATTTCATCAGAGGAAAAGTTGACACTACACTCTTTCATAAATCAATTAAGAAAGACATTTTAGTCTGTCAGATTTATGTTGATGGCATTATATTTGGAACAACAAATATTACGCTTGGAAAGGAGTTTGCTCAATCTATACAGGCAGAATTCGAGATGAGCATGATGGGAGAACTTGGATTCTTTCTGGGAATCCAAGTGAATCAGACTCCAGAAGGAACATATATACATCAGACAAAGTATGTAAAAGAACTTCTGAAGAAATTCAACATGTCAGAAAGCAAGGCAGCAAAGACTCCAATGCATCCTACAAGCACACTAGGTAAGGAAGAGGTAAGCAAAAAGGTAGATCAGAAGCTCTACAGAGGTATGATTGGTTCTCTTCTGCACTTGACTGCTTCTAGACCTGACATCCTCTTTAGAGTTTGTTTATGTGCTAGATTCCAATCAGATCCTAGAGAATCCCACTTAACAGTTGTTAAGAGGATTCTGAGGTATCTTAAAGGTACTACTAATGTGGGTTTGTGTTACAGAAGATCTGATGAATACAGATTAGTTGGATTATGTGATGCTGACTATGCTGGAGACAGAATATAGCGTAAGAGTACTTCTGGAAGCTGTCAGTTTCTGGGAAGTCATCTGATCTCTTGGTTCAGCAAGAAGCAACCCACAATAGCGCTTTCAACAATAGAAGAAGAATACATTGCTGTTGCTGGATGTAGCACTCAGATGCTCTGGATGAAAAGTCAACTAGAAGACTATCAGATTCATGAGAGTAACATTTCTATCTTCTGTGATAATGCTTCTGCTATATGCTTGTCAAAAAACCCTATTTTACACTCTAAGGCAAAGCATATAGAAATTAAACATCATTTCATCAGAGACTATGTTCAGAAGGAAATTATAAGTTTAAACTTTGTTGATACAGACCATCAATGGACTGATATCTTTACAAAACCCCTTGCTGAAGATAGATTTAAATTTATTCTGAAAAATATAAGTATGGATTTCTTTCCAGAATAAAATGTTTATCAGAAGCAAATTTCCTCAGATGGAAAATGTTTTAACTCTAAAGTATTTCATTTATTTATTTATTTATTTTATTTTATTGTGTGCAAATCTGAACTGACAAGCCTCAGAGGATCTGAACGTTGGCTAACGTTTCATTTCTCAAACAGTTTCAGAAGCACATGCAAGAAAACACGTGTCATCTGAATCTGAAACAATTGAGTGTTCGGCACTGAAACGCCGTTCAGAGGTATTGTTTGAATTAATTATTGATTCTCGTTTTCCTCCCCACGCGTTGTCAGAATCATTAAATGCTTTTCTTGTCATGATTATGTTTGATGTGATTTAATGTTTAATTAAATGCTAAATGTTGAATGTGTGACTCTTGTGTGCCCTAATTTTCTCTATATATTCCACAACACTTCATTTCTCACACTTTTCACCCTCGTTCACATCTCTTATGCATTTCTGCTTATTACATTCTTTCATCTTCTCCTCAAAACCCAAATCTCAACGTAACCCTAAACCCCTCTCTACTTCATCAATGGCAACCTCTTCATCAACCTCTCAACAACTTCAATCAACAATGGTTGTTATTTCTTCTGCAAATCTGGGTACTGTTGCTTTCAAAGAACCAGTTAGAACCCTTCTCACACCTGCTGACAAACTTGAAGTTCTGTGTGAATCAATAGTGAATTTTGAATCTATTGCAAAAAATGGGTTTGATCTTCGTCCCATTGTTGATGCTCAAAGTTGGACAAAATTCTTTGATAGACTGATGGGACCAGTTTATCCATGCTTGATGAAAGAATTTTGGATTCATGCAACTACATACCCTAAGTTTATTGTTTCTTCAGTTCTGGGTAAGGAAATTATCATCACTGAAGATTTGATCAGGAAGCTTATTGGTTATGAAGAAACTGATGGTGTAACAAATCTGCCAACTAGGCGTATTTATATGACAGAGGTTTACAGAGAAGTTTGCTCATCTGGAGAAGCCTCTAACAAAGTGAAAGATCTGAAGCCAACCTACAGGATCTGGGCTAAGATTTTTATGGGATGCATCCATCATAGAAAGTCTTCAAACTCTCCTGATTATGTCAACACTAATCAGATGTACTTCATGTGCTGTCTGAGTCAAAGCACAAAAGTGGATCTGCCTTACCTGCTATTCAATCATCTGTGGACTCATGTGAAACAATCTAGAGAAGAAGTTAGAACCAAGCATCAGAAGATGAGAAATTGGATACCTATGGGACGACTCATCTCAGATATTCTGACTGAGAATGGTTTGGTTGGTCATTTGATAGAAGCTGGAATGAAGGAAGAATTAGCTTCAGTGGTTGGCAAACCTCTGAATGGGAAAAGTCTTCAGAGGATGAAAATTGTAGAAAAACTCACTGCTGCACCTGATCAGATCAACTCTAAAGAAGTCAACAAGAGAAGGATATCAGTAGATGATTTTCCTCTATTTCATGCTAATGAACCAAGGGAAATTATTTTGGCCTATATAGCAGATTGTTTGGCTGATGGGACTCCCATTCCAGAACATCTGATTCAGAAAGCAGGCGAACCTGAACCAAATTTTTATGGAAACAGACAAAGGAAGAAAAGAAAAGTCTCATAAGAAGGATCTTCTAAGCCAAAAAGGAAAGCTTCTGGCGAGGCAGCTTCTGCAAAGCCAAAGCGGGTTAAGAAACAAAAAGGTAATCCTCCTTCTGCTAGTTTAGATTCCATTTTAGAAACTGTCAAAGCAGTACTAGCATCTGAACCCCCTCAATATGAACCTATTCCCTCACCTTCTCCTCCTAATGAATCTCAACCACATACATCTGAACCACACCTATCTGAAAACCAACCGTCTAAAATTCCCCCCTTTGAAAAACAAACTTCTGCACCACAACAAACTTCTGAACCTGAACCTCTACCTTTTGAAAATGTTCATAGATCTGAACAAATTTCTTCTGAACCTCCTCAACCTAATTTATCTGAACCACCTCATTCTGTCACTATCCTTTCTAACCCACAACCAGAAAAACCCATTCCCTTTGATCCTCAACCAGATCAACCTAAAACTTCTGAATCATTTATATCTGATTCTGATATTCTTGATGTTCAACCCTTGAAAATTCTTTTTGACGTTTCCTCAGCATCCTGTCACACTTCTGAATCATCTGATTCTTCTGAATCTGATTTACCTCCAGAAGTGAACTCACCCCCTTCACTTCGTGGTTATGAACCAAAACAACCAGATATATACATTTCATATGAACCTATCCTTTCTCAATCAACTCCAAAACTTACATAAGCTTTTGTTCCATATTATCCTTTGCCTTCTGCTGTCATTCCATCTATACGCAGACTCAAACCTTTTATGTGCATCATACCTGCTAAACCCTCTACACCATATCCTCGTCCTCTTTTCATCATTCCTTCTTTTTCCATACCCTCCACATCTGAAACCACGAAAACACCCTCCCTAGAAAACTATCTGAAACCTAAAACTAGGATGGATGTTAGTACTTTATTTGATGGTTTTAAAAAGGAATTAAACATGTGGCTGTCTGCTGTCAAGAAGGAGTGCATGTCAAGTTTGAATCCTGATGATTCTGAGGTTGTCTGGCAAAGATTCATCTCAAGATTTAATTATGTAGCTTCAAACCTTCGAACCATTTGCTCTGATGATGCAAAGGTAAGATTTGATGAAGTTATCAGACAAACTCTTCTGAATATGAGTAGCTCTCCAATTCTTCCTCTGGACAATGCCTCTACTGAAGAATCTAAGTCTGAAGATACTCTTCCAGAAGCGTCTATTGCTGAAGAAACTCTAGTGTCAAATCAGTATGCTCTGATGGTTCTGAATCAAGCATCTGACTCAGTGATTCAAGAGAATGCATCTGCTATGGCTGTTGAGACTGTGTCTGAATTTGCTCCTGCATCTTCTGAAGTCAAGAAAGAGAATCCAGATCTTGAAGAAAAGTTTGCTAAGCTTGAAGCCAGCAACACAGAGACCAGATCTTGGATGGTTAAGCAAGAAAAGACAACAGATGAAATTAAGACATGGATGACTAGGCAAGAAGAATCTACTTCTGAGATCAAAAACCTTCTGAAGATGATTGTCTCTCGTCAACCTTAGTTGTTTTTCTGTTGTTTGTGCATATTATGTTTGTTATGCTTATTTGGTTATCCTATGAATATTTTGTTTATCAATGCATCTGTTTGGTTTCTGTTTCTATCTGTTTTATCATTTTTTTCTCTGTTTTTCTTTTGTGTCTTAAATTTTTTTTTCTTTTTGATATGACAAAAAAGGGGAGAAAATGGAAATTATAATTGTTCAAATAGACAGTTACTAGAATGGAATTCAGACATAGTAAATTATAACTAACATTAAATTTTAGTCTTTCAGAACTATAACGTTGCATCTGACTTAATTCATAAAAGTTACTCTGAAAGCTCCTAAATCGGGCTCTGATCCAAATCAGGATACAAACCAGGATTTGATTCTGAAAAGAATAAACCAGGCTCTGATTCTGAAAAGAATACTCAATCAAAAAGGGAAGTATTTATTTTTCTTATGGTATTCAATTCAGGGGGAGATTCACAATCTCAGGGGGAGTTATATTATCCTTATTATTGATCAAAATTTCCTATGTTTTTGCCATCATAAAAAAGCGGGAGATTGTTAGAACACAGATTGGTGTTTAATATATCTCATTGTTTTGATGATAACATAAATGAAATTTTGTATAAAGGATATATATATATACTCTAATTCTGTTTAAGTAATTTTGTTTCAGATCTTAAATTATATATTCATCTGGAAGCAAATATTACATCTGCAACTGAAAAGAACGTTAAGACTATGAGCGTCAGAAGCAACATTTCAGAAGACTCTGAGCGTTGCCTGAAGAGACTCTGATCTGCTACAGGTGACCCTGAGTGAAACTAAGAAGAATTTGAGTAAAGAGCATACAACATTGTTTCAGAAGACTCTGGAAGTACTTCACGCTGCAAGTACAGAGGCTCTGATATTCAACTCTGTGCTGATTGATACATTCACGCTTAAGCACTATTGCTGCAAGACTCTGATCTGAAGAACAAGAACCTACATCAGAGAATCTGATGTTGAAGGATATATTTATTCATTTGAAAATATGTCAGCTCAAAGAAAATATCCGTTGCTAATCCCAACGTCTGCTCCAACGACACTATTCCTCTTTTATGCATGACACAAGAATTCAGACACAAAGCACATGTCTGAACATTCCTCTTCCTGGAAAGGAAAAGTCAATAGAAGACAAAAAGGCAACAGAGGTAGCAGAACGTACAGTAATGCACAATCTTTGAGATAAGGACTTAAAGTAGTATTTAAAACAAGCTTCAGCATCTTTCCAAAGTTGACGACATTGACGAATCATTTGAAAGAAAAACAACTCACAAGCTCTCATTCAAACATTCTTCAAGCTTAACAGTTTTTCATATTCGTTCTTAATTTTGTGTAAACATCACTGTTGTGATATAGCTTGTTAGAAGCAAAACCTTAAACACAAATTGTTAGTTTATCTTTGTAAAAGATTTCCTTAAGAAGACCAAGTTGTGGTCAGAATTTCTTGAGAAGACTAAGACAGTTGTCTAAGTGGTGAACACTGTAATCAAGTTTTGATTTAGTGGATTAAGTCCTTGTTGAGAAAGGAAAATCACCTTGGTAGGGTGGACTGGAGTAATTTGAGTTCAAATGAACCAGGATAAAAATACTGTGTTATTTTCTCTATCTTCCAAATAGTTTTTAAAAACCCTTATTCAAACTCCCCCTTTCTAAGTGTTTTTCTCACCTTCAGTTCTATTTCGTTCAATAATGAGACAAATGAATATATATGATCCCAAGACCCAACAAATGAAATAACTGCATTTTGAAACACAAGGGATCAGAAAAATTGATTTACATCAGCGAGAGGTCGACCAAAGCCCTATGCAGGTCGACCTTAACGCACCTGAATTCAAAACTACACAAAATTTCAAGCGATACGTAGACTGGAGCAGGGTCATGGGTTGATGCAAGGTTACCTCAAAATAGAAAATTATTATTCCTACAGTATGTGTCGACCTATGGGTCGACGCGTGGAGACCCGATAGCAACAAATTATTTAATTAACAACATGCGTCGACCTCCACCTGTTTGTGTGTCGGCGCAAGGACTCTAGAATGCCAAAAACAAGTTTTTGTGAGTATTTTGGTTGACCTAAACCATTTTTTAGTTGACCTAAGGTATCTAATATGATCAAGTGCACACATTTCATATATGGAATGGTTCTATATGCATAGACGCATACACATGGAATATTTTATGCATATTAAAGAATCTAAGATGCGATGATACCGTCCAAATACAAGTACGAGATAATACTAGTTTTGACATCATTAAAACAAGGACTAAGGAACCTTGCCCTCACATAATCCCCCTTTTTAATGATGGCAAAACCTTTGCAATGTCTTTGACGTAACGAGTACTTTGTAAAGCACCCTCCCCCTGATTTTATGCATTTCTCTGTGACAAAAATTTTGATCTAGCTTTGTGAAGCACACTTACATCATTCTCCCCCTTTGACAACATCAAAAAGAGTGAAGAAAGAGGTCAACCATAATCAAACATGTTCATATGAACACAATCATACTCTTTGCAACAGATAAACATCAACAATCATTCACGTAAAATGATGTTAATGCAAGAGATATAAGCATAAATAGGACAAGAAACATAGAGAAAGAAACGTAGTGCATTACAGAACCAAATTTGTTCAATACAAGTTCCAAGTCAACAGAAATAACCAAGAAAATGACAAAACACAATAAAAACATGCAAAATGAAACATGAAATGCATAACACAGCTCAACACTCTATGGTCTCCTCTACCTATGTGGGTGACCCTTCCCTCTGAAAGGGTGATCTGGATGTGGTGCACTTTTCTCCTCTTGTCGCTCAGTAAATTCAAGAACAGTCTTGTTTAGTGTATTGAAGCAAACATAGCAAGATCGATGCTGATTTGCAACAGTTTCATCCGTAGTATCAAACCTTCTTATGAGTGTGGAAGCAAACAAATCAAAGTTTTCACTTTGAGCTTGGATATGAACCTGCAAAGTTGTGTACCTTTCCTCTTGAAGAGTAGCAAAGTTTTATTGTTGAAGCTGCACATCCCTCAACATTTCCAGGACTTTAGAATTATCTGGTTGGTATTGAGGTGGTGTCGCACCTCAAAAATACGATCCTTGCGATGGACGCGGAAAAAAAATTCGAACAGAGTCGCCACTGAATTTTATTCATTCCAAGGAAGGAATAGGAAAATATCGATAAAACCTTTAAAGAGATAAGAACATGGTCGTCGAAACCAAATTCTAGGTTCGGGAGTCAATTACGGAAAGGGAAGGTATTAACACCCTCTACGTCCGTTGTACACAACGGGAACCTCTTGATTCGATTCGAGAGAAAACTTAACTAGGTTTTTTTATTTTCTTCTAAATATTTGCTTAAGGGGAAATGGGTGGTTTATATACTAGGGTGCTCGCCAAGGATTGGGGCCTTTGTGCCTACGTACTCCCTTATGCAATGGGAAAGTTAGAGCATCGTAGTTCGTGGGACTATGGGTAAAGGTTTAAGGTAAAATAGAAGATGGAGGGAAGGTAGCTCGCTAGGATCTTTCAATCCTATGCCTACGTATTCTCATTGATAAATGAGAAATCAGAGCATCCGTAGTTCAGAATACTACGATTAGTTGGTTTGTAATTGTAATTGAACAAGTGTTTAGGTCACGTTCTAACTGCTACGCTGGCTTGTCCACTCGCTAGGGGAGGCTGAAGCACAAGTTCATATGCACGGAAGAAGGGACTAAACAATGTCCTTGGTAAAAGGTGTATTTGAGTTGAACGAGAGTCTAGGTCGCATTCTAACTGCTAAACATTGGCTTGTCTGCTCACTAGAGGAGGCTGAATCACAAGTTTGTATGCGTGGAAGAAGGGACTAAACAATGTTCTTTGGGAAAGTTGTTTGAGTTATGGATCACACGGGGATGAGGAGTTAGTGTTTGAGAATTTTAGATCGCACGGGGCGAGAAAAGAGAGTTAAATTTGTTAAGTATTTTTGCTTGGAAAAGATGATAGATTTGAATAAGTTTCTAGGGTTTAAGTCGCACGGGGGCGAGGAACATGAGGTTGGTTAGATATTATGATGGAGAATGAAGACTATTCAATAAACGAGACGTCAGTCTCGCAACCAATTAATCGGGATATCATTGGAATTCTAGATCCCAACGACATCTTTTTCATTCCATTACAAAATTTGAGTTTGATGGACAATGAAAGTACCATATGGAATGCTTGACTCCAATGGCATTTCTTTGTCCAAATAATTAAGGCGAGTAATTTAGGGATGAAAGGTTGAGCAACCCACAGCCCAAGGCGTACGCCTCAAGAGCAGTCACTTTAAGAATTCAAGGAATGCAAGATCCCAAGAACTCAGTTCTTTCGTAATTTGATTTAAGAAAATAATTTGAATTTGATTTGCGTGCATTAGGATTTGAATTAAGAAAATAGTATTTGATTTGCATAAGTTTATGGTTTTGATCACACTGGGGCGATAAAACAAAGTTAGATTGGTTGGATATTTAGGAGGAATAACGACTATTCAATAAACGAGACGTCAGCCTCGCAACCAATTAATCGAGGTATTATTGGAATGCTAGATTCCAACGACACCTTTTTCATTTAAATAATTTACGAAATTGTATTTGATGGACAATGAACATCTTTGTCCAAGTAATTAGGGCAAGTGTTTTAGGAATGAAAGTTCGAATGCACGCTACCCAAGGCGTACGCCTCAATAGGGGTCACTCAAGAATTCAAAGAATGCGCGACTCCAAGAACTCAATTCCTTTGTAATTTAGTTAGGAAAAGAATTTTGAATTGGTTAGCGTATTAAGGTTAAATGTGTTAAGTATTTCGAATTGCGCATTTTAAAAAATGAAAGATCGAAAGGATCACAACTCAAGGCGTGCGCCTCAAGAGCAATTTTTGAGAATCCAAAAAGTGCTAGACCTCAAGGATTCGATATCTCTATTATTAATTGAAAAAAGAATAATTTGCTTAGTCAAATTTCGGAGAGTGGTTCAATTAGGTTACAAGTTTTGGTCAAATTATGTTTTTGACTAGGTATCTTAATCAGGTTAAATGAAGATTGAACGTTTTTTTAAAAGAAGACAGAACAAACGCAACCCAAGGCGTGGGCCTTAAGAGCGATCGTTCAAGGATCCAAAGAGTGCTAGACTCTAAGAACCCACTACTTTCATTAATCTAATTAGGAAAATATTTCAAATTAATTTCATTAGGAATGTTTAATTAATTAAGAGGGAATTATTTGGCGCTAGACCAAAAGGTCTTATCTTATCTCAAAAATCAACGTCTAGTCTAACACTTTTGGTCGCTATACAAGGATAATTTACGCAAGTATAATCAAGGAATATAATTAACACATAACCACATATCAAGAAAGTAATCATATAAGAATCAAGTAATTACAAATAGAAACTGATTTTGAAAAAAAAAACCTTAATTTTAAAGTAATGAATATCTTGTTTTGTAGATCAAATTAGTCCATATTTTTCAAACTAAATAAATAAAAAAAATGATCTTGCTGAAATGAAAGTTTGACACACAAAAAAAGAATCTACTCATGGGCCAGAACGGTGCTTGAAAGGTCTCCAAGCCCAAGTTCCATTTCCTCTTGGTTGTCCCATTCATTGCAATGTATAGATTGGCAACAACAACATGGTAAGTTTCAGTCTAAAAGCCAAGTGAGTCATTGAGCAAAGTGCCACTCATCAATTAGCTACATCGAGGCCCATTAATGCTATTAAATATTTTTATGCAATAATAAACCTCATTTAGAGCGAATACAGGTACCTAGGTGAAGCCAAAGAATTTACACGAATCATCTTCTTTCAGCCACCGTTCTTCCTCTTTAAAAACACTCATTTTCGTTTAGAAAACAAAACCCAGACCAAAACATGCGTAGACGGAAGGAAAACTGAGAGAAACAACCCAACCAACTCTCTAAAACCCTCTCTCTTCACTATACCAGAACGAATTCCTCGCTATGCTCGGTCAATCATGGACCTCATCGCATCAAAGGGAGGTTATACTGATGAGGACGTAATCCAAGACATAAATGATACAATGCAAAGCTTAGGAGGTCCTATGACAAGGGCACGTGCAAGAAGAGTCAATGATGCTTTAGTTCACTTCATGATCAAGTCAATAGAATGCATGAGCCAGATTGAAGAAAAAGAGCCCAAGTTTATTCTTATCATCCAAGCATGTGATAAAAGGCCCAATAATGCATAAAAAAATAAAAATAAAGGAAATACCAATAACCACACTATAATGGACGAAAATTGCAAGAGAAATGGTAAATAAAGAATTGCCATTATTATGCCCTTTCAAGAACCCCACTATCTCTTCTTTATTTTGCACTTTCTTTATAATAACTCAACCCACTATCATGATAATTAGTGGCTGAAATCCTTTTGTTTTCTTAGGAGTTAATGTTTACTTATTTCATCATCTTAAGTCATTCCTATATAAAGGAGGCATGTATCTTCTTTTTGGATCAATGAATTTTGTCGAGTTTACACATTGTGTAAGTGAGAGTATTTGCTCTTAGGTTCTGGATTGGACCAAAATTAATTTTATCAAGAAATCCTTTTCTTGTGGTGATCCTCATCCATAGGCTTATCATTCTCTCTTGGATTAGAAAGAGTGTGGTGCCCCTTCTACTTAATTCCATTTCTTATTTCTCATTTATTTCATATCAGTCTCGTTTATTTTATATGCATGTATCAAGTTCTGTCATTCTTGTAATTATAAGGCAGATTACTTTCTTTGAGTCACAAAAGAATTAATATTCCAAAAGTTAACAAAGTTGTTTCAGGAATTTTGAAAGAAATGCATAATCCTCAAAAGTTAGTGCATATCAAGTGGTAATCAGAGCATATTCCAAAAAAAAAAAGGACCGAAATGTGGTAAATTGTCTATATTCTTGTTCTTCATTATTATCCATTTATCATTATAAAAAAATTCGAAAAAAAAGGGTATAAAAAAAATTGAAAAGAAAAGGGATCTGATTATTAAAGATTGTGATTCAAACAAAAAAAAAATTCTATTGTTTTTATTCTTGCCACACTCTTAAAATTCTCCTGGTTTCCTTTGTTTTAGAGTCTTTTTTTTGTTTGCTGTTTTTTTAAAACTTTTTGTGTGTTGATTATTATCTGAAATTGATTTCTTTGTGTTGATTCATTTTGATTTCTCTAAAGAACTAAAAGATCAAATTGAGTGGTAAAAGGCAGAGTGTTTTTATTATTAAAAAAAAGCCAAAAAAAATTGAGTGAAACACGAGTGATTGAGTGTAAACACGTGAGCAGAGTGGTGAGGTCCATTTTTAAACACTTGTTCCTAATTTCACAAATATTTCACAATTATGTCTAGTCCACCTTCACCTAGAACAACAGCTTTAACTGTTCAGATCGCAGCCATGCGTGACAATTTTGAAAGATTGTTAAGAGAACAAGGTGAACAACTTCAACAAAGAATTGATGAGTTGGAAAGGAGGTCCCAAAATTCTAATGATGGTAGTGATGATGAGGAGGAAAGAAGACGTAGAAGGAGACAAGGGAGAGATAATTTGAGGGGCATAAGAATTAAAGTTCCATCTTTTGTTGGGAAGAGTGACCCGGAGGCATATCTAGAATGGGAGACTAAACTTGAACAAATTTTTAATTGTCACAATTATTCTAATCTTGAAAAAGTGCAGGTTGCTTCTATTGAGTTCAAGGAGTATGCCTTAGTTTGGTGGGATCAATTGATCAAAGATAGAAGGAGGTATGCAGAACGACCAATTGATACTTGGGAAGAGATGAAAAGAATCATGAGAAGAAGGTTTGTTCCTTCCTATTATCATAGGGAATTGCACAACAAATTGCAAAGACTCACTCAAGGTTCTAAAAGTGTTGAAGAATATTTCAAGGAGATGGAAGTTCTCAAAATTAGAGCTAATGTAGAGGAGGAGGATGAAGCAACTATTGCTAGGTTTCTCCATGGTATAAATCATGACATTAGTGACATAGTGGAACTTCATCACTATGTTGAAATGGATGAATTGGTAAACCAAGCTATCAAAGTGGAACAACAACTCAAAAGAAAGAGCCAAGCAAGGAAAAATTCCACCACTTTCAATTCTCAAAGGTGGAAGGACAAAACAAAGAAGGAGGGTGCTTCATCATCTAAGGAAGCCACGGTTGAAAACAAAGGTAAAACTATTACATCTTCTTCAAGTGTTTCAACTAACAAAAGTGTTAAGTATTTCAAGTGTCAAGGCCAAGGACATATTGCATCTCAATGTCCAACAAAGAGAACCATGCTTATGGAAGAAAATGAAGAAATTGTTGAAGAGGAGGATGGTGATTATGATGAGGATTTTGAAGAAGAAATACCTAGTGGAGATTTACTCATGGTGAGAAGAATGTTGGGAAGCCAAATAAAGGAGGAGGATACAAGTCAAAGAGAAAACCTTTTTCATACAAGATGCTTTGTGTAAGGAAATGTTTGTTCTTTAATAATTGATGGAGGAAGTTATACAAATGTTGCAAGCACGCGTTTGGTTTCTAAACTAAAATTGGAAAAGAAACCTCACCCTAAGCCTTACAAACTCCAATGGCTTAATGAAAGTGTAGAAATGCTTGTTAATAAACAAGTTGAGATTTGTTTTAAAATTGGAAAATATGAGGATGTAGTGTTGTGTGATGTATTACCAATGGAAGCTAGTCATTTGTTATTAGGTAGGCCTTGACAATTTGATAGAAAAGTCAATCATGATGGGTACTCCAATAAGTACTCTTTTATGTATCATGATCAAAAGATCAATCTTGTACCGTTAAATCCTAGTGAGGTGAGAGAAGATCAAAAGAAAATGAGAGAAAAATATGATCAAGAAAGAAAAGAAAAAGAAAAAGAAAAGAATGAAAATAAAAAAATGATAAAAGAGAAAAGAAACAAAGTTTAATTGCAAAAAAAAGAGATGTGAAGAAAGCAATTGTATCACACCAGCCCTTGTACTTGCTCTTTTGCAAGGAGGTTCCTTTACTAACACTATTTCTAATGAAAAAAATTGCCAAATTGTGTTAAGTCTCTTTTGCAGGAATTTAAAGAATTATTTCCGAAAGAGGTGCCAAGTGGTTTACCACCTATAAGAGGAATTGAACATCATATTGATCTCAATCCAGGAGCATCTTTGCCTAATAGGCCAGCATATAGAAGCAATCCACAACAAACTCAAGAGATACAAAGGCAAGTGGCTGAATTGATAAGTAAAGGATGGGTAAGAGAAAGTTTAAGTCCTTGTGTTGTCCCTATTATTCTAGTCCCTAAAAAGGATGGTAGTTGGAGGATGTGCACTGATTGTAGGGCCATTAACAATATTACCATTAAATATAAGCATCCTATTCTTAGACTAGATGATTTGCTTGATGAATTGTTTGGTGCATGCTTATTTTCTAAAATTGATTTGAAAAGTGGATATCACCAAATTAGAATAAGGGAAGGGGATGAATGGAAAACTGCTTTTAAAACAAAATTTGGTTTGTATGAGTGGATGGTTATGCCTTTTGGATTAACTAATGCACCTAGCACTTTCATGAGACTAATGAACCATGTGTTAAGGGAGTTCTTGGGTAAGTTTGTTGTTGTGTATTTTGATGATATTTTGATTTATAGCAAGAATTTAGATGATCATTGCATTCATTTAAGGGTTGTTTTGCAAGTGCTAAGATATGAAAATTTGTATGCCAACCTAGAAAAATGTGTCTTTTGCACCGATCATGTGATTTTCTTAGGTTTCATTATAAGCTCTAAAGGAGTCCATGTTGATGAGGAAAAGGTGAAATCCATTCGAGAGTGGACTCCTCCCAAAAATGTAAGCAAGGTAAGAAGCTTTCATGGTTTGGCTAGTTTTTATAGGAGGTTTGTGAAGGACTTTAGTACCTTGGCAGCACCCCTCAATGAAATTGTTAAAAAGGATATTGGTTTTAAATGGGGTGAAAAACAAGAGCAAACCTTTGCTGCCCTAAAGGAAAATCTCACCCAAGCACCAATTCTTGCATTGCCTAATTTTTCTAAATCTTTTGAAATTGAATGTGATGCATCTAATGTGGGAATTGGAGTTGTTTTGTTGCAGGAAGGTCATCCAATTGCTTATTTTAGTGAAAAGCTAAAAGGGGCTGCCCTCAATTATTCTACATATGATAAGGAATTATATTTCTTGGTGAGAGCTCTACAAACTTGGCAACATTACTTGCTGCCCAAAGAGTTTGTCATTCATAGTGATCACGAATCCTTGAAACATTTGAAAGGACAAGGTAAGTTGAATAAGAGACATGCCAAGTGGGTTGAGTTTCTTGAACAATTTCCTTATGTAATCAAGCATAAGAAAGGTAAATCTAATGTTGTGGCAGATGCACTCTCAAGAAGACATGTCTTGCTTTCTACTCTTGAAACAAAAGTTTTTGGTCTTGAGCATATTAAAGATTTGTATGAAAGTGACCTTGAATTTTCTTCAAAATTTTTAGCTTGTGAGCATACTGCCTTCAATGGGTATTTTAGGCACAATGGTTATTTATTTAAAGAAAAAAAAACTATGTGTGCCTAAAGGTTCCGTTAGAGAATTACTTGTAAAAGAGGCGCATGAGGGAGGACTAATGGGTCATTTTGGGGTTTCTAAAACTCTAGAATTCTTAAAAGAACATTTTTATTGGCCTCACATGAAAATTGATGTTCAAAAGCTTTGTGAAAGATGCATTGTGTGTAAAAAGGCTAAATCAAAAGTTATGCCTCATGGTTTGTATACTCCTTCACCTGTACCTGAATTTCCTTGGATTGACATTTCCATGGACTTTGTTTTGGGACTGCCTAGAACAAAGAATGACAAAGATTCTATTTTTGTAGTTGTGGATAGGTTTTCAAAAATGGCACATTTTATTCCATGTAAAAAGGTGGATGATGTGTGTCATGTTGCTGATTTGTTCTTTAAGGAAGTGGTGCGCCTACATGGCTTACCAAGGAGCATTGTCTCTGATCGTGGCTCCAAGTTCTTAAGCCATTTTTGGAGGACTTTGTGGGGAAAGGTGGGTACAAAGTTATTATTTTCCACTACTTGTCATCCCCAAACAGATGGACAAACTAAAGTAGTAAATATAACTCTTTCTACTCTTCTTAGGGTTGTTCTTAAAAAGAATTTAAAAATGTGGGAGGAATGGTTACCTCATGTAGAGTTTGCTTACAATAGAGTTGTCCATAACACTACACAACATTCACCTTTCGAGATTGTGTATGGTTTTAATCCTTTAACACCTCTTGATTTGTTACCATTGCCTAACACATCTATTTTGAAGAATAAAGATGGGAAAGTTAAGACTGAATTTGTGAGAAAATTGCATGAACAAGTAAAATTGCAAATTGAAAAGAAAAATAAAAGTTATGCAAAAAGTGCAAACAAAGGGCGAAAGAAAGTTATTTTTGAACTTGGGGATTGGGTTTGGATACATATGAGAAAAGAGAGATTCCCATCACAAAGGAAGTCCAAACTTCAACCTAGGGGAGATGGACCATTTCAAGTACTTTCAAGGATTAATGACAATGCCTACAAAATAGAACTTCCAGGTGAGTATGGGGTAAGTACTACTTTTAATGTGGCTGATTTATCTCCTTTTGATGTAGGTGATGATCGTCCGAATTCGAGGTCGAATTCTTTTCAAGAAGGAGGGAATGATGAGGACGTAATCCAAGACATAAATGATACAATGCAAAGCTTAGGAGGTCCTATGACAAGGGCACGTGCAAGAAGAGTCAATGATGATTTAGTTCACTTTATGATCAAGTCAATAGAATGCATGAGGCAAATTGAAGAAAAAGAGCCCAAGTTTATTCTTATCATCCAAGCATGTGATAAAAGGCCCAATAATGCATAAATAAATAAAAATAAAGGAAATACCAATAACCACACTATAATGGACGAAAATTGCAAGAGAAGTGGTAAATAAAGAATTGTCATTATTATGCACTTTCAAGAACCCCACTATCTCTTCTTTATTTTGCACTTTCTTTGTAATAACTCAACCCATTATCATGATAATTAGTGGCTGAAATCCTTTTGTTTTCTTAGGAGTTAATGTTTACTTATTTCATCATCTTAAGCCATTCCTATATAAAGGAGGCATGTATCTTCTTTTTGGATCAATGATTTTTGTCGAGTTTACACATTGTGTAAGTGAGAGTATTTGCTCTTAGGTTCTGGATTGGACCAAAATTGATCTTATCAAGAAATTCTTTTCTTGTGGTGATCCTCATCCATAGGCTTATCATTCTCTCTTGGATTAGAAAGAGTGTGGTGCCCCTTCTACTTAATTCCATTTCTTATTTCTCATTTATTTCATATCAGTCTCGTTTATTTTATATGCATTTATCAAGTTCTGCCATTCTTGTAATTATAAGGCAGATTACTTTCTTTGAGTCACAAAAGAATTAATATTCCAAAATTTAACAAAGTTGTTTCAGGAATTTTGAAGGAAATGCATAATCCTCAAAAGTTAGTGCATATCAAGTGGTAATCAGAGCATATTCCAAAAAAAAAAGGACTGAAATGTGGTAAATTGTCTATATTATTGTTCTTCATTATTATCCATTTATCATTATAAAAAAATTCGAAAAAAAAGGGTATAAAAAAAATTGAAAAGAAAAGGGATCTGATTGTTAAAGATTGTGATTCAAACAAAAAAATTCTATTGTTTTGTTTCTTGCCACACTCTTAAAATTCTCCTGGTTTCCTTTATTTTAGAGTCTTTTTTTTTGTTTGCTGTTTTTTTAAAGCTTTTTGTGTGTTGATTATTATCTGAAATTGATTTATTTGTGTTGATTCATTTTGGTTTCTCTAAAGAACTAAAAGAGAAAATTGAGTGGTAAAAGGCAGAGTGTTTTTATTATTAAAAAAAAAGCCAAAAAAAAATTGAGTGAAACACGAGTGATTGGGTGTAAACACGTGAGTAGAGTGGTGAGGTCCATTTTTAAACACTTGTTCCTAATTTCATAAATATTTCACAATTATGTCTAGTCCACCTTCACCTAGAACAACAACTTTAACTGTTCAGATCGCAGCCATGCGTGACAATTTTGAAAGATTGTTAAGAGAATAAGGTGAACAACTTCAACAAAGAATTGATGAGTTGGAAAGGAGGCCCCAAAATTCTAATGATGGTAGTGGTGATGAGGAGGAAAGAAGACGTAAAAGGAGACAAGGGAGATATAATTTGAGGGGCATAAAAATTAAAGTTCCATCTTTTGTTGGGAAGAGTGACCCGGAGGCATATCTAGAATGGGAGACTAAACTTGAACAAATTTTTAATTGTCACAATTATTCTAATCTTGAAAAAGTGCAGGTTGCTTCTATTGAGTTCAAGGAGTATGCCTTAGTTTGGTGGGATCAATTGATCAAAGATAGAAGGAGGTATGCAGAACGACCAATTGATACTTGGGAAGAGATGAAAAGAACCATGAGGAGAAGGTTTGTTCCTTCCTATTATCATAGGGAATTGCACAACAAATTGCAAAGACTCATTCAAGGTTCTGAAAGTGTTGAAGAATATTTCAAGGAGATGGAAGTTCTCAAAATTAGAGCTAATGTAGAGGAGGACGATGAAGAAACTATGGCTAGGTTTCTCCATGGTCTAAATCATGACATTAGTGACATAGTGGAACTTCATCACTATGTTGAAATGGATGAATTGGTACACCAAGCTATCAAAGTGGAACAACAACTCAAAAGAAAGAGCCAAGCAAGGAAAAATTCCACCACTTTCAATTCTCAAAGGTGGAAGGACAAAACAAAGAAGGAGGGTGCTTCATCATCTAAGGAAGCAGGGTGCTTCAGCATGACTAATTTTTGATGGTGTAAGCAGCTTTTGAGCTACTAATTAAGGGATCATCATCTTCACTAATTAGAGTATGTTTTGGGACTCTTTATCCAAGGTGTGCTAAAAGGTAAAAGCTCTCCTTGCACACAATCTTTCCTTTCTCACAGGCTTTACAATTCTTTCCTTTCAATCCTCTTGGTACCTTATCATGTGACCTATTTGTTTTTTTTTGGTTCTATTTTCCTGCTTCTCAGTGTATTAGGGTAGGGGCATAGTGTGGTGCTGACATCACGCAGGACAAGGTGACTCTTGGCTTAGTACGGAAACTTGGGCGAGTTATGATACACAGAACAATCTTGGTCTAAGCAAAGACAAACAAAAAGATTAGCTCCCCCTCTCTAGGAATTGAATATGGGATCAGATTTAAGTATTGCAATCTTTGTGGAACCGTTTGTACAATGTGACAACCCTTGGAACTTATTTAAATTTTTGCACCAAAACATTTCTCTTGAAGTTACTCATTTCACTCTTATGACTGATGTAGACTTCAAGTGTAGTGTGTAATATTTAGAACTTTTATTGAACTCATGATGGTTTGTGCTAATCTTTTAGAATGATATTATGAACTCTAGATTAATGTAATGACTTAGTAGAATGACTGGACAACCTGTTATCATTGTGTTATCATCTCCCTAATCTTGCCCGTAACATAAGCCCTCTAACTTGGTTTCCTCCTAAAAAGAGAGTCCTTACAGATTTCATTAGTAGCTCCAATTGTGGCCTTGAATATTTACTAATCCTGCTTTGAAAAGCATATTCTCATGGACCAGCTTTGACATAAATTGGATATCTTCAGAAACAATTGAACCGTGACTTAGTGATTATTTCAAATAATTCCCATTGTGGCCTTAACATTCATTTGGGCCTCGTTGTTTTGAATAAAAACTAGTTTTGTCCTGAAAAGAATGGACTACTTTATTTCTTGAACATAACATAAATCTCAGATATAAACACACACAACCCTTATTCTAACTTGAATGCACCATGAACCTCTTGGAATGCATTCCCCACAACTCGACCGCACGCCACCATGATTTGAGGATAAAGTTTGAATAGTCATATTGCAAACTGTTTTGTTACAAATCTGTCCAGAATTTGACTTGATTAAAAAAATTGTGTTGAGGTATGAGTCAAAACGTAGATGGAGCAAGATTTGAAATCCACTTGAAACATGACTTGTAATTAACTTGAAGCAAATTGGTTGTGTATTCAAATCATAATCATATAGCACAAGTAATCATATGGGTTAAAACCTTCCTAATTAATTAATCATATCTTGACCAAATTATCATGAGAAAGAGGACACGACTTTTTCTCTTGTTTTTACTTAAGTTCAATACATTTGTGAGAGTCTGTAATCACAAGGAACACAAGCAGGATATCCATAACCTAAATCTTAGAGAGTTATGGCCAGAGGCCAAATGCCCATCTAGAGAAAGACTATCGAGCAACACAATTATTTGTTATTAAATAGGTAGGACAAATTTGGGGTATGACAGATGTCCCTATCTAATTGTCTTGAAAAACTGAGAAAATGGACTGCTTCATGGCATATCTTTTCAGGGTGGAAGGAATTAGATACAAGAATACTCCGAAATTTGTCTGTCCAAAAAGTAAAGTGAAATGCAGGAATGAAGTAAGAAATACCAAAATGGGGTAGCAAAATGCAAAATCTGATCAAAACAACTTGAAACTCTTTGGGTGTTCGAAACAGTCCTTTATCCATTGAAGTTCTTCGATGACACCAAAGCCGTATTTCTGAACACAAACGTCGGGTGGTCGAAGCAGTCCCTTATTATCACAACTGCAAAAAAACCCGGCGGAAAAATAGAAGAGTCATCACCTTTCGTTATTTATCCCAAAGAGAGGAAAAGGAAACAATCTGAAAAACCTGACGAAAAAAAGGAAAAGACGAGGACATCGCAACCAAGTCCTGGATTTGGGAGTCGGTTACGCAAGGGGAAGGTATTAGCACCCCTCACGTCCGTCGTACTCGACGGGATCCATGATTGTTGTCTATCTAAGGGTGTGTTTAATCTATCTAGCTAAAGGCTCACAGGACAAAAAGAAAAGAAAAGAGACTCAGAAGAGCATCGCCGCTCTGTGCCTACGTATTCCCAGATGCAAAGGGAAAATCAGAGTCAACGTAGTTCGGCTAACTATGGAGAAAAGGGGGGAAAGGTTATTCGCCAAGACATCGCGTCTCGTGCCTACGTATTCTCATCTGGTATGAGAAATCAGAGCAAACGTAGTGCGGGCTAACAAGAACACCAGTTGGTTCAAAACCTTTTACCCGAGTAGGGTTAAACCTTCGTTCTAGCAGTTAGGGACAATGCTTGTTTGCGGTAGAACCAAAGCTTAACAACACTCTTTTTTATGAAAAAGGTTTCCAATTAAATCCCGAAGGAAAAAGTTTGATGTTTGTTTTTGTGTTTTTTAGTGAAGTGTTTTGAGTTTAATTTGTAACTCATGTTGCACTAAAGACTATGACCTAGGAGCGAATGCGTCGCATATCATCCAAAGGACATACGCTAACATTCTAGACAATTGAGAGGCAACCACCCAATCATCATTTCCCAAGTAGCTTAAGGCTCGTAACACATAATATTCGTTAATCTTTATTAGATGAGTTAGAATGATTTTTGAGATGAGAAGAGAGAGAGATGCACAGAGGGTCTAAGGGAAACTCGACCCTAACGTTGTCATGCAAAATGGTCCTAAGGTTGGGATTAAAAGGGGAAACATCTACCCTAATGTTAGCATGCATAGTTCGAATCCTAATGTCTATAACCAACCTTAAACAAGGGAGGTTAGATCTTAAGGGGAACATGGCAAGGAAAGACAAAAGGAGAAAGCATAGCAAAATGCAATATGCAAACATGAAAATGCACATTTAGAATGGAGGGAGGGAGGAAAAATATGTGGGGCAGCAGCCGCCACAAGCGTAGCGATGCAAAAATGATGCAAACATGAAGGAAAACGCAAAAGATGAAAGCAAACGAACATGCAAAAAATCATCACCTTGAACCACATCCATAAGCACGCATTCAAGTGGAAAAGAACACGAATGTCGGCAAAATCTCGATTAAACAATTAAAACAACGACATATATCCCAAAACATTTCACTTTTAATGCATCATATCAAATTACGATGATTCGAAGTGAAACGGTACTCAAATATGCAAGAAAATCAGCAAAACAGACCCATTGGCACAGTGTTAATCGGTTAACCATATGCGTTAACCGATTAACCACTTAAAAATAGCTGAAAATCTGGAAATTTGTACATGTTAATCGGTTAACACCAGGTGTTAACCGATTAACACCTTGAAAACTTTGAAAAATTTGAATATTTGAAATGGTTAATCGGTTAACAATATGCGTTAACCGATTAACACTGTGCCAACAACAGAAAAATAGCAACAGAACAACATTTTCAGCAAATAAACACTTATTCGATCAACCGAATGATCTCATAATCACTTAATCACGAAATTAAACCAGTAAATCATGATTCAAACAGCATGTAAACAGATTAACACAACCAAATCATGGATCAAATTAACCAAAATTCAATCAAAGATGAAAATTCACATGATTATGCAAATAAGCTAAAAACAGATTCTGATCCAACCTTCGGAGTGGAGATTTGCTCTGGTTAGTGTTGATTCAACTGTAATTGAACATATCAGATGCTAGAAGTCCGGAATACTTCAAGATCCACACCAATTCTTGTAGTAGCAATGAAGATCCTTCAAGATTAAACCAAATCAAGCCAAATAATCACTTCCAAGTTCAGATCCACTTTTGCACGAAAATTGGATGAAGAAATTAATTCAATGGAGAGAATGGATGAAGGTTTAGCTCTTAGAAATCAAGAATTCCAATGAAGAATCAATGATCTCAATGAGAAGAGCTTTGGTGAAGGTTTTGGAGTTTGGAAAATTGAGAGAGAATTGAGAGAGAATGAGATCAATTCTGAATTTGAAAATGAAATTATGAGTGATTAGATATGTGAGGTTTAGAGTGAATCACTTAAATACCAATTAGGCTTGGATCCAAATGAAAGGTTTGGAAAATTTGGTTTGGAATGAGGAATGAGCATTTGGAGGGAAAATCAAATTAATCAAATTCCAAATAGGTTCTAGATCCTTCCCAAAGTGAAAATCAAACTTGCACATGACCAAAACTGGACCCCAAAATAGCCTGCATTGAAAATTCACGTACAGAGGCAAAAATTGCACTGGTTAATCGATTAACCATATAGGTTAATCGGTTAACACCTTCAAAAAATCCCAATTTGCCCTAATTTTGCCGTGGTTAATCGATTAACCATATAGGTTAACCGATTAACACTTCCAAAATTTGAATTTTGGCGCCTTTTGGAGGGAAATCTGCCCGTTTGTCCGTTTCTTGCCGTTTTGAGCCCTGTTCAACTTCTGAAACTTGTTTTTGAATATCATAACCATGAAAATGCTTGCGATAGCCTGAATGCTGCTTTCTGAGATGAAAATAACCTGCAAAATAAATGCCAGAGCCTCTAATGCTCGATGTTCGTTGTTCATGCACTGGGTTGAAAACTGAGCCACGGGAAAACCTTGATCCCCTGTCTCAAGAACGAATGCTATGCAAATGCAGAAATGCGAAAATGCAAAGAAACAAAAGCCAGATGTTGCCAAAACGGAAAGGCAAATTTTGGGGTGCTACAACTGCCCCTATTCAAACAACTTGGACCTGAAGGGAGGAAAAGCAAACGCTTTCGAACATTCAAGGTATAAGGTGATTGAATAGAAAAGAACCTGGAAATTTGCACCCTGCGGGAATGCAAAAACAGCGAATACCAACCAAGAGTTGGAATAAGACACGCTGGGGATAACGATTCAATACGATCTGAACTCCATCCACAAGATACCAACCAAGAGTCGGGATGACAATCAAAAGATACCAACCAAGAGTTAGGATAACGAACACCAGATACCAACCAAGAGATGGGATAACAAATAGAGGATACCAACCAAGAGTTGGGATAAAAGTCAAAGGATACCAACCAAAAGTTGGGTTTCAACCAAAGAATACCAACCAAGAGTTGGAATGAAGCAACCAACAGATACCAACCAAGAGTTAGGAGAATAACTGAAGGATACCAACAAAAAGTTGGGAAACAAACCAAGGAATGCCAACCAAAAGTTGGGATAACGAACCCTGGATACCAACCAAGAGTTGGGATGGAACAACCCACAGATACTAACCAAGAGTTGGGAGAACAACTGAAGGGTACCAACCAAGAGTTGGAATACGAACAAAGGATACCAACCAAGAGTTGGGATACAACCAAAGATACCAACCAAGAGTTGGGTTAACAAACTCTGGATACCAACCAAGAGTTGGGATAACAAACTCTGGATACCAACCAAGAGTTGGAAACAACCAAGGATACTAACCAAGAGTTGGAAACAACCAAGGATACCAACCAAGAGTTGAGATACTACCGCAGGATGCCAACTAAAAGTTGGAACAACGACTCCTACAAGATACCAACTAAGAGTTGGGATAACGACCCTGCTGGGGAACAAAAGAGCAAATTAGCCAAATAGCCCGGTGGTGACTTCACTAGGGAAAGAGTAGACTACCCAGACGATTCTGCATGGGATAAACATCCACCAAAAGATACCATCCAAAAGATGGGATAAAGGTTACTCTCTGGGGATAAAAACCAAACACTACCAACCAAGAGTTGAAATCGCCACAATACTAACCGAAATTTACATGGCGAGACGACTTCGCTAGGGAGGTATACTGACCAAAAGTCAGAATCGAAAATCAGAGAACAAAGGTTACCAACCAAAAGTTGGAATAACGTCAACAAGTCGACCACACTGGATATGGTGACCTCTCTAAGGTTGGGAAACGAACTCCGCCGGGGAACCAAAGACTACCAACCAAAAGTCGGAAAACGAATCGACATCCAAGACTGACCCTACTGGGGAATCAAGAACCACCAACCAAAAGCTGGAAAACATCAGACCTCCTCACCAACCAAAAGTTGGGATAACGACTCCGCTGAGGAATAAGGGAGGACTACTAACCAAAAGTCGGGACAACCGCATGGGATAACATCCAACCAAAAGTTGGGAAACAAAGTTACTAACCAAGAGTTAGAATCACCATGAAAAGATCACCATCGACCAAAAGTCAGAACACAAGCTACTAACCAAGAGTTAGGATTGTTGGGGAAAGATCAACATCGACCAAAAGTCGGGACAAAAGCTACTAAACAAGAGTTAGGATTGCCAAGAAAAATCCTCATCGACCAAAAGTCGGAACCAAAAGCTACTGACCAAGAGTTAGGATAGCTGGGGACGCTAAACGAAGCTGACTCCACCACAGAAGACTAACAACCAAAAGTTGGGATGATCATCCCGAACGACCAACCAAGAGTTAAAATAAAAGGCTACTAACCAAGAGTTAGGATAACAACTACTAATAAAGAGTTAGGATAACAAAGATTGCCAACCAAAAGTCGGAACAGAGACTCTGCGCGGGGAAACCAGAGATTACCAACCAACAGTTGGGATCACATTCTAGGCCAACCAAAAGCTGGAACACCAAACACAATAATCTGAATTACACTGGGGAGTACCAACCAAAAGTTGGAATCCCCGACTTTGCTGAGGAAAATAAAGATTACCCACCAAAAGTTGGAATAACATCCAAATGCCATTGGGTCATCAACCAAAAGTTGAAACAAAGCAAAGATGACCAACCAAAAGTTGCAAAAAGGACTCTGCAGAAGAAGTCAAACAACTGTGTTGGGGAAAAGAACAACAGGCTCGACCAGGGACAACAACACTCGCAAGTGACTCACATGGGGAGAGTGAAGACGTTTAACCAAACGACTCAGCTGGGAGGAATCTGATAAAATAGCCAACCCAAAAGTCCATCCCGACGCGGATAACACGAAAACCCCTTGAATCAAACAATCTTTGCCGAGAAGATACCCAATCTCAAAGATACCAACCTGGCTTATGCTTTAGATGCATATGTTTGAGAATGGCGTAATGCTCCATACGAAATGGAAATGCTACGCATTTGGGAGGATGCTATGCAAAAAATGCAAATGCAAAGGAACCACCTAAACAAAATAAATGCTAAAGAGAGGAAACCAAACTCCGCCGGGGAGAAACATAGGGCGTGTCGCGTATGATCGGACTCATACTGGGGAACAAACAAGCCTTGAATGACCTCCTTATAAAGCACCTTTTCGGATACAACCGTTCTAAAGAGAAACAACGAAATACCCCGTTGGGAATCAGAACTCTGCTGAGGAAAATTCCCTGGATGGCTTCCCAGGAAACAACTCTTATGGAGATCAAATGCATAGGCTGGGGAAACACCCGGAACAACCTTCCAACACGCTAGGGAATCCACACTCAACTGAGGAATAGACCATGCTTCACCTATACATCTGTCACGTTGAGGGAATCAACACTGAACTCTGCTTGGGGAATAAACCCTGAATACTGATACTACCGGGAGAATACCAGAAAGTCAACTCCGTCGGGGAGAGGGCGTCGAAGGCACCGTCTCTGCTGGAGGATAATATGCTGAGAATAAACCCACCCTGCCGGGGGTTAGTCTTTGCAATGAGTCCAAAACCTACTCCGCTGGAGATTCACCACATACCTCGGCTGGAGATACCTGACCTGATAGTGAGACTCTGCGGGTAAGACAAAATCTCTGCTAGGGGAGAAATGAGTCTGCATGATAATTTCAATGCCGTGGAGGAACACCTCTGCTGGGGACATCTGCCATCCTGCAATGAAACAAAAGAATGCGCACATGCGAAATGGTTACCTCAGTTACCACTCATGACACTTACCACGCGAGCAAAATCATTTGCTTTTGCTATGCTCTGTAAAGCCTCCTGTAGTTTCCTGCAATGTTTATCAAAATATCAGACGTTTTTTGCAAACAAAATAGTAAAAAGTAAAACAAGAAAAGGAAAGCTCTTTGACTGAAGTGAATACTTTATTGATAAAAGGCCTGTAAATAGGCAAATTACAATTCGGATGCAATTCCTGAAAAGAGTCAATTGCGAAAAAGTAAAAGAAATATATGCAAATGTCGGCAATGTGGAAACAGACATCCATCATGTGTCGATTCGGCTATGACCTGTATGTCTTCGATGTGCTCCGTATTTTGCCTTTTGAAAAGACTGACTGGACTGATTCTTCTCCTTCGGGATAACTGCTCTTAAGCTCACAGATCGAACGCAGACCGCAGTTGTTTGCTTTCAACTCCCTAACTTTTGCCTGGATCGCCCTTTTGGGTTTTCAATCCACCGGGATACCCATTTTTGCCAAAGTCGCCTTTTCAGGTTTTCAACTTCGCGGGTTTACATCTTTATTTTTCTTTTCCCTAATTTTTGCCCGAACCTTCTCTTTTTCATGGTTCGCCGGGATACCCCATTTTTGCCTGGACTTTTCTTTTTATGTCCAGCGGGTCTCTTTAAGCAAAGTATTTTTTAACCACATCTGCATTCACAGGGGACGAAAAATCTTCACCATCCATAGTAGATAGTAATAAGGCTCCGCCAGATAAAACCTTCCTTACCACATACGGACCTTCATAGTTAGGAGTCCATTTTCCCCTGTGATTTATCTGAGGAAGAAAGGATCCTTTTCAACACCAAATTACCCATCTGGAAGCACAGAGGACGCACTTTCTGATCAAAGGCTTTCTTCATCCTACTCTGGTACACCCGACCATGAGCAATAGCCGCCAATCTCTTCTAGTCAATCAAGCTCAACTGATTCAACCTGGTTCGCACCCATTCAGCTTCATCAAGCTTTACATCCGACAATACCCTTAAAGAAGGAATCTCAACTTCCAATGGCAAGACCGCTTCCATACCATACACCAGTGAGAAAGGAGTTGCCCCAGTTGACGTACGTACCAAAGTACGATAACCGTGAAGAGCAAAGGGCAACATATCGTGCTAGTCCTTGTAGGTTACTACCATTTTCTGCACAATCTTCTTGATATTCTTGTTAGCTGCCTCAACAACGCCATTCATCGTCGGACGATATGGAGAAAAATTGTGATGCTCAATCTTGAAACCCTGACATAGTTCCTTCATTATTTTTTAATTCAAATTTGAACCATTATCAGTGATGATTCTCTCAAGAATTCCATAACGATAAATGATGTCCTTCTTTATGAATCGGGCTACCACCTATTTCGTGACATTAGCGTAGGACACTGCTTCTACCCACTTCGTAAAGTAATCAATCACAACCAGAATGATGCGATGTCTATTAGAAGAAATCGGCTCAATATTTCCGATCATATTGATTCCCCACATAGCAAAAGGCCAAGGAGCCGTTAACACATTTAGAGGAACCGGTGGCACATGCACTTTATCCGCATAAATCTGGCATTTATGGCATTTTCTGGCGTATTTGAAGCAATCGGATTCCATAGTCATCCAATAATACCCAGCTCTCAACAATTTTCTAGCCATTGCATGTCCATTGGCATGAGTACCAAAAAAACCCTCGTGAACTTCCTCCATCAACAGGTTTGCTTCGAGTTCATCAATACAGCGCAACAAGACCATGTCAAAATTTCTTCTGTAGAGCACATTGTCTTTGTTCAGATAAAAGTTACCGGCTAACCTCCTCAAGGTCCTCTTATCTTTTCCAGATGCCCCAGATGGGTACTCGTGAGTCTTGAGAAAATGCTTGATATCAAAATACCAAGGCTTTCATCCGATGCTTTCTCAATTGCAAACACAAAAGCAGGTCTATCAAGACGTATAATGGTGATGGCTGGAGTTCCATTCCAGAAGTTCACTTTGTACATCGAAGATAGCATGGCCAAGGCATCTGCCATCTGATTCTCGACTCTTGGCACATGATGGAACTCGACTCTATCAAAGAGCGGCAACAGTCTCCTTGCATAATCCCTGTAAGGTTCCAGGTTGGCCTGACGAGCTTCCCACTCTCCTTTGATCTGGTTAACGACTAACGCTGAGTCACCGTATACATCCAGATTCTTGATCCTCATATTAATGGCCTCTTCTAAACCCAATATGCACGCTCCGTACTCGGCTTCATTATTGGTGCAGGCGAAAGTCAATCGGGCAGTAAAAAATATATGAGACCCGTGAGGAGTGGTAATGATAGCACCAATCCCATTGCCATATGAATTAATCGCTCCGTCGAAAACCAGTTTCCACTGAGATTCCATCTCAGGACTCTCGTCAGGTAAAGGCTCATCACAGTCTTTCCTCTTCAAAAACATGACGTCTTCATCTGGAAACTCAAACTTCATTGGCTGATAATCCTCGATCGGCTGTTCTGCGAGATATTCCGACAGGACGCTTCCCTTAATGGTTTTCTGGGAAACGTACTGAATATCATACTCCGTTAAAACCATTTGCCAACGGGAAATCCTTCCGGAGAGTGCTTGTTTCTCAAAGACGTACTTGATTGGATCTATCTTCGAAATCAATAGGGTTGTATGGTTTAACATGTACTGTCTCAAACGCTTAGCGGCCCAAGCGAGTGCAAAACATGTTTTTTCCAGCATCGAGTATCTTGATTCATAATCAGTGAATCTCTTACTCAGGTAGTAGATGGCATGCTCTTTTCTACCCGACTCGTCTTGTTGACCGAGCACACATCCCATTGAATTCTCAAGAACCGTGAGGTACATGATCAGTGGTCTCCCTGCAACTGGAGACATGAGTATTGGAGGTTCCTGCAGATATTCTTTTATTCTTTCGAACGCCTTCTGGCAATTTTCATTCCACCTGACCGTTTGATCTTTTCTTAACAATTTGAATATTGGTTCACAAGTGGCTGTAAGATGAGATATAAACCTTGTAATGTAGTTCAATCTCCCCAAAAAACCACAAACCTCTTTTTCTGTTCTCGGCTCAGGCATATCTTGTATAGCTTTTATTTTGGCAGGATCTACCTCAATACCCTTTTCACTGACAATGAAACCCAGTAGCTTTCCAGATCTCACCCCGAAGGTGCACTTATTAGGATTCAGCCTCAGCTTGAACTTCCTCAACCTTCCAAACAATTTCAAAAGATCGACCAGATGTCCTTCCTCCGTCTGTGACTTTGCAATCATGTCATCAACATAGACTTCAACCTCATGATGAATCATATCATGAAACAGAGTGACCATCGCCCGCTGGTAAGTTACCCTTGCATTTTTCAATCCAAAGGGCATTACTTTGTAGCAAAAAGTCCCCCATGGTGTGATGAAAGTAGTTTTCTCCATGTCTTCTGGGGCCATCTTGATTTGGTTATACCCAGAGAAGCCATCCATGAATGAAAACACAAAATACTAAGCGATGTTATCAACCAACACATCGATATGGGGGAGCGGGAAATTGTCTTTCGGGCTCGCTTTATTCAGATCTCGATAATCGACGCACATCCTGACCTTTCCATCTTTCTTAGGAACATGAACGATATTAGTGACCCATGGAAGGTAATTCGTGACAGCAAGAAACCCAACATTCAACTGCTTCTGAACCTTTTCTTTGATCTTGACTGCCATGTCAGGCCTCGTTCGTCTCAACTTCTGCTTGAATGGCGGACATTCGTCCCTGAGAGGTAATCGGTGCACCACAATATCTGTACCCAGCCCGTACATGTCTTGGTAAGACCAAGCAAAGATATCTTTATACTCATGGAGCATTTCAACCAATCTTCTCTTGACACTGTCTTCCAATGCAGCCCCTACTTTAACCTCTTTCTTATCATCCTCGGTGCCCAGATTGACAATCTCAATATCCTCCTGATGAGGCACAATGACCCTTTCCTCCTACTTGAGAAGCCTGTCTAACTCTTCAGGTAGTTCATAGTCTTCGTCAGTCTCTTCTTCAGCTTGATAAATGGGATTATCAAAGTCATACGAAGTCATAGCCGAACCTGAATCGATGACATCTGATAGAAAAGACCTGCATGATGATGTTATGTTTATTATGCGATGCAACAAACAAAACCCATTACCATTTTTATGTTTAATATAAATGCAAAACAAAAACAAGAAAAACAGGGATCACAATATTTGAATGCGAAAACGTCATTTATTTAATGATAAGGTGCGAATAACAAAAGGCCCCATAAATGGGTCACTACGTCTTGGGCAGAACGTATGACTAAACATAATCAAAACAATGAACATTACTCAACAGTAGTAACATGAATGACTTCTTCGGTAGTCCAGTTGCACAGCTTCTGGCCAGGAGTACATGGACGAATCCAAGAATCCATATTGCAGTCATTGTCACCTTCATCATCTCCGACGACATTAATCCTGTCAAATATCACACCACTACTGGTGAATTGCACAAGTCCACTGTACTTCAGAGTGCTCTGAGAAGAACTGGAGGGTTTGTATCCCAGGCCGAACTTGTCCTTCTTGAAGGGAACATTAAGAACTTGGCCCCACTTCTGAGACGACCCGGATTCTACGATAGCACGAGCTTCCTTGAGCGATGACATCGAAACCTCTGGGCCCTTGGCTTCTGCAGGAGACTTCCCCTGAATCTGAACTATTTCAAACGCCTGGCAGAGTGTTTCGTGGACTCCCCATCCACTTCCACATACTTGAAGGATGACTAATGGCTAACCATAATATCCTCTTCACCGCATATCGTGACTATCTTCCCTTCCACCATATACTTTAACTTTTTATGCAACGTTGAGGTGACTGCCCCTGTAGCGTGTATCCAAGGTCGGCCAAGCAGACAGCTGTATGTTGGCTGGATATCCATAATGTAGAAAGTTGCATCAAAGATCTCTGGTCCGATCTGAATAGGAAACGTGATCTCTCCGAACACTGATCTCTTAGATCCATCGAAAGCCCTCACGACCAAATCACTTGGCATGCATATCAAACCTTGAATGTCCAACTTCATTAACGCCTTCTTGGGAAGCACATTGAGGGATGATCCTATATCAACCAGGACATGCAACATCAAAGAACCTCTACATTCCAGGGATATGGGCAAAGCACGGTTATGGTTCCTCCGAGCAGGAGTCAGATCCAAATCAGTAAAGCTGAGACCGTTACCGGCGTTTACATGAGCTACTACCCCCTCCAACTGATTGACAGAAATCTTCTGGGGTACGTACGCTGCATTCAAAATATTCAATAATGCATTGCGGTGTGCCTCCGAACACAACAATAACGACATGATAGAAATCTTTGAAGGAGTCTGATTTAAGTGATCCACAATCTTGTAGTCACTTTTTCGAATGAGTCTCATAAATTCCTCTGCATCTTTTGAAAGATCATCAACACCGATCTGTGGTTGGACATTCTCTTCAATCACAGCCTTGTGCTTACCTTTGTCATTCTTATCAACATTAACCTCTGGTGGTGAAAAGACCCTACCACTTCTGGTGATACCTCCGGCCCCAACAATATTCTCAATCGACGAACTTCCATCTGTAGACGCGGATCATTCCTGCTTTTGCCCATTACAGAACACCTCTCCCCCATAATTCCATGGGATAGCTCTAGTGCTCTCGTATGGCACAGGTCCAGGTACAATAATGATAACCGGAGCCGACCTAGCAGGTGCTGAAATATTGATCGTCTGGTAGGGAATGGATATCGTAGCAACTTCGCTTCCATCATTACTCACTTTATCATCGTCTTCTTTCACAACTCTATCAAATTGCAAACAGCCCTCATCCATCATTCTCTGAATTCCCTTTCTCAAAAGATCGCAACCCTCTGGATGCCCTGCACACTCTGAGCAGTCAAAAGAACAACCTGGAAACACCCCTTTCTTCAACAAGCTAGACTTCACAAACCCCAGCGGAGTCTTCAAATTCCCAACATCAGTTACCAGATTTAGCTTCTCCCCCTCAATAATGGCATTGGCTCCTGCCACCCCATGATTCGGCATCGGGTTTTGAGTCACATTTGGTTCATTGTTGGTGAAGTTGATAGCTTTGGAATCAAGCAGATCCTGGACTTTGTGCTTGAAGGCTTTGCAATGGTCAATATCATGGCCTGGGGCGCCTGAGTGAAACTCGCAATGAGCATTCGCATCGTAGCCAGGAGGCGGTGTACCAGTGAGAGGATCCAGAGTCCTCTTCTGAACCAACTGTAACTGCAACAGATGTTGTAACAACTGAGAATACGACATCGGAGGATTCACAAACTGTCTATCAGGCATTATGCGTCTAGCAGCATAAGGTCACGGAGCGTTGACTTGTTGCGGAGCTGCGGCCAGGATATTCACCGTAGCAACTTGTTGTTGATGACGAGATTGAGCTTTACCTTTACCCTTGTGAGAAATAGCATTTGGGTCCCCTTCCACTTTCTTAGGGTTCGCTGAATATGGTTTCTTTGTTCCTCCCGAAGAGGATCCACCACCATTTGGAATCTTACCAGACTTGATTCCACTTTCAATTCTCTCAGCAGTTATTACCAGATCAAAAAACCCTGCAGACATGCAGCCTATCAACTTCTCAAAGTACACACCAGGTAGCGAAGCCATGAATAGGTTGATCAACTCCCTTTCAACCATATGAGGTTGTACCCTTGCAGCTAAATCCCGCCACCTCTGGGCGTATTCCTTGAAACTCTCAGTACTTTTCTGCGACAAGCTCTGTAATTATACCTGGTTTGGTGCCAGATCACTATTATACTGATAGTGACACATAAAAGCTTCAGCCAATTCTCTCCAGCTGCAGATATGAGTTCTCTCAAGTCCCATATACCATTCCAAAGACGCCCCTGCCAGACTATCTTGGAAAAAATACATTAGCAACTTTTCATCGTTGGAGTAAGTAGACATCTTCCTGAAATACGCCAGAATATGCACTCTTGGACAAGTCGTCCCTTTGTACTTATCAAAATCGGGCACCTTGAATTTGGGGGGAATTCTGACCCCGGGAACTAGACCAAGATCAGACATATCAAGGCCCAAAGAGTTCTGATTCTCAAAAGATTTCATCTTCTCCACAATTAGTTTAAACCTTCGGTCAGCTTCAGTCGGTAAACCGCCCTCCATATCTCTCATGGAAAACACATCATCCTGATTATCTTCCCAATGAGGGCCAGCAACCCCGTGCAAAGTTGATAACGCGAAAACATATAGATTAAAATGCCATTATTTCATATTATTAACGGTCGATTTCACCCCGATTTCGTACCATATTCGCATTGTTGTTTAATATTTTGCAGGTTTATGAAGTCAATGTCCAAATGAGGCAAGATAGGCAAAACAAGCTAAAAAGGACTTGAAACAGAAGAAAAGAGCGAGAAAAGCAGCAGATTCCAATTCTGCTGATATGACGACTGTCATGGTTTCACCACGACCGTCACAGGCGTGACGAGCGTCATGGTCTCACCACGACCGTCACAGACATGACGAGCGTCATGGCCCCCCACGACCGTCATAGGCACATTTTCTGCCCATTGTCCACTTTCAGAGACGTGCAAAACAAAAGCCCAAAATTCAGCACACGACTACCTGGATTTTCTGACCCTCAAAGACACTTCCAACAACAGTTCACGTAGCATTCATACACTATAAATAGAGGGCTTTGGGACTGAAATAAGGGAGCTGCATTGAAGACACGAAGTGCTGCCAATTTATTTCCAGAGCAATTTTTTCAGAATTCCTTATTGTTTATTGTTTCCTTTTTCTTTCCTTCCTTGCAATTGTTGTTTTACTTTTCAAATTCTATTATGTACGAGTAATTGGCATCAAGACTAAATCCTGCTGTCATTTTGGAGGATTTCCCAAAAGCCAATTGAATTATTTACAGGTTCTTATTATAATCGTTAATTGATTTCTATTTCCCATTATGATGCATGTTTATATATTCTACCATTGTTTACGTGTTCTTAGTTTATATTCCATGTCAGGCTAAATTAAAGTAATCGATATGTAATAGGTAGTCAGATGGGATTCAATAATAACCGGTGTATACTTTCCTTTTCCAAACTTAGTTATGGCTTTAGTTTTTAAATCGATTTTTCTAAAATAAATGTTCGTCGTGACAGCGAGAACTTATTTAAAAGCAGTTTTGCCACGACAGTGGGAAGTTCATAAAGGTACGAACCAACAAGCGACAGCTGAGGTTAGGTCCAGATAGTAAAAACTAAGCATTCGTTTTAAAAACAGCGACAACGGTTTAAAAAGGATTAGAGCTTAATGGTTTTCAAAAAGTAATTTTAACCGCGAACGGGATAGCGACAACATACGTTTCGCCTTAGAGTTGCGACTATTGTCAACAACCATCGTGAGACAAAGGGCTTTAAACCGTCATTTTCTTCTTAAACTATTTTTTGAAAACACCCAAAACACCGGTGACTTGTCGAATCCTTGAAGAACCAACATATTACATACCGATTCACGCCTTTATACCTTAAGTAACGTTTTTAGTTCCCCTATAGTTTACACACTTATTTTGCTTTTATTCCCCTAAAGCCATATCAACCTAGCTAAACACACTAACACCCGAAAATACTAGCTTAATTACGAGTCCCTATGGGATCGATATCTTTTATTACTACGCGATAGACTGTGCACTTGCAGTTAGTTCAGTTAGACATAGAAAGTCGCGATCAAGTTTTTGGCGCTGTTGTCGGGGACCCGTTTAGTCAATAGTGTAATCCTTTGTTACACAGTATAGACTAGGTTAACTATTCTCTCTCCCTCTACTTGTTCTTCGGTTGTATGCCAAGTACTCGCTCACAAGGCGACATCTTACAACCTACAATCGCCGAACTAGAGCGCTTCTTACATTTAAGAAGGCGCATCCTCGAATATCAACGAAAACACAATATTCCTGATCTTCTAGCTCATCCTCCTATTGAAGAATCAAAGATGGCGGACCGACCTCAAAACAAACCGCTGAAGGACTACGCTACCCCATCTCAGTTGGAACCTCGAAGTAGCATTGTTGCCCCCGCTATTAATTGGAATGATTCGAACTGAAATCGTCATTGCTGTCAGCTGTACAACAACATCAATTTGTAGGAAATGCAACTGAGGATCCGAATGAACACTTAACGAAGTTTGTGCAATACGCAGACACAGTGAAGGCAAATGAAGTGACTCCAGACGCAATAAGACTTCGTCTCTTTCCTTTCTCTCTTAGAGATAGAGCTTGGACTTGGTTACAATCCTTACCATCCAACTCCGTTACGACGTGGAAACAGTTGAAGAACGTTTTCTTAGCGAGATACTTTCCGCCAAGCAAAACTGCTATGCTTAGAGCTCAAATCAACGGATTTCGACAAAAAGATACTGAATCTCTCTTTGAAGCGTGGGAAAGGTTTAAGGATATGATGAGAGTATGTCCTCACCACGGTTTAGAAGACTGGGTGACAATCCATACTTTCTACAATGGGCTTCTATATAACACCAGATTAACGGTAGACGCCGCCGCAGGCAGAGCACTTATGGATAAGCCATACGACGAAGCCTATCAACTTATCGAAAAGATGTCTCAGAACCACTGCCAATGGGGAGGTGAAAGAACTCTAGCAGAGAAACCCGCAGCGAAAGGTGGGATGTACGAGATCAGTAGTCTTGAAAAGTTCAACGCTAAGGTAGATGCTCTAGCACAGAAAATCGACAGTCTGACTGTTACCCCAACTGCAACCGTAGCTGCTGTAACTCCAAATTGTGAGTTATGTGAAATCGCCACTCATAATGCGCCCGAGTGCCCATTATTGGCAGGAATTCCACCAGACCAAGTAAACTACGCTCAAGGAAATCCTTACGCAAATACTTACAACCCATGATGGAGGAACCACCCAAACTTTTCCTACAAGAACGATAATGCCTTGCAAGCACCAACTGCTCCGCCAGGATATCAGAAACCAGCCGCTGCTGCCCAGACTGCCCCTAGGAAATCAAATCTCGAAGTGATGATGGAAAAATTCATAGCTACTCAAGCTCAAACAAATAAAGAATTCCTGAATCAAAACATACACACTAGCGAGCAAATTAAACAGCTGACCGGAAAAGTAGACGCTTTAGCCACCCACAATAAAATGCTCGAAACGCAGATATCACAAGTGGCTCAACAACAAGCCTCTGCAGCCGCACCAGCTGGGACATTTCCAGGTCAGCCAGAACCTAATCCAAAAGGTCATGCAAACGCTGTCATATTGAGAAGTGGAAAAGAATTGGAAGGCCCAACAGATCCTAGGAATTAAGATTTAGTCATGCATCAGAAATCTGATAAGCCAACAGAAAAGGAGTCTGAAACAGAAAAGAAGGAATGTGACGAGCAAAAGGCCGCCAAAGATGAAAACTCATATGTGCCTCCAGCGCCATATAAACCACCAATTCCTTATCCTCAAAGAATCATAAATTCCAAAACTTTAGGACAATTTAAGAAATTTGTTGAACTTCTGAAACAACTAAATATCATTATTCCTTTCACAAAAGCGATAACTCAGATGTCGTCATACGCTAAGTTTCTTAAAGAAATCTTGTCTAACAAAAGGAAAATCGAGGATAACGAAATAGTTACACTTACTGCCGAATGTAGCGCAATCATTCAAAAAAACATGCCTCATAAACTAAAAGACCCAGGTAGTTTCTCCATACCTTGCGTCATAGGAAAGTTCGTTATAGACAAAGCTCTATGCGATCTAGGAGCCAGTATAAGTGTCATGCTCTTATCTATATGCAAAAAGCTGAATATGGGAGAACTAAGACCAACTAAAATATTTGTGCAATTGGCTGAACGATCAGTCAAATATCCCGTCGGTGTGCTGAAAAACGTTCCAGTACGCATAGGCCAATTCTATATCCCAACCGACTTCATAATCATGGACATCAAAGAGGACTCTGTTACCCCAATCATCCTAGGAAGACCGTTCCTAGCGACATCCGGAGCTATCATAGACGTAAAGAAAGGAAGGCTAACATTCGAAGTAGGAGAAGAAAAGATAGAGTTCATCCTTACTAAGTTCTATAAGGCACCGGCTATAGATGACACGTGCTATATAGTAGATGTCATTGATGAATGCATACGAGAACTGGAGAAGGAAGAAACTAAATATTCTGAAATCATGAAGATCCAAATCCCTGATATTCATGAAGATGACAATTGGCGTGCACCATACAAAGATGATAGGCTGAGCGAGATCTTAGCACTAACTCCAAATCACATGCCAGGTCCGAAAAACCCAGCTTTAGAACTTAAAGAACTACCTAAAACCCTCAGGTACGAATTCTTAGATACAGAATTCAAAAGACTAGTAATAGTCAACGCAAATTTAGGACAGTCCAAAACTGAGCAATTACTAGAAGTCCTAAGGAAATACCCAACTGCGTTAGGCTATAATATAAGCGATCTAAAAGGCATAAGTCCCTCCATCTGTATGCACCGTATCATGCTAGAGGAAGACTGCAAAACTTCAAGAGAACATCAGAGAAAGATAAACCCGATCCTAAGCACTGTAGTCAAAGACGAGGTGAAAAAGTTATTAGACGTAAGAATCATATACCCGATCTCCGACAACCAATGGGTCAGCCCAGTACATGTAGTGCCAAAGAAAGGAGGCGTTACTGTAGTGAAAAATGCGAAAGGTGAATCGATAACCCAAAGAGTTGTGACCAGAAGCAGGATGTGTATCGATTACAGAAAACTGAATAAGGCGACTCGGACAGATCATTTCCCTTTACCTTTCATAGACCAGATGTTGGAAAGACTAGCGAAACATTCGTACTTCTGCTATCTGGATGGTTATTTGGGATTCTTTCAAATTCCTATTCACCCCGATGACCAAGAAAAGACAACATTCACCTGTCCTTATGGCACTTTTGCTTATCGCCGAATGCCGTTCGGACTATGCAATGCTCCAGCAACCTTCCAAAGATGTATGATGGAAATCTTTGCGGATTTCATAGATGACATCATGGAAGTATTCATGGATGACTTCTCTGTATGCGGACAAAGCTTTGAGAGCTTCCTGTCAAATTTAGAAATGGTACTCAAAAGATGCACTAAAGTGAACCTTGTCCTTAATTGGGAGAAATGCCATTTCATGGTCCGACAAGGCATCGTTTTAGGACACGTCATATTTGAAAAAGGGATTGAGGTTGACAAAGCTAAAATAGAGATCATAAAGGATCTTCAACCTCCGAAAACCATACGAGAAATACGAAGCTTTTTAGGACACGCCGGGTTCTACCGAAGATTCATAAAGGATTTCTCGAAAATCACAAAACCTCTGACAGGTTTGTTGATGAAAGATGTCGAGTTCGTTTTCGACAAGGACTGCTTGGAAGCATTCGAAACTCTAAAGACAACACTCATTACCGCACCAATCATGCAACCCTCAGATTGGCGACTACCATTCAAAATCATGTGCGATGCAAGTGATTATGCTATAGGTGCAGTTCTAGGACAAAGGAAAGACAAGAAGCTTCACGCAATCTACTATGCTAGTAGAACTTTAGATCCTTCCCAAATGAACTACGCCACAACGGAGAAGGAACTTCTAGCAGTTGTGTTCGCCCTTGACAAATTCCGTTCCTACTTAATAGGAGCAAAAATCATCATCTACACAGACCATTCTGCCATTAGGTACCTGATAAGCAAAAAGGATGCCAAGTCAAGATTGTTGCACTGGATCCTATTGCTACAAGAGTTTGATTTAGAAATAAGAGATAAAAAAGGGACCGAGAATGTAGTAGCCGATCACTTATCCCGCATAGAAGGCATTAAGCCGGAATCAGTGCCTATCAACGACGATTTCCCTTACGAACACCTGATAGCCAGATTAGAAAGCGATATGCCATCATTAATCTCGGAAGAACCTGAACTAGAAAAAGCCGTGGAAGCCGTCTACGCACAAGTCACACTACCTTGGTATGCTGATATTGTAAATTACTTAGTAGCAGGCGTGCTCCCACCGGATTTCAGTTATCAGCAAAAGAAGAAATTCTTCCATGACTTAAAGCACTACTATTGGGACGAACCTCTGCTTTTCAAGAGAGGGGCCGACAACATATATCGTCGATGCGTCCCAGAGGACGAAACTGAAGATGTCATTTCTCAGTGTCACTCTGCTCCATACGGAGGACATGCCAGTACTTCGAAGACATGCGCGAAAATCCTGCAATCTGGCCTATTCTGGCCCAGTATTTGGAAAGATGTCCACGCTGCTATATTAAGATGCGACCGGTGTCAACGCACAGGAAACATCTCAAGGCGCGACGAGATGCCCCAAAAAGGTATCTTGGAAGTGGAAGTCTTTGACGTATGGGGAATCAACTTCGTGGGACCATTCCCATCTTTTTTTGGTAACAAGTACATACTCGTCGTTGTCGACTACTTATCGAAATGGATTGAGGCCGTTGCCGCTCCAACTAACGACACGCGAGTAGTTCTCAAACTCTTTAAGAATACCATCTTTCCCAGATTCGGTGTGCCCAGACTTGTCATCAGTGACGGTGGTTCACACTTCATATCAAGAATCTTTGATAAAATGCTATCGAAATATGGAGTAAAACACCGCATCGCAACACCATATCACCCGCAAACAAGCGGCCAAGTGGAGGTCTCTAACAGAGAAATAAAACAGATCTTGGAAAAGACAGTCGCCACCTCCAGGAAAGATTGGTCATTAAAGCTAAACGACGCTTTATGGGCCTATAGGACCGCGTACAAAACGCCGATAGGAACTACGCCATTCAAATTATTTTATGGGAAATCCTGTCACCTGCTAGTGGAACTTGAACATAAAGCCTTTTGGGCTATCAAGACGTTAAACTTCAATTACACTGAAGCAGGCGAGAAATGGATCTTGAATCTGTATGAATTGGAAGAGCTCAGACTAGACGCGTATGAAAATGCCCGCATATATAAAGAAAGAACCAAAAAGTGGCACGATAAGCGTTCGGTTCGTAAACAGTTCATTGTAGGAGACGTCGTGCTCCTATTCAACTCAAGACTGAAACTCTTTCCAAGAAAACTAAAATCCAGATGGTCAGGTCCATTCGAGATAACTAAAGTTCTTCACAGTGGAGCTGTCGAAATTTGCGATAAAGTCAATAAGTCGTTCATAGTCAACGGACAATGCCTAAAGCATTATAATCGAAATGACGATAGTAACCACGTGAGCAAACTGAAACTGCAAGAGCTTCCTGCTCAACATCCCGAATAGCTTGCCACCAAGCTATCGTTGGGCTTTCGACGTTAAAAACAGCGCTGAATGGGAGGCAACCCATTTTCACTCATTTTTCTCTTTGAAATTATTTACAGTTTGTTTTTCATCTGATTTACTCTTTTGTTTTGATTTTAATTTTCATTTTTAATCACCTTCTGTTTCTAAAAACTAATTTGAGTAAAACATGTTTTCAACTTTTTACAGGATTTACTTACCTCCTCTTTGACTAACTAGCGAGAATGGTTAACATCGATTACACGATTACTGTTTTTAGAGGACCAGCTCAGCAAGCCCGTTATGAGGCTTTGACGCAGAGAGGCTTCGTTCTGACACATTTCTATGATGGTTCTACTATGGATCAGCTGGGCATTCATGATAGCATCCTCTACCTGTTTAACCAACTAGGCTGGGAGCGAACTGCTCTAAAAACCCGTTGGGCCATGCATCGCGAACTCACACTTGAATTCCTAAGCTCCCTAGACTATAGACCCGAGTACGGATATGGATCCACCAAGGAGCTAATTTGTTTTAGACTATTTGGGATTGAGTTCGAATATAACCGTAAGTCATTAGCTGATCTTTTAGGCTTCGCTAGTGGACCTTTCTCGTATACTGTTGCTGAAGAGGAAGAGATGGATATCGAGTTAGACTATTTTTGGGGTACCATTACATGTAACTATCACCCTGAGCCGAATGACATGCATTCTAATGAGATACATAATCCTGCACTCCGCTACTTTCATAAGATATTAGCACATACCCTCTTTGGGAAGGAGGAAAACATTACCACTGTCTTAAAAGAAGAACTGTTTATCCTGTACTGTGCGTCACAAGGTCGCCCAGTCAATGTCGTACCATTCATGATGAGATCCCTTGAAAAATCTAACCAAGAACAAAATGCACCTATCACTGTAGGAAGCCTCGCCACTATGATTGCACATGTCATAGGACTTAGGTACCAGCTGAACCGGATTAAAGTATCTGGCCTAATAAGACCTATGGATATATCATTCTACTTTAACCAAGGTATGATAGGAAACTTAGGTCATGCCCCTTATGAGTACCTAATTGCTGGTCGACCTGTCCACCTGTTTACACTACCTAACCATGAGAAGACGAGTGTCCACAACCGAAATAACTGGTTGTACGAATTGGATGAACCCTTGGGTCCTGCTTCACCTCACTCCACACCTCAAGACTACATGTACGAAAGTGACCATATTTCCGAAGCTCATGATTATATGTACTATGAAGACTATGTGTCAGAAACTGAGATTGACCCTGAGACTCCGCCAAATTACCACAATTTCCCTGACCCCATCCCTGACCAACAACCAGACAAGCTGGATGCCCTTCGGAAAACAGTGGATGATGTCAAATTGGAAATTTACACAGTCAAGGAAAAGCTAACAACATTGCAGATGGAAGTCACGACCTTCATGAACATAGCGTGTGAACAGTTCGATCGCCTTACTAAACAGCTCGACGACCTGAAGAATCAGAAGGACTGATTAAATTTTTAGCTTTAGTTTTAAGTTTTAATTTTCAATTTTGCTGCATTTTGAACAATTTCTAGTATTATGTTTTTACAATTTCAAGTTCATTTCAATTCCGGTACTTTTCTAATTTATCAATGAATTTTATTTCCAACTCTATTTTAATCATGTATTCTTTACTCTTCATTCATTGCCTGGTTGATTTACTGGCCTAAGTGAGCCACAATTACATTACACAATGTCTGTAGGAACCACACAGCACAAATTCTGCTTCTGCAGAATTTGCTGCTATGACGACCGTCACAGCCATGTTACGCTCGTCACGAGCATGACGGTCGTGGCGCTCTCCTGACGACCGTCACGAGATCACGTATTCTTCTAAATAGCAGAATACGACCGTTGGGAGTTTTTCTTTCTCTCCAACCCTTAACTTCCCACTCTCACGGTTCCACTTCCCCCATAAATCACCCACTCACTCATTCCTTCCATTAACTCTATTCTCATCCAACTGAACCGTTCGTTTACAAACTATCATTATAAATTCACAGTTCCATCCTTATTCCCATTCCACAATCATAAACTCTCCTCTCTAAAACCCCCCTCTACCACTCTCTCTACTCCTCACAAAAATTCATCAGAAGACATGGCACGTCAAGGAGAACTCCCAGACATGTCCAATATCACCTTCTGTGATGGCGAAAGAGGCGACCAAAAGCGAACAAATTACGTTCAATTCTATCAGCGCGCCGTCCAACCAACCTGATATGTCGATATCGCATGCATCACAGAATTAGGCATTTGGGAAGGCGTTCAATGGATGCTTCAGAACGCTAGGTTGTGGTTCCTCTGCACAACACCATAGCCTACCTACGAACAACTAACTCTGGAGTTCCTTAGCTCTTTCACCTACACGACACCCCCTGGTGAAACCAACCAACTCATCGGCGTTGCGAACTTCCAATTATTTGGCCAGGAATATCAGCTGACCCAAACTCAACTGGCTCAGATGCTCCAGTTTAGCCATGGTCCTGAGGCTCACTGTCATGTTCCTTCAGAGAAATTCTTCTTGGAAGCCATTTGCACTTTGGAACCAACTCACCAGAACCCCCGCCGATAGCTGGGATAGTCTTAATGCTACATTCATTCACCATCCCGCCATCCGCTACATTCACAGGGTGCTAGGCAACACTATCTTTGCCAGAGATAGCAACCATAAGGTAAACTCCAAGGAACTGTTTTTCCTGAAATGCATCTTTGAGCCGGAACCTATCAACGCCGCCCCATTCCTATTGGCTCACATCCAGGCTAATTGCGGTCGAGGCTCCAAGCCTTTTTATTTCGGAGGCATCGTCACTTCTATTGCATTATCACTCGACCTCGGAAATCAACTCCAGGCCCTTCCGTCCTTGCCTCCTGTCTTCCTGGATATCGACTATTGCCGTTCGTCTCACCTCATCAGGGTCCGAGCCGACGGACATTATCATCCGGTGGTTCACAACTGCATCATCCGCAACATCATCCTTCCTTGCCGAGACATTGCTCACCCTGAGAACAGAGCCAACTGGCTTTTTGACCCAGCGACACCCAAAGCTAATGCTGCAGCTCCTCCACAGAATGATCAGATGCCTATAGATGAGGTACAGGATGAACTGGACCGCGCAGCTCAGGCTGAAGCCTCTCAGCAACTAGCCCCCTGGTCCCTCTTCCCGCCGTCGCCCCCGCACTGCAGATACCATCGAAGATGTCCTTAACGCCATTTGGCTCCAGAACCAAAACATCGCTCTGCTTGAACGACGTCAGCAAGAACAACACCAACAGGTCATCGATTTGTTAACCGCCCAGGGGGCACGCCTCAACACTGTCATGGATGAAATGGAAGCCCTAAACCTCCGTGTGGACGACCTACATAATTCCATTTTTCACACAGGCGTTCTACGCCCCACGGCCAGAGGAGGACGCCATCGAGGAAGAGGACGTGACAGAGAGTAGAGTTCTTCTTGTTTTCTTTTCGTTTTTCTGCATTTTTCATGTTTTCATTGTTGTACACCTTCCACTATCAATTCAAAGCAGTGGGGACACTGCTTGAGATGGTGTGGGAGTGGCACTTTACTATGTACTTCATTTCTCTTTCAAGTAATTTCAATTCCAGTATTTTTATTTTAGTTTAATAAAGCGCATAATTTTTATATTCTTTTCCGTTAAAAGAACATCCCAAGCTTAATCTGCTTTACTCGAGCTATACGAAAAACTTTCAATGCAAACATCCGGTGCACCACGATTAAGGCCGCGTTAAGGAAACTCGAGAATGATTACTAACGATAACCATACCGACTTGACACCCTAGACCTCCGCTTTATGCGAGTCAGTTCCACTACCTACTGTACCGAAGCCTCAGGTTCAAGCATCAAGCAAAGCCCTTAGTAGTTTATAAAAGCAGTCAGCACCGCCTTAAGCGCGTACCACGTGGAAAGCCGATGCAAATAAGTGATCGGTAAGATCATAAAGAAAAGAATTGCTCCGCAGCCATGTAGTGCTTATCTACCTCTGACATTTCGGAATGGCAAAAAGAAATAAAAATAGTGAGCTCATAAGAGAAAAAGAAGTTCCTTATCAGTTGGTCTGTAGGTCTCTGGTTATGGACTCGGTAGGGCGAATCACGGTTCGATCCCCCACAACTTACAAGTGAACATGTCATAGGGTACCGCACTCGTGCACCAGACCCTATGGAAAGAAAAGAACGAAATCACTAATAGGCTATTCCACTACATACGCGAAAAGAGGTAAAAGGCTTAATGTGATTGTGCCAGAACGAAACTGGGCAGAACTTAGTTCGATGAACTTAGCGCCGAGCTACAACAGCATGATTGGAACCACCTCGTATAAAGAGGAGGCCTTCGAAAGCGTTCCTGCTTAGTGTCAAGTTCGTATGCGTGTTGTTACGAATCATCTCCGAATCCTCGACTCAGCGCCTTCGAAACGACTCTGAAAACGCACAAGTGCGCATCAGGTGTCTGCATCCTCTCAGCATTTAGGATTTTTGCTTGAGGACAAGCAAAGATTCAAGTTTAGGGGAGTTTGATAACGCGAAAACATATAGATTAAAATGCCATTATTTCATATTATTAACGGTCGATTTCACCCCGATTTCGTACCACATTCGCATTGTTGTTTAATATTTTACATGTTTATGAAGTCAATGTCCAAATGAGGCAAGATAGGCAAAACAAGCTAAACAGGACTTGAAACAGAAGAAAAGAGCGAGAAAAGCAGCAGATTCCAATTCTGCTGATATGACGACCGTCATGGTCTCACCACGACCGTCACAGGCGTGACGAGCGTCATGGTCTCACCACGACCGTCACAGACATGACGAGCGTCATGGCCCCCCACGACCGTCATAGGCACATTTTCTGCCCATTGTCCACTTTCAGAGACGTGCAAAACAGAAGCCCAAAATTCAGCACACGACTACCTGGATTTTCTGACCCTCAAAGACACTTCCAACAGCAGTTCACGTAGCATTCATACACTATAAATAGAGGGCTTTGGGACTGAAATAAGGGAGCTGCATTGAAGACACGAAGTGCTGCCAATTTATTTCCAGAGCAATTTTTTCAGAATTCCATATTGTTTATTGTTTCCTTTTTCTTTCCTTCCTTGCAATTGTTGTTTTACTTTCTAAATTCTATTCTGTACGAGTAATTGGCATCAAGACTAAATCCTACCGTCATTTTGGAGGATTTCCCAAAAGCCAATTGAATTATTTACAGGTTCTTATTATAATTGTTAATTGATTTCTATTTCCCATTATGATGCATGTTTATATATTCTACCATTGTTTACGTGTTCTTAGTTTATATTCCATATCAGGCTAAATTAAAGTAATCGGTATGTAATAGGAAGTCAGATGGGATTCAATAATAACCGGTGTATACTTTCCTTTTCCAAACTTAGTTATGGATTTAGTTTTTAAATCGCTTTTTCTAAAATAAATGTTCGTCGCGACAACGAGAACTTATTTAAAAGCAGTTTTGCCACGACAGTGGGAAGTTCATAAAGGTACGAACCAACAAGCGACAATTGAGGTTAGGTCCAGATAGTAAAAACTAAGCATTCGTTTTAAAAACAGCGACAACGCTTTAAATAGGATTAGAGCTTAATGGTTTTCAAAAAGTAATTTTAACCGCGAACGGGATAGCGACAGCATGCGTTTCACCTTAGAGTTGCGACTAGCGTCAACAACCATCGTGAGACAAAGGTCTTTAAACCGTCATTTTCTTCTTAAACTATTTTTTGAAAACACCCAAAACACCGGTGACTTGTCGAATCCTTGAAGAACCAACATATTACATACCGATTCACGCCTTTATACCTTAAGTAACGTTTTTAGTTCCCCTATAATTTACACACTTATTTTTCTTTTATTCCCCTAAAACCATATCAACCTTGCTAAACACAGTAACACCTGAAAATACTAGCTTGATTACGAGTCTCTGTGGGATCGATATCTTTTATTACTACGCGATAGACTGTGCACTTGCAGTTAATTCAGTTAAACATAGAAAGTCGTGATCAACAGTGCACACACTTCCATTACCAGCAACGTTACCATTCTCATTCGCAGCTCCTCCGCCCGGAGGTACTACAATAGTAGGAATACCCTGGGGGATAGATCCACCGATCTGTGGAGGAATAACACCAGCTCCTCCATGCAAAACGCCTTCTTCGTCAACCTGTGCTATCAACGGCTTGACCAAAGTTCTTAACTATTCCTGCCCACTAGCAACAGTCTGAATCAACTCTATGAACTGGGCCATGCGAGCCCTGACTTCCTGCAACTCGGCTTGAACCTGATCCATCACTCTCCGCTGATTCCCTCGAGTTGGATACCTGTAGAAACTGAACTCCTCAACTTCCTCAATCCTGAATTAAAGAAAACCAAGCAGAGTTAGGAACAGAAGGCCACCGAGAACACCTGCGATGCAAATGAAAATGCAAGATGCAGAATGCAAACATGTATATATGCAACAGAGAAATTCCCCCCCCCCCTCCGATTCTAGTTCCGAGAGTAACAGGTCGACAATGGAGAACCCACGGATAAGCATAGAGAAAACCTCATATATAAAATGAACAGCCAAACAGGCATAATACTGAGTACAAACATAATGACCTCAACCAACAAGCCTGGTGATGGTTAATACAACAACAACAACAAGCTACAAAGAAGTAAATACATCATGTGCGACGCCAAGTGTCGCTACTGCGAAAATCGGCGCCGGCTGACAGAAGAGTCGCCACCGTGCGTTATTTATCCCTCAGAGCGGGAAAGGAAACGCTCGAAGTAAACCTCGCAAAAAACGGGGAAAAGGTATGGTCATCGCAACCATAGCCTGGGTTCGGGAGTCGGTTACGCAAGGGGAAGGTATTAGCACCCCTCACGTCCGTCGTACTCGACGGGATCCACGCTTGCTTGGGTTGTCTACTGGATGCAAAACAATCTATCTACGGCTGCTAAATCTAAACGGAAGGGAATTGACTCGATAGAGCGTCGCACTCTATGCCTACGTATTCTCAGGAGAGAAAGTCAGAGTCAACGTAGTTCGGGACTACAGGGAAAATTGGCTCGCCAAGACCTCGCGTCTTGTGCCTACGTACTTCCACTGGATGGAAGATCAGAGCTTTACGTAGTTCAGACTAACTACGGCTAAACAAACATTCTCACACAGCAGTGAGAAAAACAACTGGTTTCACAGGGTCGGGAACCTATGGTCAAAACTATGGCTGAGTCTCAAATGCACTTGGGCAAGAGAGAAAAAGGGTACTCAATTAGTCGTCAGCGGGAAAGTCTCGATCGCACAGCCGCGAGAGAACAACAGGTTAGTCGTTAGTGTGCTCGCTAGGATATCGCATCCTATGCCTACATATCCTCGTCTGGTACGAAGAATCAGAGCAGCTGTAGTTCGGCTACTATCGGACCACAGCTCAAATCTCGTTTTATTAATCTCTGAAAAAAATGATTACAATGAGTTGAATATTGAAATAAACCTCCTAGGAAACGCTATCCTATTCTATCCTGAAAAGTCGAATGAAAATAGCCCCCTAACAAATGGGCTTCTAAGCTATCCTAAAAGTCGAAAAAATAAAGTCTATGAAAATATCCCTAAAATAAAATGCTCTCTAAAAATATTAAATCGGCACTTTAATATTTTTTCATATTTCTCCATTTTCTCTATTTTTTTTTCACAATGTTTTTCTCCACATTTTCTTTTTCTTTTCTTTTTCTATTTTTCTCAAATATTTCTTTAATATGATTTTCTTTTTTCAATATTTTTTATGACATTTCTTTTCTCTTCTTTTTGAATATATTTTCACTTCTTTTTCTTTTTTGAGTAACAAGTAAAAAATAATAAAAAAAATAAAATGAAGAAGGAAAATAAAGGGGCTGGGGTGTGCTGGATTACAAGGGATTACAGAAAAATAAAAAAAACAAATAATCTGGGCCCAGCCCAAGTCTCCCCAAAAACGCAGGGGGGTGCGTGTGAGTAATCTGGGGGTGTTGCCAGAAAAATTGGGGCCCAGGCCCAGAACTGCCAAAAACGGAGGGAGGTGTGTTTGTCCAAAAAACGTTTGATTGGGCCTGGCCCAATCCCCTTTCTCCTTCCTCTTCTCCCTTCTCAATTCCTGCAAAACCCTAGACTCTTCTCCACGCTCTCCGCCGCCACCGCTCCTTTCTCTCAGACTCCCTCCTCCGTTCTCTCAATCGCCCAGTCTCGTTCTCATCCTTTCTCTCAATCTCCTCCTCACAAACCTCACCAACGTAATCATAATCACCAACGAAACATCGCAATTTGTTCAACCTAACCCATAGCTTGACAATCTCTTGAAGATTCTGACGAATGCTTATTCTTGACGAAGGAGGTTCCTGATGAATGCTTGATCAATGTTTGAGACTTCATCTGTTGATGACGTTGATGAGAGAACACGAAGATGATGCTTCTAGAAATTCTTCTGGAGACGCGTTCTGGAAGCGATGAAGGTCTTCTGGAAACATTGATGATTCTTGAATCGTTCGCTGATGAAGCTGTTGAAGATTCTGGAGACTACAGCGATGAACACCAATGGATCTTGGTGAAGATCCTGTGCTCTTCCTGATGAACTGCGTATGAAGACGTGAACGAACACGGTGGATGACCTAGAAGACGCTGACGGAGATCTGGAAATTTGGACGGTTGAATCTTGAAATGTTAATCGGTTGAATCTTGAAGAAATTTCTGGGGAGAGCGCGAAGATGAATCCAATCGTTGATGATGATGATGAAGATCTGAGATAGTGATTGAAGATTGAGGTTGGACGGAATCTGGGTTTCAAGGCTTCTGATGAGGCGTGCGGTGGCCGGTGATTGACGAATGTTGGAGTTCTGGTGGTTTTTCCTGGGTTTGATGGTCGCCGGTGAGGGTTAGTGGTGGCCGCCGGCCATGCAGACCGGCCGGCGAGGTTTTCAGGCGAGGCAAGTTGGGAAGACACGTGGTGGAGGGACGGTGGAGTGGAGGCTTGCATGTGGGACGCGTGTCCCACGCGTGGCTGAGAGAGAGAGAGGGTTGTGGATACGTGGCGTGGCGTGAAGTGAAAAAGTGGGGGCCCCTCTTCTCTACACGTGTCATCTGCTATATTTAAATGCTGAAGCTTTCTGGGGCCTTCTAGAAACTTCTGGCGTTCGCTGGAAGGAGCTGGATAATCTGGACCTTTTCTGCTGAATTTTTTTGGACTCTTTGCTGCATCATGGGCAAAAAACTGAATGGGCCATACGAAAAAAAAGGGATAAGCCCACACGAAAATGAATAAAAAACTGCACAAAAAAAACTGAAAAACAATTATCCTAATTACTAGACCCAATTAACTAAACTAAGTTCAATTAAACTAATTAACTCCTAATTAATAATATTCTAAAATCTATTAATTTTCTATAATATCTATAAAAGAAAATAAAACCTATTTATTTTTATAAAAGAAAACTCTTATTCATTTATTATTTTTATAAAAGAAATTCTAAAAAAAAACAATTAAATTCTAAAAAACTATTAAAGCTATTTAAAACTATTTAAAAATTATACTAATATTCTAGAAAATCCTATATCATCCTAAAATGAAAAATGCTATTAAAATATCTAAAATGATTTAAAAACTATTATATTCTATAAAATGCTAAAAATTGATTTAAAAAGAATTAAAAATATCAAAAATTCTATTAAATCCTAAAAAATGATTTAAAAGCTATTTAAACCCTAAAAAATCCTATAAAATCCAGAAAAATCACAATGATTCCCAGAGGGACAAAATAAGCACCGAACGACACAAAAATAATCGGGAAAAATAAACGGGCACCGAAAAATCCCAAAAATCGATTCTACTGATCAAAAACACCTGAAACACGAGACGAGAGCTGTGATCCCTAATAAAATCAATATCAATAAAAATATGCAATGTATGCAATATGCAGATGCGAATGCGGTTATGCGTCGAAACATCGAGCCAAATGCGAGACCCGGTTGGTCAAATTTTGGGGTGCAACAGCTGCCCCTATTCAAGCGGCTTCGACCTGAATGGGTGAAGAGCGCTCAGCCTTCAAACATTCAAGGTAGATGACGGTTGAATACAAATGGAACCCTGAAATTTGCCAACCGCAAGAATATACTGCAAAGCTGCTTGAGAAATAGCTTCCGATAAACTGAAGTTTGGTTGTAACGGCAACAACTGGTCAATTTCCTGATAAAATTTCTTCTCCTTTCCAACACCTGTGTGACGCCACAAGTATTGAAATAATGCTTCATAAAGCAAACACCTTGATTCCCATCTCTCTCATGGGATCAAATCTGGTCAACTCACAGTTCAATGCGAACTCGAGGACAATTCTCCTGGGGAATTCTGAATGGAACTGCCTGGCACCTATTTTGACGAAGGGGGCAGCCTCAGAAGTTTGATATATGTCAATCTTTGTTGTTGTTGTTTGTTGTTTTTTTTCCCGATGCTGATGTAACAACCAAATATGAAGAATCACTCCGCTGGGGAAGACAAGAAGCTGAACCAAACAACTCTGCAGGTGAACAAATTCGAAATCCAATAGGTAACCATCTTGGTCTATGTTTCGACATGCGTATGCTTGATAATGATGCAATGTCCTATACGACATGTAAATGCTATGCGTTTTGTTTGAAAATGCGATGCCCAGACGGCATGGATATGCTATATGCTTGTATAAATGCTATGACTATATATGCAAATGCTAATGCAGGCTCGAGCTGCCAGAGAACACCAGGTCTGAAAACCACTTGGCAAAATAAATGCCGAAGGAAACGTCAACTCTACTGGGGATGACCTGAAGTCACAGAACCATCTCAGCAAAATAAATGCTGGAAACGAGAAATCAAATCCGCTGAGGATAACTGCCCTGCTGGAGAAATGAAAAGGCAACCCTGCTTGACGACTTCATTGGGGAAAGAAATACAACTCTGCTCGGGGATGCTTTCTTCAAACCATTGGCAACTGATTGCGCTCTGCGGGGATTGACCCAAACTGAGGTTGATTGAACGCAGCACACTGCTGGAAATGCTCATATTATCGAGGATATCAATCTTAATCTGCTGAAGATACTCCTGATCCTACTCTGGTACGGGGTAAAAGACAATCTCGACTCTTCCGGGGATAATAAGCAACTTTCATCTGCTGAAGAGTAACAATTCTGATTTAACAATATCTGCAAGGAATTCAAACATTACTCGGGGCACTGTATCTGTCGAGCTTCGTATCGGGGAACATGACAACATGCGGGTCATTGGGAAATATTGTGTCAGCTCTCTTTTAGGTTTTTTTCGTTTTCTGGTTTAGAATAAACATGGATTATGTACACAGTGAAAGATGTGGAAATACTAGACGAGAACTAGCATTCAAAGGTAGACTACCAGGCGAGAACTGATAGGAAAATAGGTTAGGAAAATTGATTTTTGCGTTTTGAGCATCAGACGGGCTGACTGGGTAACAGACTGAGGTATAGACAACCAGGCGAGAACTGGCTGAAAGCTAACGTACACCAGGCGAGAACTGGTATAACACTTGAAGAAACGGTGACCAAACGAGGATTGGTTACCAATAAACTGCACCAGGACGGGAACTGCTGCTTACAATAAACTGCATCAGGACGGGAACTGATGCTTACAGAAGGGTGGGCCAGACGAGAACTGGTTACCAATTTGCCAGGCGAGAACTGGACTTTGGAAACGACTGGTTACTGACACGCAACAGGTTTAAACTGCAGGATAATGATCCAACGACAACAAGATCTTCTTATTTGAAAGGTTTTCGATAAGGGTATTGACATGATTCCCCGATACTCAACTCTGGCTGGGGATAAACAAGCGGGTTTGAATGACTTGCCCCTGGTACACTCAGCTGGGGGATGAAAGACTGGCTTGCACAACTTGCCCCAGTACAATGCACCTTGCCCCAATCTAACTCTTGGGAATACTTGCTCTGAACAACTTGCTACGAGAATACTTCGAGAACACTTGCCCCGGTATCTGCACGACAAAAGAATTCAATCTCCAATTAAACACCTAACAACCCAGTTGATTTCAACATTCTCTGCAATGACTTGCCCCTGAATGAGCGTTCTAGCGACTCAACCCGATCTGATTATCTATTGGAAGCATCTGCTTTCAAATCTTAGCGCTCTGCATAATTGCCCCTGATTGGCTCTCGAGAGGACTCCCTTCTGATCAACTGCTTCTCAAACAAACTGCCCCTGCTCAACTGGAACTTCGGGACTTGTCCTCAGACTGACTGATACTGAACTTACTGGAAGATAATGCCCCTGATTCACAAGGCTTCACAACATACACCATTCTGGTTCAGACTGCTGGATTACTCAGTCCTGCTTGATTACCCCCGCTGGAATTTCTTTCATGTCAACTACTGACCTGCAATTAGAATCGTCTGTTCACGAATGGTAATCTTAATGCAGTGCTCATGCAGATTTTGAAAAAATTTGAGCTGTCACTCATTTACATGCATATGATTGTGAGTGACGAATGAACCGAAGTTCAAACGCAGTGCTTACATGGTCAGTGAAAATACAACAAGGATGTGACTAGCAAGTCAAGAAGGAGTCAGGTTACTCAACCTTATCGTAATGCGCTTCAGAATAACCCTACCTCAATTAGGTCTTTTAAGGGTTGTATCGTGGTCGGGTTCACGGTTCGCGAAACAAAGGATATTTGGCTCAAATTTTGATTTGTACCCACCCCTTCTACGTGATGATCTCCGATCCTAAGGTTCAGTCAACCTGGCACAAGCACTCGCCTCTTCGAGAAGTATGTTGAATGGTAAGAACCACAGTTAAGGAATTCACAAGCTTTTCTTCTAGAGTGATAGTTACTCCTTCTTCGCTTTGGTGTCTGTGTACACGACTTTGTGATTTGCTGGGGAAAATTTTCTTTTTAACCCTCTTTTCCATTCTTTCGATTCCCTAATTTTTGCCTGGACTGACTCTTTTTGAGTTCTTTTCGATTCTTCGATTTCTTTTGAAGTCCAGCGGGATGCCCTAATTTTTGCCTAAGTATTAGCTTTCCAGCTTTTCTTTCTTTTTACTTAGCGGGCTTTCTTTCTTCTTTCTTTTGGAGCAAAGTCGTGTGACACTGGTTATCTTGATTGCTCCGAAAGGATTGTAACTGTCTCACTCCTGATTGGTGAGGTTTGACCTTTTGAAGGTATAAACTGATATTGGTCCTCGAAAGACAACACTCCTCTGCAAGACTTGAATGCTCGGTCAAGCTAACTGACAACTACCCTGCCCCGGGTTAAGATGTGAGGGTTTATAAGTCCGAAAAAACTTCTACTTCCTAGCTCGAAGTGGTTGGCAAGGGACTAACTCCTTATATCTCCAGTGTTTGGGGAATTTGAAACAATGCCTTGTACGTCATCGGTACGGTCTTATCTGAAAGCATACAATCATTGGTTATGAGTTTCAGTTTCGTCATCCTCCCTCCTAACTTTGCTAGTCACAGCGAAAAAATGGAGTGAATAAAATGCAAGTGTCAGTGCAATGCAGTAAATGAGCGACAGCGACATGATTAATTCAGAAAAATGCATAGTCACTTTATTATTATCATTCGAAACATACAATGTTTTAAAAGCAGGTAGTAACTGACAGAAAAGAAACTACAAATGCAAATGATATAAAAGGTCTGAGGACTGCCAATGCTGAGGCGCCTGCCTGTCTGAACCACTGGCTTCTGCTGGGGAATAGACCCTCTGAATCTACGAACTTAGACAGCTGAACGGTTAGGGATGAACAAACAGAAATCCCTCTCGAAAGGAAATGCGATCCTGATCAATCAACTGCTGTACCTTCGCCTGAAATGCTTTACAATCTTCCGTTGAATGCCCCGGTGAGCCACCATGATAACCACACTGAACGTGGGGATTATACCCAGGAGGGTAAGGTTCTGGAACTGGCTTAAGAGCTTTAGGCTCCACCAAAGACTTCTGAATCAAAGATGGTAGCAACTGGCTATACGGCATCGGCACTGGGTGAGAAGGAGCATTCCTCCGTTCCAAATTGTTACGAGGTTTGTTCTGATTCTGACGCTGATTCTGGTAACCTCGGCCACGAGTTTGCTGATTTGCAATGGAAGCGACATAAGATTCCTGATAGGGTGCCCCAGGCACGGCTGTCTGTTCAGTATAACAAGCCACGGGAGGTACTGATCTCTGATAAGATGATGAACCAACAAAATTCACTGATTCGCTTCGAGGATATTCAACCTTTGGCATGACTGAGTTGATCACAACTTCTTCTTCACTCTGATAGTCACAAGGGTATTCAGTTTCACCAGCTTGATCATATGAAGTAATCTGAATTTTCCCCATTCTTATGGAGTACTCAAGGCGTTCTCCTAATGCTACCACGTCAGAGAAACTTGCCGGAATTCCGAGCAATCTTTTGAAGTACGGATATTGTAGGGAATCCACAAACATGCTTGCCAGCTCTTGGTCTAACAGCGGGGGACGCACTCTAGCAGCAAATTCTCTCCATCTCTGAGCATACTTCCTAATAGGTTCATTGATCTCTTGAGACAACTCTTGCAAATGCATGCGATAAGGAGCAATGTCTAGGTTGTAATCGTACTGCTTCAGAAAAGCTCTGGCTAAATCCATCCATGACTGAATCTGATTCCTCTCTAACTGCATATACCACCTCAAAGATGCCCCAGTCAGACTATCTTGAAAGCAATGGATCATCAACTTATCATCTCGCGCAAACGCAGTCATTCTTCGACAGAACATCATCAAATGCAGCTTTGGACAGCTATCTCCCGTGTACTTCTCAAATTTCGGCGCTTTGAACTTGTAAGGCAACACCAGGTCAGGAACCAAACACATGCCTACAGCATCCAGGTTAACAGCATCTTTCGCTTCTAAAGCTCTCATTTGCTCTTCCAACACTCGGAGTCTTCTAACATCGTCAAGAGCTCTTGGATCTACCATCCCAGCTGCTGGAATATCTCTTCGGTAATTCATCACAGGGAAAGCAACACCTTGATTGGTAACAGGAGGAGGACGCTCATTCTGGGCAACAAACTGCTCATGTCGATCTCGGTTCTCAACAGAAGGCTGTACAACTTGGTCTGCAGCAACGTTGTTCACTTGCGGGAAGTCTTCCGTAGAATCATACAGAGGGTTGGACGCCATAGTGAACCCTGTCAAGGTGTTAGGGGACTGGAAATTGCCTTCAGACATAGCTACCAATAATCTTCAGCTGACTTCAATGCTTGATTCTGCTCAAATCTACTCAACCCCTAGGTAGGTCTTCTGACAATCAACAGCTGCTCAATCCAAACTCCGGGTAATCACCTTCAGGAAACAAAGGCTGGATCAGAACTCTGGCTAGCTGGAGGATGATATGCAATGCAACACTGATATGCATATGATATGCAAAATGCAGCAAACAATGGGACCACAGCCCCCACACAAAATCTGAATACTGCTGCGCTGCTGACGGAGACGTTCTCTGAAAAGAAGACCAGAATAACGGGTAGGTTGGAAGTCAAGTTTCCTGCACAAAAAACCCTCCCCACTCACAGGTGTGGACCTATATCTGACAAGGTACGGCATCCTATGCGGTCGTCAGCGTCACAGACTTTCATGAGGAATGATACGATTCCCAGAAGGAGTGGCATCGTCATCTCATGAAGAGGCCTCACTTAGCTAACTTCCAATTGATCGGTTCCCAGAGTCGACAATCCTCACGTCTGGACTCCCCTCAGATCCTCAGGACCGGAAAGGAGCACCTCTGTGAGAACCTCGTCCGAGCGCGAATTTTCGTAGGGAACTGTGCCTGCTCAGCAGACAGGTTCGTCTACTACTTCTCCGCAACTATATCTAGGTGTATACTCATACTCGAGCCCAGGTCCGGCTTATCTCAATCATAGAATACCCGTAACAGCCCAACAGCAACAGATAATATCGATAAATAAGCCCCAAATAGACAAGCAAACGAGCGCTAGGATTGACTCTCTCTTAGGGGACGTTGGATCCCTCATGCATGGGGAACTATCGCAGTCCCCAGCAGAGTCGCCAGCTGCTGGGGATTGCCCCAAACAGCCAGGAAAAACTCAGGCGAAGGGAACCATTGGAGTCCCCAGCAGAGTCGCCAGCTGTCGCTACTGCGAAAATCGGCGCCGGCTGACAGAAGAGTCGCCACCGTGCGTTATTTATCCCTCAGAGCGGGAAAGGAAACGCTCGAAGTAAACCTCGCAAAAAACGGGGAAAAGGTATGGTCATCGCAACCATAGCCTGGGTTCGGGAGTCGGTTACGCAAGGGGAAGGTATTAGCACCCCTCACGTCCGTCGTACTCGACGGGATCCACGCTTGCTTGGGTTGTCTACTGGATGCAAAACAATCTATCTACGGCTGCTAAATCTAAACGGAAGGGAATTGACTCGATAGAGCGTCGCACTCTATGCCTACGTATTCTCAGGAGAGAAAGTCAGAGTCAACGTAGTTCGGGACTACAGGGAAAATTGGCTCGCCAAGACCTCGCGTCTTGTGCCTACGTACTTCCACTGGATGGAAGATCAGAGCTTTACGTAGTTCAGACTAACTACGGCTAAACAAACATTCTCACACAGCAGTGAGAAAAACAACTGGTTTCACAGGGTCGGGAACCTATGGTCAAAACTATGGCTGAGTCTCAAATGCACTTGGGCAAGAGAGAAAAAGGGTACTCAATTAGTCGTCAGCGGGAAAGTCTCGATCGCACAGCCGCGAGAGAACAACAGGTTAGTCGTTAGTGTGCTCGCTAGGATATCGCATCCTATGCCTACATATCCTCGTCTGGTACGAAGAATCAGAGCAGCTGTAGTTCGGCTACTATCGGACCACAGCTCAAATCTCGTTTTATTAATCTCTGAAAAAAATGATTACAATGAGTTGAATATTGAAATAAACCTCCTAGGAAACGCTATCCTATTCTATCCTGAAAAGTCGAATGAAAATAGCCCCCTAACAAATGGGCTTCTAAGCTATCCTAAAAGTCGAAAAAATAAAGTCTATGAAAATATCCCTAAAATAAAATGCTCTCTAAAAATATTAAATCGGCACTTTAATATTTTTTCATATTTCTCCATTTTCTCTATTTTTTTTTCACAATGTTTTTCTCCACATTTTCTTTTTCTTTTCTTTTTCTATTTTTCTCAAATATTTCTTTAATATGATTTTCTTTTTTCAATATTTTTTATGACATTTCTTTTCTCTTCTTTTTGAATATATTTTCACTTCTTTTTCTTTTTTGAGTAACAAGTAAAAAATAATAAAAAAAATAAAATGAAGAAGGAAAATAAAGGGGCTGGGGTGTGCTGGATTACAAGGGATTACAGAAAAATAAAAAAAACAAATAATCTGGGCCCAGCCCAAGTCTCCCCAAAAACGCAGGGGGGTGCGTGTGAGTAATCTGGGGGTGTTGCCAGAAAAATTGGGGCCCAGGCCCAGAACTGCCAAAAACGGAGGGAGGTGTGTTTGTCCAAAAAACGTTTGATTGGGCCTGGCCCAATCCCCTTTCTCCTTCCTCTTCTCCCTTCTCAATTCCTGCAAAACCCTAGACTCTTCTCCACGCTCTCCGCCGCCGCCGCTCCTTTCTCTCAGACTCCCTCCTCCGTTCTCTCAATCGCCCAGTCTCGTTCTCATCCTTTCTCTCAATCTCCTCCTCACAAACCTCACCAACGTAATCATAATCACCAACGAAACATCGCAATTTGTTCAACCTAACCCATAGCTTGACAATCTCTTGAAGATTCTGACGAATGCTTATTCTTGACGAAGGAGGTTCCTGATGAATGCTTGATCAATGTTTGAGACTTCATCTGTTGATGGCGTTGATGAGAGAACACGAAGATGATGCTTCTAGAAATTCTTCTGGAGACGCGTTCTGGAAGCGATGAAGGTCTTCTGGAAACATTGATGATTCTTGAATCGTTCGCTGATGAAGCTGTTGAAGATTCTGGAGACTACAGCGATGAACACCAATGGATCTTGGTGAAGATCCTGTGCTCTTCCTGATGAACTGCGTATGAAGACGTGAACGAACACGGTGGATGACCTAGAAGACGCTGACGGAGATCTGGAAATTTGGACGGTTGAATCTTGAAATGTTAATCGGTTGAATCTTGAAGAAATTTCTGGGGAGAGCGCGAAGATGAATCCAATCGTTGATGATGATGATGAAGATCTGAGATAGTGATTGAAGATTGAGGTTGGACGGAATCTGGGTTTCAAGGCTTCTGATGAGGCGTGCGGTGGCCGGTGATTGACGAATGTTGGAGTTCTGGTGGTTTTTCCTGGGTTTGATGGTCGCCGGTGAGGGTTAGTGGTGGCCGCCGGCCATGCAGACCGGCCGGCGAGGTTTTCAGGCGAGGCAAGTTGGGAAGACACGTGGTGGAGGGACGGTGGAGTGGAGGCTTGCATGTGGGACGCGTGTCCCACGCGTGGCTGAGAGAGAGAGAGGGTTGTGGATACGTGGCGTGGCGTGAAGTGAAAAAGTGGGGGCCCCTCTTCTCTACACGTGTCATCTGCTATATTTAAATGCTGAAGCTTTCTGGGGCCTTCTAGAAACTTCTGGCGTTCGCTGGAAGGAGCTGGATAATCTGGACCTTTTCTGCTGAATTTTTTTGGACTCTTTGCTGCATCATGGGCAAAAAACTGAATGGGCCATACGAAAAAAAAGGGATAAGCCCACACGAAAATGAATAAAAAACTGCACAAAAAAAACTGAAAAACAATTATCCTAATTACTAGACCCAATTAACTAAACTAAGTTCAATTAAACTAATTAACTCCTAATTAATAATATTCTAAAATCTATTAATTTTCTATAATATCTATAAAAGAAAATAAAACCTATTTATTTTTATAAAAGAAAACTCTTATTCATTTATTATTTTTATAAAAGAAATTCTAAAAAAAAACAATTAAATTCTAAAAAACTATTAAAGCTATTTAAAACTATTTAAAAATTATACTAATATTCTAGAAAATCCTATATCATCCTAAAATGAAAAATGCTATTAAAATATCTAAAATGATTTAAAAACTATTATATTCTATAAAATGCTAAAAATTGATTTAAAAAGAATTAAAAATATCAAAAATTCTATTAAATCCTAAAAAATGATTTAAAAGCTATTTAAACCCTAAAAAATCCTATAAAATCCAGAAAAATCACAATGATTCCCAGAGGGACAAAATAAGCACCGAACGACACAAAAATAATCGGGAAAAATAAACGGGCACCGAAAAATCCCAAAAATCGATTCTACTGATCAAAAACACCTGAAACACGAGACGAGAGCTGTGATCCCTGATAAAATCAATATCAATAAAAATATGCAATGTATGCAATATGCAGATGCGAATGCGGTTATGCGTCGAAACATCGAGCCAAATGCGAGACCCGGTTGGTCAAATTTTGGGGTGCAACACCAAGCCCGAAACTTCTCTAACAACCCCTGCGTCTCAGGATGATCCGATCTAGTGAGCAACCCCTGGATGAGTAGCTCTCGCTGGCTAATAGTGCGCTGTAGGTTCTCCACATGGTCTTCCCAAGCACCTTCGCCAAAGACTTCTTCCAGCCTGCGCCTCTTCGAATTAGCCCTAGCTCTGAAATTCTCCAAGGTTGCAAGCGCTTCGTGCAGCTTACAATCACTGTGTCGTCTGAGTGAGGCTTCATCTGAAATCCTCTCGTCTTTCGCTCTGATCTGAGCCTTCAGCTTGGTAATCTGTTGCTTCAACCCGTCTTCACATGCTTTGTTGGTGGTGAGAGTTGCATTCCACTGCTCGTTGAACTTTGAAATCTCCAGATAAGCTCTGTCTAATTCTTTCGTCTTGGAAGCAAGAACATCACTAACAGCTTTGAGATCCAAACCCAAACGCTCTCGAGAACTAGTTTGCTTGGTCAAATCCATACCCAAACTGTTCACCAGCTCAGTCTGCCTCTTCAAAGGATAAGTTGCTTCATTATTCTCACCTCGAAACTGAGTAATCTCTTCTTCTAACTTCTCATTAGCCTTCTTCAACTCTTCTTTTTCAGCCCAGACCTGATTATACTTCTGGATGTCAATAGTAGTGGGTTCTTCCATCACAAGAGGAAACACATGCCTAGAAGATGGGTAAGGCATCATCAACTTCTCAGCTCTGCTCTGAATCCAAACTAAATAGGGGTCATAGGCTCGACTATTGCTCTTCCCTAAGGAAACCTTCCCTCTTTTGTGGACATTGCTCCAAGCATGCTCAACTCTGGCTAAGGTATCCCCCTCCAATAACCCGGTGAGATACAGAGATTCCTGTATCTCTTCATCCTTCGGAGGACCTCTCAATGCGTACCCAAATTTCCTGATTGCAATGGACGGGTTATAGTTTATGCAACCCTTCCTTCCGACCAGCGGGACATTCAGAAAGCTTCCACAACTATAAATGATCTCGATACCCAGTATGTCCCTATCAAACCAGACAATATCTTCAGCAGACATTCTCATCAAACGTTCGGACCATTCTGATGTACCTGCAGTATCAGAGAACGGACCGGTCTTGGGAAGATGGCTTAGAAACCATAGATAGAGCAAAGGTGTGCAACAAGGTACACTCTTCCCTCTTCTATTCTCATTCTTATAGTGTACAAAATGATAAACGTCACCTAGCAGCGTAGGTATAGGATTCCTCGAAGCAAAGATACAGAACGCATCCACATCTACAAAGTCCAGAATATTAGAGAATAACATAATACCATAGATACATAAGGCCAAGATAGCACTGAACACCACCCAACAACCCTCCTTGGCAAAAATGTCGAGCTTTATCCACCAAAAAAGGTAACGGAAACCCAGAGATTCCATTTCTCTTAGCTACTTTCCCTATCAACTCAAAGGCGTCTAGATGTAAAGCTGTAGCAAGCTTAGCCAGATTTGGCTCATCCTCAGTATGATAGAATGGTATCTGGTTAAGAATAGGCACTCCTAACAGTGCAGAGAATTCCTCTAATGTGGGCGCCAGCACATAACTCTGAAAAGTAAAGCCTCTCAACTGAGGATCATAGAACTGTAACAGAGTCTGAAGACCAATTGACTCATTCAAAGAAGGCTTACATACAACGCTCAGAAGCTTCCCATAGGACTGTCTGAAGTCTTTCATTACTTTCTTGTCGGCTAAAGAAATCAAACTCCGCAAAGCTCCAATATCAGGTGTTAGAAATTTGTAGGCCAATGTCCTCCTTAAAGGCTCCATGTCAGAGGAAAGAACACTAGAATCAGAGGGAAATATGCACCTGTAACATAAATACATGTTAATGAAAATGCACATGCAAATGCAAACAGGGGATCAAGATTGTTGTGTTGTAGATCGAGAAGAACCAGCGCTTCGCTTTGGCAAGAACATAGCATAACTCTGATAATAGAAACCTCTGATTTCGGGAACACAGATTCACACTGCAAAGAAAACCGGGTAGTCTGAAAGTCAAGGTTTCCTGCACAACTCAATCCCTCTCACAGGTATGGACCTATCCACTGATAAGGTTTGGGATCCTATGCATTCATCAGTGTCACAGACTTTCAAGAAATGATGATACGTTCACCATTTCTGGTTTGGCATCATCATCTCCCGAAGAGGCCTCACTTAGCTGAATCACAAATGATTGGTCCCCAGAGTCGACAACCCTCAGATCTGAAATCCTCTCAACGACTCACTGGGCTGGAAAGAAAGTCATCAAAGAGAATCTCGTCTGAGCGCGAATTTTGTAGGAACTAGTGCATGCCTAACATACAGGTTCACCACTACTTTCCACTTCTAATACTATGTTTGTACTCAAGCCCAGGTCCGACTTATCTCTCAATGGAACATTCCCTCCCCATAGCACAGTAACAATGATATATGATGCTGAAAATAAACGCGGGAAAATAAAGATAAAGCACATATATACAACACCCAAAGATAAACAAACAAGCGCTAGGATTGACTCGCATAGGGGGTGTTCCTGTCCCCAGCAGAGTCGCCAGCTGTTGCAAATGCGAAGACACCCGGCGGAAAAACAGAAGAGTCGCCACCTTTCGTTATTTATCCCAAAGAGAGGGAAAGGAAACAATCGGAAAAACCTGATGAAAAAAAGGAAAAGACGAGGTCATCGCAACCAAGTCCTGGATTCGGGAGTCTGTTACGCAAGGGGAATGTATTAGCACCCCTCACGTTCATCGTACTCGACAGGATCCACGTTTGTTGTCTATCTAAAGGTGTGTTTAATCTATCTAGCTAAAGGCTCACAGGACAAAAAGAAAATAAAAGAGACTCGGCAGAGCATCGCCGCTCTGTGCCTACATATTCCCTCGTGCAATGGGAAAGTCAGAGTCAACTTAGTTCGGCTAACTACGGAGAAAAGGGGGGAAAGGTTGCTCGCTAAGACATCACGTCTCATGCCTACGTATTCTCATCTGGTATGAGAAATTAGAGCGAACGTAGTTCGGGCTAACAAGAACACCGGTTGGTTCAAAACGTTTTACCGGAGTAGGGTTAAACCTTCGTTCTAGCAGTTAGGGACAATGCCTGTTTGCGGTAGAACCAAAGCTTAACTACACTATTTTTTATGAAAAAGGTTTCCAATTAAATCCCGAAGGAAAAATTTTGATGTTTTTTTTGTGTTTTTTAGTGAAGTGTTTTGAGTTTAATTTGTAACTCATGTTGCACTAAAGACTATAACCTAAGAGCAAATGCGTCACATATCGTCCAAAGAACATACGCTAACATTCTAGACAATTGAGAGACAACCACCCAATCATCATTTCCCAAGTAGCTTAAGGCTCCTAACACACAACATTCGTTAATCTTTATTAGATGGGTTAGAATAATTTTTGAGATGAGAAGAGAGAGAGACGCACAGAGGGTCTAAGGAAAACTCGGCCCTAACATTGTCATGCAAAATGGTCCTAAGGTTGGGATTAAAAGGGGAAACATCCACCCTAATGTTAGCATGCATAGTTCGAACCCTAATGTCTATAACCAACCTTAAATAAGGGAGGTTAGATTTTAAGGGGAACATGGCAAGGGAAGACAAAAGGAGAAACTATAGCAAAATGCAATATGCAAACATGAAAATGCACACTTAGAATGGAGGGAAGGAGGAAAAATGTGTGGGGCTGCAGCCGCCACAAGCGCATCTCGACCTCAACAGCGATGCAAAAATGATGCAAACATGAAGGAAAATGCAAAAGATGAAAGCAAACGAACATGCAAAAAATCATCACCTTGAACCACATCCATAAGCACGCATTCAAGTGGAAAAGAACATGAATGCCGATGAAATCTCGATTAAACAATCAAAACAATGACATATATCCCAAAACATTTCACTTTTAATGCGTCATATCGAATTACGATGATTCGAAGTGAAACGGTACTCAAATATGCAAGAAAATCAGCAAAACAGGCCCACTGGCACAGTGTTAATCGGTTAACCATATGCGTTAACTGATTAACCACTTAAAAATAGCTGAAAATCTGGAAATTCGTACATGTTAATCGGTTAACACCAGGCGTTAACCGATTAATACCTTAAAAAATTTGAAAATTTTGAATATTTGAAATGGTTAATCGGTTAACCATATGCGTTAACCGATTAACACTGTGCCAACAGCAGAAAACAGCAACAAAACATCATTTTTAGCAAATAAGCACTTACCTAATCAACCGGATGATTGCATAATCACTTAATCACGAAGTTAAACCAGCAAATCATGATTCAAACAGCATGTAAATAGATTAACACAACCAAATCATGGATCAAACGGATCAAATTAACCAAAATTCAATCAAAGATGAAAATCCACATGATTATGCAAATAAGCTAAAAACAGATTCCGATCCAACCTCCGGAGCGGAGATTTGCTCCGGTTAGTGTTGATTCAACTGTAATTGAACATATCCGATGCTAGAAGTCTGGAATACTTCAAGATCCACACTAATTCTTGTAGTAGCAATGAAGATCCTTCAAGATTAAACCAAATCAAGCCAAATAATCACTTCCAAAATCACTTCCAAGTTCAGATCCACTTTTGCACGAAAATTGGATGAAGAAATTGATTCAATGGAGAGAATGGATGAAGGTTTAGCTCTTAGAAATCAAGAATTCCAATGAAGAATCAATGATCTCAATGAGAAGAGTTTTGATGAAGGTTTTGGAGTTTGGAAAATTGAGAGAGAATGAGATCAATTCTGAATTTGAAAATGAAATTATGAGTGATTAGATGTGTGGGGTTTGGAGTGAATCACTTAAATACCAATTAGGCTTGGATCCAAATGAAAGGTTTGGGAAATGGTTTGGAAATTTTGGTTTGGAATGAGGAATGGGCATTTGGAGGGAAAATGAAATTAATAAAATTCCAAATAGGTTCTAGATCCTTCCGAAAGTGAAAATCAAACTTGCACATGACCAAAATTGGACCCCAAAACAGCCTGCATTGAAAATTCACGTACAGAGGCAAAAATTGCACTAGTTAATAGATTAACCATATAGGCTAATCGGTTAACACCTTAAAAAATTCCCAATTTTCCCTAATTTTGCCTTGGTTAATCGATTAACCATATTGTTGCACCCTAAAATTTGCTCAACCTATTTTCACCTGGTTTATGTTTCAATTGCATTGTCATCTGCATAATAAGTCATGTACATAGTCTAATCATTTGCATAGAATAGCATAACAAGTCATCTAACAAGGGATCAAGTGCCATTCTTATCAGAAAGAGGCACATCAAGGGGTTTTATTCAAGTTCAAGACCATCCAAGTAATCAAGAAATAAGTTGAAGCTTTGAAAAGTTTGAGGGTCAACCAATGGATTTCTCTCCTAACATGAGGTGTATTGAAGATCCTCAATGGGAGTATGAGCCATGACTGAGGGTATGGAATGTGCACAAAGATCATGGAAGACCTAGAGGGTCATTTTGAAGATGAGACAAGTCATTGATACTAGTACAAGAGCCAGAGTTGAAGTACAGTTAACTAGGGTTTCATCTGGGTCAACCCTAGGTCAACTGAGTGATTGAAGAGCATCAAGGATTAATTGGAGGATGTGGGATTCATGAATTGATATGTGTATACATGTGTGGTGTTGTGCCAAATAGAAATCAAAAGGAATCAAGAAGAAGAGGAGTTACCAAATTAGGGTTTCAGTGTAAAATCCCCTAATTTAGGCCTAACTTCCAAGCCAGATAAGTCAAAGTGAAAGTTTCAAATGGATTCTTGGCCAACATAAGAGTTGTATATCTTGATCTTAGCTTTAATTTGAGTACTAGAAGTCTTCAAGAATATTTGTAGAACTCATGTTATGATTCTTGCAAGTTATGGGTCCCCAGAGGACATTGAAATTTATCTGTGAAAGTCACTTGACTTCCAAGCAACTTTTACCCATGGAGGAGTTTTCAAATGGATTCTTGGCCAACATAAGATTTGTAGATATTGATATTAGCTTTAAATTTAGTACTAGAAGTCCTCAAGAGGATTTGTATAACTCAAGTTATGGTCTTGGCAATCCAGGGGTATTTTGGGTATTGATGATTACAGGTCATTTTTCAACATAGGTCAAAATCTCCATCTTCCACTCCTCAAATAGAAAAATGTTCAACATGAGATGTGTTCAAAATGATGTTTTTAGGCTAGATAAGAGGTCATGAGAGTTTGTAATGGCTTGCTTCACAAAATCATAAAAATGGCCTAAAATAAGGGTAAATGTTAAATGAACCAAAGTTGAAAATTGGGGTTTTTGATCTACAAATCTAAAACAAGCCATATGACATACCAATTTGATTGTAAAATGCATTTTGAGAACATTGGCATTGCCACAATTTTGAGTTGAGGGATATTTCTATGACTTGCTTTGTAAATTGGTTACTTGCATCATAAGTAACAATTGTCAAACCAATCTTCAAGGCATAACCAAGGCTATATCCAATCCAAACACCTCCAATATCTCATCTAAGGACAAATTGGACTCAGAACTAAGTGAATTGCAAGCCAAAACATGAGCTGATATGAACCAAGCATGAGATGAGATTTCCATGGCATGAGAAGTTGATTTTCTCATAGGATTAATCCAGAACTTTCTAGAGCCTTCATCCACATTCTATATATACATATGAAGTGATCGCAGATCACTGGTTGGAGAGAATTGAGGGAGATTGGAGAGTTTGCATTTTCAACCTTCCATTTGCAAAACAGAATTCAGTTACAAGATTCAACCACTTTCAGCCCATTCTTTTGATCTCAGAACCTTGATCAAGCATATGTGAGTGATTCCAGATGGATTATTGAGCAAGAACCCTGAAGAATCATGTGTTTGCATTTGGAATTCTCAGCCTGCAACTCAAGATCAAATCCAAAAATCCAAGCCATTTCAATCTTTTTCTTTGCATACAGAAGCATCCTTTGGTGTTGGTGAAGGTGTCTGGAACTTATTGAAGCTTATCTTGAAGCTTTGATCACTCTGTTCATCTCAAAATTGAAGGTATGTAAACTTCACTCCATGGCTTGATTTAGGCAGTTTCAATAGGCTTTGAATGGTTAGATCCAATGTAGATGATCATAGGGAGCTTTCTGGTAGCATTAGGGCTGATTTAAAGACAATTAGTTGAATGACATAAATTCTGTTCAGGAAATTATCTTCGTGTTCTTGATGATAGAATCTTAGTTTGATAGTGGATTTTGATCAGGGTGAAGTGGTGAAGAGTTTAGGCTAATCAATTTTAGGTTTGGTGAGTTTTGGTTCTTGACCAAATTCTGAGGATTGAATCGTGTTTTGAGGAGGAAGATGTTTCAATGTGTTTAGATGCCATGGTTGAATTGCTGGTGAGATTTGGAGTGGATTAGGGCTTTTAGTTTTGATTTTTGATGAAGAATTGAGGGAGCACAATTTGGAGAAGATGAAGGTTCAAACTCTGTTCCATCCATGGCTTTTCCCTCCTTTCAGAGTTTGAAGGTTGAAGACAACCCTAGGACCATTAGATGAACATAAGACTTTGACTGGAAATAGGATCCAAGGGCCACGAATTCATTTCAGCTTGTGAAGAGGAGTTCTGATTACAAAACACACCGTTTCATTAGTTGCCAGCTTGGGCTTAAGTGAGAATTTGATAACCACACCCCACTTCCAAGGCCCACTGAGAAATACGTTGAATTGGCTTGCTATTCACACCGAGATTTTGTTATTTTCCTGAGCATTTCCATTTTAATTTTCTGAAGAAGAATTGGGCCTAGCGCGCTTTCTCTTGGAACCCCCTCTCTGGGCCCAGTTGGTGAATGAACTGTTTTTAATTGCTATTGGACACACTCATTTTTCCTTTTTTTTCTTCATATTTTCTTTTATTTTCATACATTTATTTTAAGCTCTTTGAAAATTCATAATAAATTCAAAAATTAATATTTTTAATTGGGAGTTTTTTTTCCCATTTTCCTTAAAACCTCAAGAAAATAATAAAAGAATAAAAGGATTAATTCATACATTTTTCTTTTTTATGGTTTTTTTACAAGTTTAAGTGCTTTTATTTCATTTTCATTTGATATTGCAACTTTCTGAATTTTGTATGATAATTTCCTTTGGTATTTTGATGCCATTCTTTTTCCTATAGTTAGATTATAGTATTAGGTTCCCCCTGGAATTTTATAACATTTTTGTGATTTAATTTAGGTTAGTTTTGAACATCAAACTTTAGTATGCTAGAATTAGGGTTTCAACTTGACATAGGTGCATCCCAACACATAGTTTTTGGGTTTTAGTTTGATTTAGGTCTTGGGGTTTATATGGGGTATAGGGTAAATAGTTAGGGTCCCTTAGAAATTAATCTAGGATTTTATGATGAGTATTTCCATTTTATTTGTTTTTTGCAAGTTGGTTGATATTGGTGTGTTTCCCTCTTGGGATGTTGTGTTGTTTGTTGAGTTTGGGCATTTCATTTGGGCGATTGGGCTTGAGTTTGGCTTGTTGGAGCTCATGAAGACATGGAAGAAGATTGAAGACAAATATTTATGCTTGGAGCTTGAAGTTGCTTGTGCTTGAAGATGCTTGATGAAGACTTAGGAGATATGAGATATAGGGAGAGCTCTAGAGTAGACTGATTTCTCCTGTCAAACATAGAGAGCTTCTTGTGCCTCTATTCCATCCTATGACATAAGGTCCCCCAAAGAAGTTCCATCTCTACTTAGGAGGGATGTAGGGCATGCTTTGATTGGGTAGAACCTTGAGGATACCTTTCACTTGCTATGATAAGATCTTAATGATTTCCTTGGGTTATCATTAAGCCTCTTAACATTCTAACTTCATCTTTTAGTTGATTCTCTCCTGGGAGTGTCTGCATTGAAGTTGAAGACCTATTGAAGATAAGGAATGCATTGAGGAGTGTTGAAGATGAAGCTTGTGCCTGTCAAAGCTGGTTAACTGTGATAATTAGGGTTTTGCTTACTGGGGTTCAGTGCTTGCTAAAGCTGAAGATTATTGGAGATAAAAGCTTATCTGAAGTTTGAATATCATTGGAAAGTGAAGATGGGATCTTGCTTGAAGTGGTCACTGTCAACCTTTTGCTGTTAATCAACTGTAGCTGCCAGAGCTGGTGTTGTTTGAACTGCTTGCTGTAGGAGCTGTTGTTGCTGTCTGAGCTGGTGTTGGGTGTGGTTTTCTTTGCTGTATTGTTTGTTGATTCTCCCTTAGGTTTGAAGTGAAGTTGTTTCACTTTGCCTATTGTTTTCCCAGGTTCGAGGTTGAGTGGGACTCCCTTGCCTCGCTTGTTTTGCTGCATCTCATGCATTTTACTGTTTTACTGTATATATCTGTTTCTTTTGCTGTTTATCCCCTAGGATCTCTGTTTCTCGCTGTGCAAGAGAGAAATATGACAGACATTAGGTTGTAACCCATGCATGATAACATTAGGGTAGTTTTGATTCCCCTTTCGAACCCTAGGTTTTTAGAGTTCTTTCTCTTCTATCTCAGAACAATTCAAAACACAGTAATAAGGATGATCGATGTCGTATGCTACGAGCCTTAAGCTATTTGAGAAAGGTTGCTGGAGGGTCACTCTTCAGTAATCTGATTGCTTAGTGTGTTACCCTTAGGGTGACATATGACGTAGTCGCCCTCAAATCATAGTCTCTAGTGCGTCATAGATTGCAAACATCATAAAAAAACAGTTCTTGCGTAAAAGAATGAAAACAAACATCAAAGTGTCATTTTTGTCCGCTTGGACTCTTAATCAGGAAAAACCCTTTCATAAGGAGATAAAAAAAAAACATTCAGACAAGCTTGTGTCTTCCGTAGCCCGAACTACGTTTGCTCTGATCTTTCATGCTGTATGAAAGTACGTAGGCATAGGAGGCGATATCCTAGCGAGCAACCTTCCCCTCCTTTCCAGTAGGTAGGTGAACTTGTCGCTACTGCGAAAATCGGCGCCGGCTGAACAGAAGAGTCGCCACCGTGCGTATTTATCCCAACGGAGGGAAAGGAAACGCTCGAAGTAAACCTCGCAAAAAACGGGAAAGGTATGGTCATCGCAACCAAAACCTGGATTCGGGAGTCGGTTACGCAAGGGAAAGGTATTAGCACCCCTCACGTCCGTCGTACTCGACGGGATCCACGCTTGCTTGGGTTGTCTAAAGGATGCAAAAACAATCTATCTACGGCTGCTAAATCTAAACGGGAGGGAATTGACTCGGTAAAGCGTCGCACTCTATGCCTACGTATTCTCAAGAGAGAAAGTCAGAGTCAACGTAGTTCGGGAAACTACAGGAAAATTGGCTCGCCAAGACCTCGCGTCTTGTGCCTACGTACTTCCACACTGCATGGAAGATCAGAGCTTACGTAGTTCAGGCGAACTACGGCTAGGCTGGGTATTCTCACACAGCAGTGAGAAATTAATCTGGTTTTACAGGTATGGGAACCTATGTGATACAAAACTATGGTCTGGTCTCAAATGCACTCGGGCAAGAGAAAAGGGTAATATCAGTCGTCAGCGGGAAAGTCTCGATCGCGCAGCAGCGAGAGAACAAAAGAGTTAGTTGTTAGTATGCTCGCTAGGACATCGCATCCTATGCCTACATATCCTCGCTCAGTACGAGGAATCAGAGCAGCTGTAGTTCGGCTACTTCGGGACCACAGCTCAAATCTCATTTTATTAATCTTCTGAAAAATGGTTACAATGATTGAATACGGAAGAATAAACTCCTAGAAACTATCCTGGAAAAAATCAAATGAAAAATAGTCCCCTAATAAGTGGACTTTTAAAACTATCTCTAAAAGTGTAAAAAGTCACCTAACAAATGGACTTGTAAAACTACTTCTAAAAGGAAAATAAACTCTATGAAAAAAATGTGCTCTAAAAAAATATTAAATCTACACTAATATTTTTTCCTCTTTTTCACACTTCTATTTTCTTTTTCTTTCTCAATATTCTTTTCTCTTTTCTTTTTCAAAATATTTTTCTATATTTCTTTCTATATTTTTTCACTATTTTTTCTATATTTCTATTTCTTCTTTTCATATTTCTTTTCTTCTTTTCATATTTCTTTTCTTTTTTGCAAATATATTCTTTTTCATATCTTTTTTTTTCCTTTTTAAAATCTCTAAACAAAAGAAATAATAAAAAAATGAAAAAATACAAGGGGAGGGGGTACAGCAGAGTGCAAGGGGATGCAGTAGTAAAAAAAATACAAAACTGGGCCCAGCCCATAAGCAATTCAGAAAAAAAAAACAAAGAATCCAGGGGGGGAGGGGGGGTGAGTTGAGAAAACGGAGGTGATGCTGGTAACAAACCCGTTGAGCCCGGCCCAACCAACAAAAAAAACAAAAATGGGGCGAATGTCCAAAACGGGGGGTGCTAGTCAGAAAACTGATTGGGCCTGACCCAATCCTCACACGGCCCCTTCTCCTCCCACCTTCTGAAACCCTAGTTCCTCTTTTATCTCTCTGTCACTGTTCACCTCCAAACGGCGCCGCTCCATCTCCGAACTCCCTCTCTCAATCTCCATCTCAGATTCAATCTCTCTCAGAACTCTTTCAATCTTGCTAACTTTCTACCAAACTCCCAACTCGTTTCAATTCTTTCGAAACCAAAACAACAAAACGACGTAAATCTCTGGGAACACGAAAGGGATCCATGGCTTGTGTGTTGTTGAAGACTCAAGTCCGTTGATGAAGATCTGGCTGAGTTCCTGAAAGAACTTCCTGAAGGCAATGATGGCGACGAACGAAGTCGTGAAGATCTTGAAGGCGCTGCAGATTTGACGGAGATCTGGAAATAATGAAGGTTGGATGAACACGATTGGAGATTTCTGGGGATTTTGCATGCGATGGAGTTCTTGATGTTCGTTTGAAGCTGGTGAACTGGAGGTCCGTTCTTGAAGTTTGACAATGATACTGATGATGAGCGATCTTGAAAACCTGGAATCTTGCACGTTGCTCGTTGTTGAAGATCTTGAAGATTCACTGACGATCGGAGAATGCTGTTGGTTTAGAGTTCCTGGAAACCAAAATCGAATGGATCTTGGAGGAACAATTCTGTGAATCACCATATGAAGTCGACGGTGATGAAGGTCGAGCGAGTGCTGATGAAGGTTGAAAAATCTGGTGATCTTAGGATGAACTTCTGGAAACACATGAAGGTTCTTGAAGTATGATGAACGATTCTGGAAATCTGGATGAATTTCCTTGAGTTTGATGAGTTTTCCGGCGTACACATGAATTTTCCGGCGTGATCTGGAGATTTGATTTGAAGGTCGGATCGGAGAAGAAGATGAGTTTCTGGAAAATATGATGAAGTTGATGATGGTTGTATGAAGACGGATGAAGTTTCAGGTGGATTTGTATTTTCTGGTGACCGTTACGGTGGCTCCGGCGACGGTTAGAAGGTAGTTAGGGTGGCCGGCGAGGTTCTGGTGCGGTGGTTGCATGGCCGCCGGCCATGCAACCGGCGAGACTCAGGTGACGCCAAGTGTGAGTGGAGAAGCCTGCATGAGGCACACGTGGAGGGGAGAGAGAGTTAGTGGGGGTTGATGTGGCGTGATCTGGTGAAGGGGAAAATGTGAGGTGGCTAGCTCTGATAGTACACGCGTGGCTCATTATATAGCTGACAAGTGGCATTTCCTTGGACAAAAATGGACAAAAACGAACCTGAAAGGATTTTGGGCCTCCAACCTGCACAATCTGGGCCCACGAAAAAACTGCTTTGGACCAAAAAAACTGAATTAAGAAAAATGAATTAAACCCAAATTAAACTAATTAAGACTAACCTAATTAACCAGCTAATACTCAACTAACTAATCTGAAAATTAAGACTAATCTAATCTAATTAAAACTAATGAGCTCAATTAAAACCCTAATTAAATCTAATTAGGGATTAACTACTAAACTCTATTAATATCTATTATAAAAAAACTATTAATTCCTATATCTAAATTAAAATCTATATCTAACAAATTTACTATATTAAAGAAAAATCTATTTAAAATTAATAAAAGAAAAATCTATTATTATTCTATATTATTCTTAAAACATTTAAAAGCTATTTAATATCTAAATCAAAATCTATTAAATTCTACAAAATTGATTTAAAACTATTAACACAAAGATTAAAATCTATTTAAATTCTAGAAAATGCTAATAATATTCTATAAAATGCAGACAAAGGCAAATAACCACATAAAAGAGAGTACGAGACCAGATCAAAGCAAATGGTAACCCGGACACCAAAAAACTCAATAATCACTGCATAAACTGAAAACACCCAGGAAGCGCGCGACTTCTCAAAATAAACTCCGATTACTCGAACCGGTCTGAGATACCTGAAATGCGACAGCAGGGCTGTAATCCCGATAAAATCACCATGATTGAAGAAATGCACTATATGCAGTATGTAAATGCGGATGCGAAATGCGTCGAAACATCGAGCCAGATACGGGACCCGATTGGTCAAATTTTAGGGTGCAACAGCTGCCCCTATTCAAGCAGCTTGGACCTGAATGGTTGAAGAGCGCCCAGCCTTTAATCATTCAAAGGTAGAAGATGGTTGAATATAAATGGAACCCTGGAATTTGCCAACCGCAAGAATAAACTGCAAAGCTGCTTGAGAAATAGCGTCTAATAAACTGAAGTCTGGTTGTCACGGCAACAACTGGTCAATTATCTGATAATTTTTCTGCTGTTTTTTTTCCAACATCAATCACCTGTGTGACGCCACAGGTACTGATTCCTCGAAATAATGCTTCAAAACAAGCAAACACCTTCCCATCTATTATGGGATCTTTTCTGTCGACTCATCGTTCCTGGCGAACCTGAGGAAACTCTCCTGGGGAATTCTGAATTGAACTGCCTGGCACCTATTTCGACGAAGGCGGCAGCTTCAGAAGTTCGATATGTGTCAATTTTTCTTTCTTTTTTCAGTGCTGAAGTAACAACCAGATGTGAAGAATTACTCCGCCGGGGGAGAGGAGAAGCTTAACCAAACAACTCTGCATGTGAACAAATTCGAAAGCCAATAGGTAACCGTCCGGGTCCATGTTTCGACATGCGGATGCTTGAAATGATGCAATGCCCTATATGACGTGTAAATGTTATGCGTTTGTAACTGCAATGCCCCGTACGACATGAATATGCTATGCGTTTTGATAGATGCAAATCTGACGATATATGCAAATGACAATGCAATTGAAACATAAACCAAGTGAAATAAGTTGAGCAAATTTTAGGGTGCAACATGCCAACCGCAGAAATAAACTGCACAACTGTTTGGGGACCGACATCCACTAACTGAATCTGGTTGGTACGGCAACAACTGATCCGACGTATGATAATTCTGATTTCAACTTCAACCACCTATGTAACGCCACAGGTACTGAACACTTTTCGCAGAACACATCTGTCCACAACTGAACTAACCTTATCAACCCAAGAAGAGGGACAAATTCGTCAACACGAATAGAGATTTTGTTGTCACAGTAGTAACCTTGTCCACATCTGGACCCAAATTTCGCCAAATCACGAATAAACACAAATCTGTCCACGTCAGGACTCACATCTCAACAACACAGGAATAGAACTTTGTCCATGTTAGGACGCCGGTTTTGTCAACACGAAGAAATCTCAACTAAAACTTGTCCACGTCAGGACTCCACCTGCCGTCAGCACGGAAAACTCTCGGCGACTTCGCGTGGGATGACTCGTCTGCATTTCATCAGCACGAGGGGATCCTATCAACATAAGAATGAGTTGTCCACGTCAGGAATAAATCGTCCATGTTAGGAATAAAATTTCCACGTTAGGAATAACCTTTCCACGTTAGGAATAACTTTTCCACGTTAGGAATAAACCCTTCCACGTTAGGAATAAACTTTCCACGTTAGGAATAAACTCTCCACGTTAGGAATACCTTTCCACGTTAGGAATAACCTTTCCACGTTAGGAATACCCTTTCCACGTTAGGAATACATCGTCCACGTTAGGACTCACCTTTCCACGTTAGGAATAAACTTTTCCACGTTAGGAGTAACCTTTCCACGTTAGGAATAAACTTTTCCACGTTAGGAGTACATCATCCATGTTAGGACTCACTTTTCCACGTTAGGAATACCTTTCCACGTTAGGAATAACCTTTCCACGTTAGGAATACCCTTTCCACATTAGGAATACATCGTCCACGTTAGGACTCACCTTTCCACGTTAGGAATAAACTTTTCCACGTTAGGAGTAACCTTTCCACGTTAGGAATAAACTTTTCCACGTTAGGAGTACATCATCCACGTTAGGACTCACTTTTCCACGTTAGGAATACCTTTCCACGTTAGGAATAACCTTTCCACGTTAGGAATACCCTTTCCACGTTAGGAATACATCGTCCACGTTAGGACTCACCTTTCCACGTTAGGAATAAACTTTTCCACGTTAGGAGTAACCTTTCCATGTTAGGAATAAACTTTTCCACGTTAGGAGTACATCATCCACGTTAGGACTCACTTTTCCACGTTAGGAATAAACTTTTCCACATTAGGAATACATCGTCCACGTTAGGACTCACACCTCGTCTTGATTCGCCCACGTTAGGACTCACATCTCGTCTTGATTCATCCACGTTAGGACTCACATCTCGTCTTGATTCGTCCACGTTAGGACTCACATCTCGTCTTGATTCGTCCATGTTAGGACTCACCTCTCGTCTGCACAAGAAGATCCTATCAGCATGGGGGTAGAATCGTCCACGTCAGGACACCGTTCGTTGACCCGAAGAAATATAAATTCGTCCACGTCAGGACTCGCGCATCTTCGACCCGCTGAGGAAATAAAACTTGTCCACGTTAGGACTCACGCTTCGTCTTGATTCGTCCACGTCAGGACTCGCGCATCTTGACAACACGAAGAACTATAAACTTGTCCACGTCAGGACACACATCCCATCAATACCAAGAAATCGAATCTGTCCACGTTAGGACTAGCACATCTCGTCAACCCGAAGGAATAAATCTGTCCCCGTTAGGACACCCATTTCTCTAGCACGAAGAAATCCCGTCAATATAGGAATAAATTGTCCACGCCAGGACTCATATTTCGTCAACGCGAGGAACTCCTATCAATATAGGTAATAAAATTTTGATGACTCCGGGGAAATACTCCTGTCAACCAGTAAGAAAATACATCCGTCTGTTCCTACGGGAAGATACTCTGAATACAGTTTCTCTGCTTATCTCCACAGTAACTTACTCCATTGGTCCCAACCCACAAACCTTTTAGCACTGACGTGACAGCGACTTTGAGGCGGACTCTACTGGGGATATTTGGAAACCAAACCACCGGACGCCTGCTCTGATACCGGCGGCAGCCTCTGAAATTCTGATTCATGAAACCCTTTGATGCTGACGTAACAACAAATTTGAAGAAACTTCAACAAGCACCTCTGGCGGGGAAAACAAGAGAAATTTACACAAATAACTCTGCTCGGGGACAAAGAGAAACTTAACCTGATAACTCTGTGGGGAAAAATGCCCAAAACTGACATTATCGTTGAATGTCTCACGCCGAGATCTTGAATGTTTGGTAATTAATTTGAGCAAGAGCTCCCTCCACCTGCAAGGGAAACAACACTTGAAAACAAACGGTTAACCAACCTGGTTTATGTTTCAGAATGCATATGTTTGACAATGGCGTAATGCTCCATTCGACATGGAAATGCTACGCGTTTTTTTATTTGGTGGATGCAAGTATGACACTATATGCCGATGCAAATGCAGACTCGAACTGCTGGGATACAGAAACCGCTTCAGCAAAATAAATGTTGAAGACAACGCCAACTCCGCTGGGGGTAGCCAGATGCCACAGAATTATTCCAGCAAAATAAATGCTGGAAGAGTGAAGCCAACTCCGCTGAGGGATAATTGAATGTGTCAATCCTGACTGGACTTCTGCTGGGAAGTGGACGGGTATCACACGGTATTCCGACAAAATAAATGTCAGGGCACACAGTCAACTCTGCCGGGGAGAGTTTTTCTTTTTAATCTTTGAGTTTCACTGGGAGAAAAGAGAACACTTGCTGGAAAGAGAACTCCGCTGGGGATGGAACGATTCTCTTGGGGAAAATCAACTGACTCCGCTGGGGGAGAGTAAATGACCCTACTGAGAAGGGTAGGCTGTCTAAGTACAGCTCACGAGTTGGAAACGTTAATCTTCTGAGGCTAAACCACTCTGCTTGAGATGGGGGAATCCTTCTGGGGGGCACCACACTGTCTGAATACAGCCTACAATCTTGGAATCGCCAAATTCTGACGAGGATAAATGAATTTGCTGGAGAATGTCCTTTGGATAAGCTACGACTAGCTGGGGAATTCGATCCTTCTTCAGTAAGGAACATTGTTATCTCAGGAGCGCGACCTGCGTGGAGATTCACTTCACATGACGATCAAGTCTTTTCGTTACGAGCTTCTGGTTAGGACTCTTCGATCTCTGTACCCTGACGGTTAGATCTGAACTGTTTCTGTACGTCAAACCCCAAAAGAAATGTCCCAACAACATCTTTTGTTTTTAAGGTGTTCTGCCCCGGTCTTGCGATAATCTTTTGCCCCTGATCGACTGATTCGTGGAGCAATGCCCATAGCCGCGAGAGATTTGCCAAATCTCGACCTAACTGCCCCAGATGAACTGCTTCTCGAATGTATACTGGGGATAAACGAATGTGCCAAGTAGGCTGGACTTCTGTACATCCGTGGTGGGTCATACACGCCTGATGCTGGACAATATCCGGTCTAAATTCACGGCTTCTAGTAGAAGGGTCACAATTTCCCGATATTCGTCTCAAACTTGAATATTGGCTGAAGCGGCTCAAGTAGCTCTGAGTAACGCTGTTGTAGAAGAACAGTCCTTTCGCCTCTGTTATGCCCCGGCCTGCAGGAACCTCTGTGGGATAGTCTGAAGATCTGTACCCTGATGGTTTAATATGAACTGCCCCAGCATTCTGAACTTTCGCGAGATACTTCGAATCGAACGCCTCTCGAATAAAGAATAATCCCTGCACTCTTGGGATGGCATGCCCCTGTCTGTAATGACTTTGCCTTAATCTGGTTCTTGGAAAAAAACACTCTGAACCAAAAGCACCTTGCTACAATACGACCTTGCGGTGGCTTACCCCGGTGTTTGCACGACAAAGGATTCCCTCAATTCAACAACTATCCACATCGTGACTTGCCCCTGAACGAGCGTTGAGCGATTTAACCTGTCCTGATATAGCATTCTGGATAACTGCCCCTGATTGGCTCTCGAGAAGATCCGCTTCTGATCAACTTCTTCCCCATAATCAACTGATGCTTCGGGACTTTTCCTCAGACTAATTAATTCCGAACTCTCTGGAAGTCAATGCCCCAGATTTACAGGGTTTCACAACATACACCATTCTGATCCAGACTGTTGAATTATTCAATCCTTTTTGATTATTCCCTGTTGGAATTTCCTTCCTGTCAACTACCGACCTGCAAGTGAAATTGTTCAGTCCCGAATGGTAATTTTAATGCAGTGTTCACGCAAATTTTGAAAAAATTTGTGTTGTCACTCATTTACGTGTCATGATTGTGAGTGACGAATGAACCAATAGTTCAAACGTAGTGCTTACGTGATCAGTGAAAAATGCAACAAGGACATGATTAGCAAATCAAGAAGGAGTCAGGTTACTCAACCTTATCGTAATGCGCCTTCAGAATAAACCTTGCCTCAATTAGGTCTTTTAAGGGTTGTATCGTGGTCGGGTTCATGGTTCGTGAAACAAAGGATATTTGGCTCAAATTGTGATTTGTACCCACCCCTTCTACGTGATGATCTCTGATCCTAAAGTTCAATTAACCTGGCTCGAGCGCTCGCCTCTTCGAGAGGTATGATGAATGTTAAGGACCATGGCTAAGGAACTCACAAGGTTTCGGAGTGACAGTTACTCCTTTTTCGTTTTCGGTGTCTGTATACACGACTTTGGCCTTGTTCGAGGATTTTTCTTTTGATATCCTTTCCTTTTCGTTCTTTTGATTCCCTAATTTTTGCCGGGACTGACTCCTTTTGAGTTCTTTTCGATTTTTTCTTTTGAAGTCCAGCGGGATGCCCTAATTTTTGCCTAAGTATTAGCCTTCCAGCTTTTTCTTTTTCTTTTTACTTAGCGGGCTTTCTTTTTCTCCTTTTTTTTTCTTGGAACAAAGTCGTGTGACACTGATTGTCTTGGTTTCTCCGAAAGGATTGTAACCGCCTTACTCCTGATTGGTGAGGTTTAACCATTGTGGTTGGCAATATGCGACCTCTTGAGAGGTATAAACTGATTGGTCCTCGAAAGGCAACACTCCTCTGTAAGACTTGAATGCTCGGTCAAGCTAACTGACAACTACCCTGCCCCGGGTTAAGATGTGAGGGTTTAAAAGTCCGAAAAAAACTTCTACTTCCTGGCTTGAAATGGTTAACAAGGGACTAACTCCTTATATCTCCAGTGTTTGGGGATTTGAAACAATGCCTTGTACGTCATCGGCAAGGTTTTATCTGAAAGCATACAATCATCGGTTATGAGTATTCAGTTTCGTCATCCTCCCTCCAACCTTTGCTAATCACAGTGATAAAGTGGAGTGAATAAAATGCAAGTGTCAATGCAATGCAATAAATGAGCGACAGCGACATGATTAATTCAGAAAAATGCATAGCCACTTTATCAATATTACCATTCGAAAACAATCAATATTTAATAGCAAGTAGTAACTAACAGAAAGGAAACTACAAATGCAAATGATAAAAAGTCTGAGGACTGCCAATGCTGAGGTTGCCTGCCTGTCTGGACCACTGGCTTTTTGGAAAAGACCCTCCGAATCTACGAGCTTAGACAGCTGAGAGATTGGCATGAACAAACAAAACTCCTTCTGGAAAGGAAATGTACTCTTGGTCGATCAACTGTTGTACTTTTGCCTGAAACGCTTTACAATCTTCAGTTGCAGGCCCTGGAGAGCCACCGTGGTAACCACATTAAACGTGGGGATTGTACCCAGGAGGGTAAGGTTCTGGAACTGGCTTAAGAGCTTTAGGTTCCACCAAAGAACTCTGAATCAAAGATGGTAGCAGCTGGCTTATACGGCACAGGAACTGGGTGAGAAGGAGCTTTCCTTCGTTCCAAGTTGTTATGAGGTCGATTCTGATTCTGAAACTGATTCTGATAACCTTGGCCACGAGTTCGCTGAGCGACATAAGGCTCCTGATATGGTGCCCCAGGCACAGTGGTCTGTCCGGAATGACGAGACGCCGAGGATACTGATCGCTGAGAAGACGAAGAACCAATAGATTTCACTGATCCGACTCGAGGATACCCAACATCATTCCTGATTGCGTTGACCACAACTCCTTCTTCGGTTTGACGAGCCTGACCGCCTGCAACATTCTGGATTTTTCCAGTCTTTACACCATACTCGATGCGCTCTCCTGCCCTTACCCATTCAGAGAAATTTGGTGCGACTCCAATCATTCTTTCAAAGTACGAACTCTGCAAGGAGTTTACGAACATGCTTTTCAACTCTCGGTCTTGAAGCGGTGGTTGCACTCTAGCAGCAAATTCTCTCCATCTCTGAGCATACCTCCGGATAGGTTCATTGTTCTCTTGAGACAGTTCTTGCAGCTGCATGCGATGGGGAGCTATGTCTAAATTATAATCGTATTGCTTCAGAAAAGCCCTGGCTAAACACCCATGATCGAATCTGACTTACATATACCACCTCAAAGATGCCCCAGTCAGACCATCTTGAAAGCAGTGAATCATCAGCTTGTCGTTATTCACGAATGAAGTCATTCTCCGGCAGAACATCATCAAATGTTGCTTCGGACAACTATCTCCCGTGTACTTCTCAAATTTCGGCACTTTGAACTTATAAGGCAACACCAGGTCAGGAACCAAACACATGTCTGCAGCATTCAGGTTAACAGCATCTTTCGCTTTCAAAGCTTTCATTCCCTCTTCCAACGCTCAGAGTTTTCTATCCGTCTCAAGAGCTCTCGGATCTACGGTCCTGGCTATTGGAGTATATCTTCGTGGATTCATCACAGGGAAAACAACACCTTGGTTGTTAACAGGAGGAGAACGTTCATTCCGGGCAACAAACTGCTCATGCCGATCTCGGTTCTCAACAGAAGGCTGTACAACTTGGTCTGCAGTAACGTTGTTCGCTGGCGGGAAGTATTCCATAGAATCATACCGAGGGTGGGACGTCATAGTGAACCCTGCCAAGGTGTTAGGAGACTGGAAATTGCCTTCAGACATAGCTACCAATAGTCTTCAGCTGACTTCAATGCTCGATTCTGCTCAAATCTACTCAACCCCTAGGTCAGTCTTCTGACAATCAACAGTTGCTCAATCCAAACTCCGGGTAATCACCTTCAAGAAACAAAGGCTGGATCGGAACTCTGGCTAACTGGAGGATGATATACAATATGATGCAACACTGTTATGCGCATGATATGCAAGATGCAGCAGACAACGGGACCACAGCCCCCACACAAATCTGAATACTGCTGCGCTGCTGACGGAGTACGTTCGCTCTGAGGAGAAGACCACAATAACGGGTAGGTTGGAAGTCAAGGTTCCTGCAAAAACCCTCCCACTCACAGGTATGGACCTAAATCTGTCAAGGTACGACATCCTATGCGGTCGTCAGCGTCACAGACTTTCAAAATTGACGATACGATTCCCAGAAGGAGTGGCATCATCAAGTCTTGAAGAGGCCTCACTTAGCTAACTTCCAAATGATCGGTTCCCAGAGTCGACAATCCAACTAACCAGCAACCCGAGCCACCCAAAGGGTAGGACAGGAGGCCAACCAGAAGAACCTCGTCTGAGTGTGGATTTCGTGGGACACTAGGACATGCAAAGCACGTGCGCGCCCACTAATTTCCACTCTAATTCTAGGTGCACTCAAGCCCAGGTCCGGCTTATCTCTCAATCATAGAACACCCGTCACACCCCAATACAGCAATAATAACAATAATATAATGCTGAAAATAAATGACAGAAACATAAATCCATACAAAATCCTCGACGGGAAAACAAGCGCTAGGATTGACTCGCTTAAAGGGACGTTGGATCCCAAATGCATAAGGAACTATCGCAGTCCTTAGCAGCCAGGGGACATTGGTTCCCCAGCAGAGTCTCCAGCTGTCGCTACTGCAAAAATCGGCGCCGGCTGAACAGAAGAGTCGCCACCGTGCGTATTTATCCCAACAGAGGGAAAGAAAACGCTCGAAGTAAACCTCGCAAAAAACGGGAAAGGTATGGTCATCGCAACCAAAACCTGGATTCGGAAGTCGGTTACGCAAGGGGAAGGTATTAGCACCCCTCACGTCCGTCGTACTCGACGGGATCCACGCTTGCTTGGGTTGTCTAAAGGATGCAAAAACAATCTATCTACGGCTGCTAAATCTAAACGGGAGGGAATTGACTCGGTAAAGCGTCGCACTCTATGCCTACGTATTCTCAAGAGAGAAAGTCAGAGTCAACGTAGTTCGGGAAACTACAGGGAAATTGGCTCGCCAAGACCTCGCGTCTTGTGCCTACGTACTTCCACACTGCATGGAAGATTAGAGCTTACGTAGTTCAGGCGAACTACGGCTAGGCTGGGTATTCTCACACAGCAGTGAGAAATTAATCTGGTTTTACAGGTATGGGAACCTATGGGATACAAAACTATGGTCTGGTCTCAAATGCACTCGGGCAAGAGAAAAGGGTAATATCAGTCGTCAGCGGGAAAGTCTCGATCGCACAGCAGCGAGAGAACAAAAGAGTTAGTTGTTAGTGTGCTCGCTAGGACATCGCATCCTATGCCTACATATCCTCGCTCAGTACGAGGAATCAGAGCAGCTGTAGTTCGGCTACTTCGGGACCACAGCTCAAATCTCATTTTATTAATCTTCTGAAAAATGGTTACAATGATTGAATACGGAAGAATAAACTCCTAGAAACTATCCTGGAAAAAATCAAATGAAAAATAGTCCCCTAATAAGTGGACTTTTAAAACTATCTCTAAAAGTGTAAAAAGTCCCCTAACAAATGGACTTGTAAAACTACTTCTAAAAGGAAAATAAACTCTATGAAAAAAATGTGCTCTAAAAAAATATTAAATCTACACTAATATTTTTTCCTCTTTTTCACACTTCTATTTTCTTTTTCTTTCTCAATATTCTTTTCTCTTTTCTTTTTCAAAATATTTTTCTATATTTCTTTCTATATTTTTTCACTATTTTTTCTATATTTCTATTTCTTCTTTTCATATTTCTTTTCTTCTTTTCATATTTCTTTTCTTTTTTGCAAATATATTCTTTTTCATATCTTTTTTTTCCCTTTTTAAAATCTCTAAACAAAAGAAATAATAAAAAAATGAAAAAATACAAGGGGAGGGGGGTACAACAGAGTGCAAGGGGATGCAGTAGTAAAAAAAATACAAAACTGGGCCTAGCCCATAAGCAATTCAGAAAAAAAAAACAAAGAATCCAGGGGGGGTGAGTTGAGAAAACGGAGGTGATGCTGGTAACAAACCCGTTGAGCCCGGCCCAACCAACAAAAAAAACCAAAATGGGGCGAATGTCCAAAACGGGGGGTGCTAGTCAGAAAACTGATTGGGCCTGGCCCAATCCTCACACGGCCCCTTCTCCTCCCACCTTCTGAAACCCTAGTTCCTCTTCTATCTCTCTGTCACTGTTCACCTCCAAACGGCGCCGCTCCATCTCCGAACTCCCTCTCTCAATCTCCATCTCAGATTCAATCTCTCTCAGAACTCTTTCAATCTTGCTAACTTTCTACCAAACTCCCAACTCGTTTCAATTCTTTCGAAACCAAAACAACAAAACGACGTAAATCTCTGGGAACACGAAAGGGATCCATGGCTTGTGTGTTATTGAAGACTCAAGTCCGTTGATGAAGATCTGGCTGAGTTCCTGAAAGAACTTCCTGAAGGCAATGATGGCGACGAACGAAGTCGTGAAGATCTTGAAGGCGCTGCAGATTTGACGGAGATCTGGAAATAATGAAGGTTGGATGAACACGATTGGAGATTTCTGGGGATTTTGCATGCGATGGAGTTCTTGATGTTCGTTTGAAGCTGGTGAACTGGAGGTCCGTTCTTGAAGTTTGACAATGATACTGATGATGAGCGATCTTGAAAACCTGGAATCTTGCACGTTGCTCGTTGTTGAAGATCTTGAAGATTCACTGACGATCGGAGAACGTTGTTGGTTTAGAGTTCCTGGAAACCAAAAACGAATGGATCTTGGAGGAACAATTCTGTGAATCACCATATGAAGTCGACGGTGATGAAGGTCGAGCGAGTGCTGATGAAGGTTGAAAAATCTGGTGATCTTAGGATGAACTTCTGGAAACACATGAAGGTTCTTGAAGTATGATGAACGATTCTGGAAATCTGGATGAATTTCCTTGAGTTTGATGAGTTTTCCGGCGTACACATGAATTTTCTGGCGTGATCTGGAGATTTGATTTGAAGGTCGGATCGGAGAAGAAGATGAGTTTCTGGAAAATATGATGAAGTTGATGATGGTTGTATGAAGACGGATGAAGTTTCAGGTGGATTTGTATTTTCCGATGACCGTTACGGCGGCTCCGGCGACGGTTAGAAGGTAGTTAGGGTGGCCGGCGAGGTTCTGGTGCGGTGGTTGCATGGCCACCGGCCATGCAACCGGCGAGACTCAGGTGACGCCAAGTGTGAGTGGAGAAGCCTGCATGAGGCACACGTGGAAGGGAGAGAGAGTTAGTGGGGGTTGATGTGGCGTGATCTGGTGAAGGGGAAAATGTGAGGTGGCTAGCTCTGATAGTACACGCGTGGCTCATTATATAGCTGACAAGTGGCATTTCCTTGGACAAAAATGGACAAAAACGAACCTGAAAGGATTTTGGGCCTCCAACCTGCACAATCTGGGCCCACGAAAAAACTGCTTTGGACCAAAAAAACTGAATTAAGAAAAATGAATTAAACCCAAATTAAACTAATTAAGACTAACCTAATTAACCAGCTAATACTCAACTAACTAATCTGAAAATTAAGACTAATCTAATCTAATTAAAACTAATGAGCTCAATTAAAACCCTAATTAAATCTAAAAAGGGATTAACTACTAAACTCTATTAATATCTATTATAAAAAAACTATTAATTCCTATATCTAAATTAAAATCTATATCTAACAAATTTACTATATTAAAGAAAAATCTATTTAAAATTAATAAAAGAAAAATCTATTATTATTCTATATTATTCTTAAAACATTTAAAAGCTATTTAATATCTAAATCAAAATCTATTAAATTCTACAAAATTGATTTAAAACTATTAACACAAAGATTAAAATCTATTTAAATTCTAGAAAATGCTAATAATATTCTATAAAATGCAGACAAAGGCAAATAACCACATAAAAGAGAGTACGAGACTAGATCGAAGCAAATGGTAACCCGGACACCAAAAAACTCAATAATCACTGCATAAACTGAAAACACCCAGGAAGCGCGCGATTTCTCAAAAAAAACTCTGATTACTCGAACCGGTCTGAGATACCTGAAATGCGACAGCAAGGCTGTAATCCCGATAAAATCACCATGAATGAAGAAATGCACTATATGCAGTATGTAAATGCGGATGCGAAATGCGTCGAAACATCGAGCCAGATACGGGACCCGGTTGGTCAAATTTTAGGGTGCAACAGAACTACGTTGACTCTGATTTCTCGTTCCAGACGGGAATACGTAGGCATAAAGTGCGATACTTTGCCGAGTCATTTTCTTTTCTTTTTAACCCTAGACCTTTAGAGTAGATAGAATAACACACCCTTAGCTAGAAAACAAGTGTGGATCCCGTCGAGTACGACGGACGTGAGGGGTGCTAATACCTTCCCCTTGCGTAACCGACTCCCGAATCCAGGATTTGGTTGCGACGACCATTCCTTTCCCGTATTTGTGTTAGGTTTACTTCGAGCGTTTCCTTTCCCTCCTTTGGGATAAATAACGCACAATGGCGACTCTTCTGTTCAGCCGGCGCCAAATTTCGCAGTAGCGACACATATAGGTTAACCGATTAACACTTCCAAAATTTGAATTTTGGCGCCTTTTGGAGGGAAATCTGCCCGTTTGTCCGTTTCTTGCCGTTTTGAGCCTGTTCAACTTCTAAAACTTGCTTTTGAATATCATAACCATGAAAATGCTTGCGATAGCCTGAATGCTGCTTTCTGAACTGAAAATAACCTGCAAAATAAAATAAAATTGGTCGCCCGACCGCTGGGTAAAATAAATGCCAGAGCCTCTGATGCTTGCTGTTCGTTGTTCATGCACTGGGGTGAAAACTGAGCCACGGGAAAACCTTGATCCCCTGTCTCAAGAACGAATGCTATGCAAATGAAGAAATGCGAAAATGCAAAGAAACAAAAGCCAGATGCTGCCAGAACAGAAAGGCAAATTTTGGGGTGCTACACTTATCAACTAAGATTCTCCGTGATATCAAAGCATTACCTCGTAACGCATGATGTTCTTCAAGAGGTCGAAGCAGTCCCTCATCCATTAAGGTTCTTAAATGATACCAAAGCAGTATTTCAATCAAAACTCTGAGATTCTTCGGGTCGTTGAAGTAGCACCTTATCCAATAAGGTTCTTTGATGATACCAAAGCAGTATCTCTAAACACATGAGATTCTTCGGGTTGTCAAAGCAGTACCTTATCCAATAAGATTCTTTGTGATACCAAAGCAGTATATCGATTAAAGCATGATATTCTTTAGGTTGTTGAAGCAGTACCTTATCCGTTAAGGCTCTTCGAGGATACCAAAGCAGTATCTCGGACAAAACTTGAGACTCTTCAAGTTGTCGAAGCAGTACCTTATCCATTAAGGCTCTTCGATGATACCAAAGCAGTATCTCGAATAAAACTTGAGACTCTTCAGGTTGTCGAAGCAGTACCTTATCCATTAAGGCTCTTCGATGATACCAAAGCAGTATCTCGAACAAAACTTGAGACTCTTCAGGTTGTCGAAGAAGTACCTTATTCGTTAAGGCTCTTCAATGATACCAAAGCAGTATCTCGAACAAAACTTGAGACTTTTCAGGTTGTCGAAGTAGTACCTTATCCTTTAAGGCTCTTTGATGATGCCAAAGCAGTATCTCGGACAAAACTTGAGACTCTTCAGGTTGTCAAAGCAGTACCTTATCTGTTAAGTCTCTTCGATGATACCAAAGAAGTATCTCGAACAAAACTTGAGACTCTTCAGGTTGTTGAAGCAGTACCTTATCCGTTAAGGCTCTTCGATGATACCAAAGCAGTATTTCTGAACACAAACGGGATTTCTTCGGGTGGTCGAAGCAGTCCCTTATCCAATGAGGTTCTTCGCGATACCAAAGCAGTATCTCGATTAAAACTTGAGATTCTTCGGGTTGTCGAAGCAGTACCTTATCCGTTAAGGCTCTTCGATGATACCAAAGCAGTATCTTAGACAAAAATTGAGACTCTTCAGGTTGCCGAAGTAGTACCTTATCCAATAAGGTTCTTCGTCATACCAAAGCAGTATCTTTGAACACAAACAAGATTTCTTCGGGTGGTCGAAGCAGTCCCTTAGCCAATGAGGTTCTTCGTGATACCAAAGCAGTATCTCAATCAAAACTTAAGATTCTTTGGGTTGTCAAAGCAGTATCTCGAGCGATAAATTTGATGGGGAATAATTGAGCAAAATTCCTATTAGAGGAACAATGTTGTCCAAACTCTACAGGGGAAAAGCCTTCAAGAAACCTTTCAAGATAACCTCTGCTTGGGGAACCATGAGAGCAACAACTACTGGGGGCTATCATTATCAACTGCATGGTTGAAGAATGACTTGCTGGGGAATAGAATTCCATGATCACGTGTGTCACACGCTCATTTTTCACCTTTAGCCTTTCATACCCCGCGTTCGTCATATCATACATTGTTCTATTGCATATTGAGCATGTGGGTTCACAAGGTAAGGATTGGGTCGGTTCGTTGTTTTCCATTTCAAATAAGATAAATTGTCTAAAGAAAAGGTTCATCATCTAAGGTTTGATTCAAGTTGGAAAGTTTACTCATGTAGATTCCTTCAAGGCGAAGTTACTTGGAAAATATTAGGATATTCAAGATCAATATTCCTAATGAACATGAAGTGCAAGGCCTAATTCAAGATTTCTTCATCCAACTTTGTTTCAAATTCTATGTTCAAGTGGAATTTAAATTTGCAAGACATGAGTCAAGATCACAAGTTCATAATTCAAGACTTCATTCATTTCAAATTCAATGGCATAAGAGAGATCCATCATTCCAAATTCAAGATTCATGAATTCAAGATTAGATTCAAGAATATTACAAAGGGAAATTTCATGACATTGCAAGCATGTCACATTTGTTACAAAGTTTCTAACTCTAAGTAATGCTTAGAAAATTAAGTTATTTCTAATCTTAATTCAAGTTTCTAATTAACTTCATGCTATGGCACCCTTCATGCCCCATCAAGTCCACATGTTCCTAAGTATGTCTACAAACATCCAAGGAAAATAATTAAGATTCAACTTAACATTGGAACATTTCAAGATCAAGGCTATGCATGCTTAGTCATGGGCAATTTTAATGTGATTTAAAACAGTCCCATGCAAGAAGTGACAAATTGCTTCACAACCAAACAATTCATGTCACAAAACCAAAGGAATAAACTCATAATGATGTACCTAAATATCAGAATTTTGAAATGCTGTCAAAGGTAGAAACTTGGACCACAAGGGAAGTCCAAGCACAAGCAAACAAATGGGTTCAGATTTGGGAACAAGACAAAATGTTGCAGAAAAACGCATCAAAGCAGAATTCATGGAAATGGAAAGAATTGGGCTTGGCATCAAGAAAGTGATGAGAAGCATATCCCAATGAAAAGATTCTGCAGCAAACAAGTGAAAGAAACCCTATTGTTTGATTATAAGGAAGGGAGCAACAGTAGGTAAAGGGAGAGATATTGAGAGCAAGAGAAGAAGAGAAAAAAAACAGAAAAAAGATTGAGAAAGAAGAAAGAAAAACCATTGAGAGCAAGAGAAGAAGAGGAAAAAAAACAGAAAAAAGAATGAGAAAGAAGAAAGAAAAACCATTGAGAGAACAAGAGAGTGATAGAAAACCAGAAGAAGGAAGTGAATCATAGAGGACATCCAACAAAGGCCATTGGTGATTAGAAGGAGAATATTAGCTCTTGGGTATCTTTTCTTTCAAACTCTTATCTCTTTACATATTTGCATATTTTTATTTTCTCTCTTAAGTAATATTTGTGTTGTACATATTGTAGTAAGGTATCAATAGTGACCAAGAACTATTGTAAAAAAGTAAGAGAAAAGGAAAGAGCATAGTTTAGTTTTTGTAGTGACATGAGTTAAAAAATACTCATGTGTGTTGTCATGTTCGTACTGCGAACATCCCGTTCTCCTAGCGAACATCATTTTGTGGCACTCAGAGTGCCACTAAACAGCCAGTTTTCCCTTATTTTTAGCTAGCGAGTTGTTCGCTGGTACCTTCGCACAATGAACTTTTCCCCCTTTTGCCTCTGTTTGTGAATAGTGCGTGTTTGCTAGGAAGTTCGCACAACGAACTTCTTGTTGTTTTTTCTGGGCAGCTTTGCTACAAGGTTCGCACAACGAACTTTCCATAGTTTTCAAACAAAATTTCTTTTTTTCATGTCTTGTTTTTATTCGTATTTTCAAGCCGATTAACCCGATGTGGTTGTACGACCATTGTATGTGGATATTATTACGGTCATTTTTGACTTTTTATTCTAAAAACTATTTTCAAAAAATAAACTCTCGATTTTATCGAGTAATTTTCACCCTTGTAAGTCGATCGCCTTGTGCGTCGCCATCGACCTTGTTCGCATCACTTCAAACATTTTTTTACAAGCAATAAAACCCTTGATCCAACATCAAGTGGTATTTTTCTCATAAAAAAATAAAGATACGATTGGGGTTATACGCCATGAGCTTTAAAGTGGTGGAGAAGGAATGAGAATGGAACCCCTCCTACACTCGTTCCGAATGCTTTGAATACAAGGCACTCGACTTGGTTATTCAAAACATTCATCTCTATCCAAAGTCTTTAGTGTGATCCTAATCAAGAACAATTTCTTCTTAAAAAACCTAAAAATAACATCAACTCATCAAACTTCTTTTCGCCTTAGGGCATCAATCCGGAAACTCTTTTTCGAAGTATAAAATCAACCAACATACAATCATTTCACAAGCCTCCGAACTACGAAGCTCTGATTCTTCACTTCTTTTAAGTGAGGATATGTAGGCACAAGGGCCACAATCCTTGGCGAGCACTCTAATAAAAAACCCAACCCCTCTTTTCTTTTAAGAAAGCAAACTTTTAGATTAAAACACCCATTCAAGCTAGACAACATAGAAGGTTTCCATCGAGTACGATGGATGTGAGGGGTGCTAATACCTTCCCCTTACATAACTGACTCCTGAACCCTAAAACTTGGTTGCGATGACCATGCTCTTTCCCCAAAGGTTTTATCATTATTTCCCTTTCCCTCCTTGGGGTAAATAAAATTCGGTGGCGACTCTGTGTCATTTTTCGCGTAGCGACAACATGCGGGGTATCAACTCTTTCCAGAGAAATACTACTGACTTCACTGGAGGACTGACCAAGATGTTTGCAAACTGATCCTAGATCCTGCTATGTTGCTGGGGACAACAATGTTATGCATTATGATGTACAAACATGCAACTAAAATGCAACTGCTAGAGAATCTAATGCACGTGGGAATGAAAATGATATGCTAATGTTATGCTAATGCTTGATATGGTTATGATATGATGTTGTATGCCATGCATATGATAATGCAAATGATCAGGTATGTTAGGGATAAATTCTCTGTTGGGGATATCACCAGGGACTGGATTTGGTAGTTGTCAGATGAATTTTGATTTTAGTTTTATGGGGATGCCAATGTGGGTGGACTTTTAGTGGCTGCCAATGAAAACTAGACTTTAAAGGTGGGTTTGAAGGTGCCATCTAGAGTGGCTTTTTGTAGTTGCCAATAAAATAGTGAGAGGATTGGACTACTCGACATTCCATATTTGGAGGCTCCATGAGTGATTAAAGGAACTGATTGCCCCTAGTAATCTTTGGACTCAATGCTGAGGGACCACATTACACAGACCCTTGAGAAAAAATAGATATTTTCATGATGACGAGCCTGGGCGGCTGATGACTGATCTGATGCTTCCTTATGGTGAAGTTTCTCTTGGTGACCACTTATTTTCCCCAATATCTTCGAACACCAAAACAAGTTTCATATTTTTTCAAAGGTCATTTTTATTTTAAGCTGAAGTTTCAAAACACAAATTATCAAAAATGAAATTAATTTTCAAATAATCAGTAAAAAGTGAGCGCAATTGGATGAGAAATCTCTCTTTATATTGATTTGACCCTTAAAGGGGTAAGTATTTACAAGGATGTAATTCCTGAATGAGGTAATTGCGGTGCAAGAAAAATATAATGGCAATACAACTTGTTGAAGTTCCATTGAATTTCGACACTGCTATAGTCCCTATTGTGACACCCCGTTTCCCAAAAGTAAAATAATGCAATTTAAATTAAAACAATTATCAGAGTTGCCACACCAAAATGAGATATCACAAAAGAACGCTTCATTAAATGAATTCAGCAATTAACATAACGCTTCATTAAATGAATTCAGCAATTAACAGTGGAAAATGTCATTTATATACATATAAACATCATATATATCATATTCGGCCATCCGCCCAAAATCTACAAGACATATCCATAAAAAAGGATTCATCAGAACATGATACGACACGGAGTCAAAACAAAATCATCAGATAAACAAATAACACCCCAAAGCCCCGTGTTGCGTATCAGAGCATCCTAGGACTCGACCTGCACACCACTATCCAGCTAGCTAAGCACCTGGATTATCTGTACTTCCGAAGAAGCACAGACCACAACAACAACAGAGGGGTGAGAAAACATGATCAAAATTATCGGCAATGAAATACATGAATAAAAAGGCAGTAAATAAACAATCATCACCCCACCACATCAAACAGGACCTACTGTCCAACCCTCAACACAACATATCATAATGTAAGAATGCAACCCAACACATGCATGCGGTACCGACTCAACATCACCGATGGACACCTGGCCATCAATCCTCCACAAAGGAGCACATCATCATCACTGATGGGCACCTGGCCATCAACCCTCCACAAAGGAGCACCTCAGCATCACCGATGAGCACCTGGCCATCAACCCTCAACAAAGGAGCATATTCATAAACATCACCAATGGGCACCTGACCATCAACCCTCCACAAAGGAGCACATCATCACACCATGCTATGCATAACCCGATGCACAACACACAACATCAAGCACACTAAGTGCACGCGATCCTACTGATCATATCCCCATACATCATACACATGTATATATACATACACACCAATCAATTATCAATCAAGTTAAATAACAGTGAAACCCCAATCGACACTGAGTACACACGATCCTCCCGATCGCCTCACTATGCATCATATATATATATATATATATATATATATATATATATATATATATATATATATATATATATATATATATATATATATATATATATATATATATATATATATATATATATATATATATATATATATATATATATATATATATATATATATATATATATATATATATATATATCACTCACCAATTAATCATGTCAATTAAATTCAATATTCCATAATTCACCTTTCCACACCAAGTATACACTCTTTACCCCTAAACAACACCTCCCGACTTATCATTACCCAAGGAATCTCACAAAACGAGACACACGGTAAAACAGCACAGAAATCACCTTCTGTCACGCTCGTTGGCTCACTCGCCTAGCGAGGCCATAGCGAATGTTCGCTACTCGCTCGCCCAGCGAAGGCTGACAGTGGCTACTGGAAGCACTCGCTACCCAGTTCGCCTAGCAAATCCCTAGTGAAGGTTCGCTACTAGCTCGCTCAGCGAAGGTGCTGGCGAATGTCTGCGATTTCACAAAATTCCACTGTTCATAATTCATCAGAAGCCCCAAAAATCGACCGATTCTCGTCAAACCAGTCACAGTAGTCTTAGCCTAACTTCCTACGACTAAACTACACTACTTAATCCAAGTTTTACCTGATAATACGCCAACTCTATCGATTAAAAATCATTTTCGGCATAAAACCGTAACCTACTCAGAACACTCAACGAATCACTACCTAATCACATGCAAGGCTAGCATTACAACATTTCACCAATTTCCTATCAACACAAACACCATATATTCATGGGAACAACAATCAGAACATCACAACATCTCAATCATGATCAACAAATTCCTATGGGGTTAAGGAATCCTCGACTACCCCATTCATGCAATCACCAATTTTAACCCGTTTCTCCCCCCTTACCTCGACTAGTTGCTCTGATCGATGAACACTTCCAAGAATCTCACAGCCTAGCCTCCTTCTTCTTCCTCTTGTTCTTGCTCTTCTCTCTTTTCTCTTCTTTCCCCAATTCACCGTGTTTTCTTTTTCTTTCCTCTCTCCACTCAGCAAATACCCCTTAACACTTATTTCCCATTTCTTTTTAATTCCCATAATATTTTCCAATAATATTAAATATAATAATAATAATAATAATAATAATAATAATAATAATAATAATAATAATAATAATAATATCATTACTATTAACTATCAATTATCATCATTATTAATTTTATTATACTAATATTAAAGGCTTTAACTAAAATAATTCCCACAAGGACATGTCGAATTAAAATAACACCGAAAATATTAAATAATTAAAAATGGGTGTTACAACTCTCCCCCACTTTAATTATTTTCGTCCTCGAAAATTACCTGATGGAAACAATTCTGGATACGCTTCCCGCATCCTGCTCTCCAATTCTCAAGTCACACTTCCTCCTGCAGCACCTCCTCAAACCACTTTCACCAAGGATATCTCCTTCCCTCGGAGTTGCTTCATCTTACGATCTTCGATTCTCAACGGTATCGTCTCAATGGTAAGATTCTCTCGGACTTGCACATCATCTCTCTAAATCACATGAGATGGATCCGTGATATACTTCCGAAGTTGCGACACATGAAACACATCAAGCAAATTCGGAAGCTCAGGCGGCAACGCCACCCTATAAGCCACAACGCCAATTCTCTGCAAAATCTGGTACGACCCAATAAACCTAGGATCCAACTTCTTGGACTTCAACGCACGACCCACACCAGTCATTGGGTTAACCCTTAAGAACACGTGATCACCTTCACTGAATTCCAACGCTTTTCGCCGGTTATCATGATAACTCTTCTGCCTACTCTGAGACGCTTTCATTTTCTCACGAATCATCTGAATTGTCTCAGTAGTCTGCTGCACAATCTCTGGCCCCAATACCACATTCTCACTCGTCTCATACCACCACAAAGGAGTTCTGCACCTTCTACCATATAAAGCCTCAAAAGGTGTCATTCTGATACTAGAATGGTAACTGTTGTTGTACGTGAACTCGATCAATGGTAAATGAGTATCTCACGCACCACCCTTTTCCAACACACAAGCCCTTAGCAAATCCTCCCGCAACTGAATAGTCCTCTCTGACTGTCCATCAGTTTGTGGATGATAAGCTGAACTCAGCTTCAGCTTAGTACCCAAAGCTTCTTGTAACCTCTTCCAAAATTCCGAAGTAAACCTCAGATCTCTATCCGACACAATACTCGACGGAACCCCATGAAGCTTCACTATTACTCGAATATAAATCTCTGCTAGCTTCTCCAACGGAAAACTGATATTAACCGGCACAAAATATGCAGACTTCATAAGCCGATCCATAATTACCCAAATGGCATCAAATCCTCTCGCCGTATTCGAAAAACTTATAACAAAATCCATAATTATACAATCCCATTTCCAAACCGGAACTTCCAACGATTGCATCATCCCAGAGCGTCTCTGATGTTCCACTTTCGACTTTTGACATACCAAGCAGGCGTAAACAAATCGAGCTATATCTCTTTTCATACCAGACCACAAAAATATTTTCCTTAGATCATGGTACATCTTCGTAGCTCCCGGATGGATGCTCAAACTACTACGATGTCCCTCATCCAAAATTGACTTCTCCAGCTCATCATTATCCGGCATGCAAATCCTGCCTCTGAACCTCAACACACCTGTGTTATCCAACTTAAATCACCATCAGAGTCACTTCCTACTCCCGACATCAAATCCACTAACTTCATATCTAGATTTTGGTTCTCTCTAATCATATCCAAGAAATCATTGTTCACTTGCAACTTGCCCAACATCACACCACCTGCCGTGAACTCACAAACCATGCTCAACTCTATGAACTGCTCAATAAGCTCCATTTCTTTTACCATTAAATCCGACATATGAATTGTTTTCCTGCTCAAAGCATCGGCTACCACATTCGCCTTTCCTGGATGATAACTCAAACTGAAATCATAATCCTTCAAGAATTCCAACCATCTTCTCTATCTCATATTCAACTCTTTTTGATCAAACAGATATTTCATACTTTTATGGTCACTGAACACCTCAAATCTCGAACCATACAAATAGTGCCTCCAGATCTTTAACACAAAAACTACCGCAGCTAACTCAAGGTCATGAGTAAGGTAATTCCTTTCATGCACCCTCAATTACCGTGAAGCATATGCCACCACCTTACCATTCTGCATAAGAACCCCGCCTAATCCCATCTTAGACGCATCACAATACACCACGAAAGGTTCACTTGGATTCGGAAATATTAACACCGGTGCCAAAGTCAATCTATTCTTTAGTTCCTCAAAGTTGTCTTCACAAGCAGCATCCCACACAAAAACTTGATCCTTCCTGGTCAACTGGGTCAATGGAAACGCCAAACGAGAAAACCCCTCAATAAACCTTCGGTAATAACCTGCCAAACCCCAAAAAGTTCTAACTTCCATCGCTGTCTTCGGAGGTTCCCACCGTAACACCGCACTCACTTTCGACGGGTCCACCGCTACACCATCACCAGATATCACATGCCCTAAGAAACTCACAGTCTTCATCCAGAACTCACACTTTTATAGTTTAGCAAACAACTTATTATCTCTCAGCACTTGCAACGCAATTCTTAAATGTCCAGCATGCTCTTCTTCAGACTTAGAATAAATCAGTATATCATCAATAAACACCACAATAAACTGATCCAAATAAGAATGAAATATTCGGTTCATATACTCCATAAACACTCCTGGTGCATTAGACACTTCAAAAGTCATTACAGTATATTCGTAATGTCCATATCGAGTTCTAAATGCCGTCTTCTGAATATCACCTTCTTTCACTCTGATCTGATGGTAACCCGACCTCAAATCAATCTTACTGAACACACGAGCTCCCACCAACGGATCCATCAAATAATCAATCCTTGGAAGAGAATACTTATTCTTAATGGTCACCTTATTCAACTAAAGGTAATCGATGCACAAACGCATACTACCATCTTTCTTCTTTACCAACAACACTGAAACTCCCCACGGCGACACACTCGGTATGATAAACTTCCTATCCAACAACTCTCCAATCTGAGATTTCAACTCAGCCAATTCCACTACCGACATCCTGTACGGCGCCATAGATATAGGTCTCGTACCAGGAACAAGATCAATGCTAAATTCAACTTCTCTCTTCGGAGGCAATTCCTAAATATCATCAGGAAACACTTCCAGAAATTCATTCACCACTGCCAACTCTTTCATCGACGCCTCGCTGTCAACAGATAATGTTGCAAATAAAACAAACATTTTAGCGTCGTCCTCTAACAAGGTTCTCAATTCCTTATTAGACAAGGAATCCACCAACACTTCCTCTTCTGGAGTAAGGAACAACAACACTTTCCAAAAACAATCGATGTAGACTCGGTTGAACTCCAACCAGTTCATACCCAGAATAACATCCAGCTTACCAAGTGGCCGACAAATCAGATTCACTCCAAAATTCCTACCGAAAATAGTCAGTGGACACTTCCGACACACCAAAGAAGTAGTCACTGAACCAATAGAGGGAGTTTCAATAGTCAACCATTTCTCAAGAGTAGACGACACCAATCCTAATCTCTTCACACAATCAATAGAAATGAACGAGTGGGTTGCACCCGTATCAATCATAGCAGACAAAGGAACATTATTAATAAAACAAGTACCTTTGATAGAACGCTCCTCGCCGGCAGCTTGAGTTCCTACCACTGCAAACACTTTACCACTGGCCTGAAGCACTTGAGACTTCTTCGGCTTCTCGCAATGGGTACTGATATGACCTTTCTCACCATAATTATAACAGGTAGGCATAACAGTCCTGCAATCCACCATCACATGGCCTGGCTTACCACACTTGAAACACTTCTTCACCTCCTCAAAACAATCATTGGCACGATGCCCCACACCACCACATCGGAAACATTTCCCACCAACATACGCTCTCCCTTCTCTGGGCTTCTTATCCGCAGTAGCCTTATGTTTTCCCTTATCAGCAGGAACGCTGTAAGGAGTACCACCAAATATCTGCTTACCCTTCCGGCCATTCACCGCCTTATAGTGTGCAATCCTAGCCCGGTTATCATTGTCATGAATTCTGCTTCTGCTTACCAGCTCAGGATAATTCCTGATCTTCTGACAAGTGATCCCCATCTTAATCTCTGGACACAGCCTGTTCTCAAACTTCAAACACTTGGAAGTCATTGCCTCTTCAGTATTGTAATGAGGACAATACTGTACCAACCTTTCAAATTTAGCAGGATACTCTGCTACAGTCAGATTTCCCTGTTTCAGCTCCAGAAACTCTGTCTCCTTAGCACTTCTTATATCTTCCGGAAAATACTTCTCCAGAAAACCAGTTTGAACCACATCCCAAGTAATAGCAGTCCTTGCAGCCTCCAATCTCTAGCGACTGTTGTCCCACCAAGCTTCAGCTTCAGCTTCCAACATGTGGGTACCAAACCTCACCTTCTGCTCATCATTGCAACCCATGGTCCTGAAGATTTTCTCAATTGCTTTCAGCCATTTCTGTGCAACTTCAGGATCCAAAATTCCTCCTTCAAATGTCGGTGGCTTGTTACTCTGAAACTGCACCAAATCTTTGAATTGCGCACCCGCAGCTTGGTTCTGATTAGCAACCACCTGCGCCATCGCTTGCATAGCTGCAGCCAAAGCATCATCATTACTTCCTGCCATACTGCTCAACCAAAACAACACTAGGTTAACAAGACACACCAACTCTATCCTAAGGACAGACTCAACAACTACACTGGCCGGACGAATCGACCTGCTCTGATACCAACTTGTAACACCCCCTTTCCCAAAAGTAAAATAATGCAATTTAAATTAAAACAATTATCAGAGTTGCCACACCAAAACGGGATATCACAAAAGAAAACTCAAACAGAACGCTTCATTAAATGAATTCAACAATTAACAGCAGAAAATATCATATATATATATATATATATATATATATATATATATATATATATATATATATATATATATATATATATATATATATATATATATATATATATATATATATATATATATATATATATATATATATATATATATATATACACATATATATATAAACATCATATACATCATATTCGGTCATCCGCCCAAAATCTACAAGACATATCCATCAAAAAGGATTCATCAGAACATGATACGACACGGAGTCAAAACAAAATCATCAGATAAACAAATAACTCCCAAAAGCCATGTGTTGCATATCAGAGCATCCTAGGACTCGACCTGCACACCACTATCCAGCTAGCTAAGCACCTGGATTATCTGTACTTCCGAAGAAGCACAGACCACAACAACAACAGAGGGGTGAGAAAACATGATCAAAATTATCGGCAATGAAATACATGAATAAAAAGGCAGTAAATAAACAATCATCACCCTACCGCATCAAATAGGACCTACTGTCCAACCCTCAATACAACATATCATAATGCAAGAATGCAACCCAACACATGCATTCGGTATCGACTCAACATCACCGATGGACACCTGGCCATCAACCCTCCACAAAGGAGCACATCATCATCACCGATGGACACCTGGCCATCAACCCTCCAGAAAGGAGCACCTCAACATCACCGATGGGCACCTGGCCATCAACCCTCCACAAAGGAGCATATTCATAAACATCACCGATGGGCACCTGGCCATCAACCCTCCACAAAGGAGCACATCATCACACCATGCTATGCATAACCCCAATGCACAACACACAACATCAAGCACACTAAGTGCACGCGATCCTACTGATCATATCCCCATACATCATACACATGTATATATACATACACACCAATTAATTATCAATCAAGTTAAATAACAGTGAAACCCCAATTGACACTGAGTACACACGATCCTCCCGATCGCCTCACTATGCATCATACACACACACATATATATATATATATATATATATATATATATATATATATATATATATATATATATATATATATATATATGTATATATATATGTATATATATATATATATATATATATATATATATATATATATATATATATATATATATATATATATATATATGTATGTATATATATATGTATATATATATATATATATGTATATATATATATATATATATATATATATATATATATATATATATATATATATATATATATATATATATATATATATATATATATATATATATATATATATATATATATATATATATATATATATATATATATATATATATATATATATATATATATATATATATATATATATATATATATATATATATATATATATATATATATATATATATATATATATATATATATATATATATATATATATATATATATATATATATATATATATATATATATATATATATATATATATATATATATATATATATATATATATATATATATATATATATATATATGTATGTATATATATATATATATATATATATATATATATATATATATATATATATATCACCCACCAATTAATCATGTCAATTAAATTCAATATTCCATAATTCACCTTTCCACACCAAGTATACACTCTTTACCCCTAAACAACACCTCCCGACTTATAATTACCCAAGGAATCTTACAAAACGAGACACAAGGCAAAACAACACAGAAATCACCTTCTGTCACGCTCGCTGGCTCACTCGCCTAGCGAGGCCACAGCGAATGTTCGCTACTCACTCGCCCAGCGAACTCCCCAGCAAAGGCTGAAAGTGGCTACTGGAAGCACTCGCTACCCAGTTCGCCTAGCAAATCCCTAGGGAAGGTTCGCTACTAGCTCGCTCAGTGAAGGTGCTGGCGAATGTCTACGAGTTTACAAAGATTCCACTGTTCATAATTCATCAGAAGCCCCAAAAATCGACCGATTCTCGTCGAACCAGTCACAGTAGTCTTAGCCCAACTTCCTACGACCAAACTACACTACTTAATCCAAGTTTTACCTGATAATACGCCAACTCTACCGATTAAAAATCATTTTCGGCATAAAACCGTAACCTACTCAGAACACTCAACGAATCACTACCTAATCACATGCAAGGCTAGCATAACATCATTTCACTAATTTCCTATCAACACAAACACCATACATTCATGGGAACAACAATAAGAACATCACAACATCTCAATCATGATCAACAAATTCCTATGGGGTTAAGGAATTTCCGACTACCCCATTCATGCAATCACCAATTTTAACCCGTTTCTCCCCCCTTACCTCGACTAGTTGCTCTGATCGATGAACACTTCCAAGAATCTCACAACCCCTATTATTATTATTATTATTAATATTATTATTATTGTTCTGGACTAGGCCCAGGCCCGTCCATCCGTCGGGCAGGCCCAACCCAACGTTACTTGGGGAAGACCCAAATAGGCTCAAATTGCCTAGTGTCAGGCATAGGTTCTCCCGTCGATCAGACAACTCCCTTGTCGAGCAGGACAGTCCCTCCGTCGGGCAGGACAACATGTCTTCTACACGTTCTCCATGTGCCCCCTCCGCGGGGACACGTCATCACTCAACTATCCACCTCCGAAAGAGCTAGTCAACCCACCTTTCGGAGATCACGGGACGGTTGAACTAGGGCGAAGACCACGTGCTGGTCTTCACTACGCCACGTAAGCCCTAACGGTCACCTGGGTTGGGCCTGACAATCCAGCCCAACACAAGTGACCATTGGCCCTGCGCTGGGGTCTCTCTATAAATACCATCTTTCACAAGAGGGTCAGGTATTCACTTCTTAACCTTTCTTCTGTATTTGCTCCCACTCTGGTCCATTACTTACTTTGGCATCGGAGTGTCTTGCAGGTACACCCCTCCCTCCTCTTTCATACTTCCGGTGAACAGTTAGCAGATCAACGACGCGTGGTAGGTCAATGATTCCCTTCTGATCCGGTAAGATCAATTATTATTATTATTATTATTATTATTATTATTATTATTATTATTATTATTATTATTATTATTATTATTATTATTATTATTATTATTATTATTATTATTATTATTATTAATAATAATAATAAAAAAAGTCATATACCCTAAATGAATAATGATGAAGTATATTGTGAATGACAACTATCTTAAAATATATATTTTTATATTTCTAAATATGTTAATTTTTGTATTTAATTCATAAAAAATTAATATTTTTTCTTTTAAATTTCTATTACCAATCTGATTTTTTTCATTAAAATTCAATTTGATCTTTTTTTTAAAGACCGTTAAAACTTTAAGATATCATTAGTTTCATAAGTTAATTATTTAATATCAAATCTTTAACAACTTAACAATAATTTTATATTTATAATAAAAAATTAATTTAAAAGTAAAATATCATCCAAAAAATGATGTTTTAATTGATAAAATTTGAATCTGGCTCATAAAAATCTTGAATGAGACAAAATTTTATAGTTGCTTGTATCAGTAATTGTAACTAAACAATATATATTTCACTCCATTAATTTATATTATTTTATTTGTATTACAGTTTAATAAATACTTTTCAATTGAATTGGTTCAAAATTAATAATATTTTATATTAAATTTCACATTTTTTCAAATTGTTTTAACAAACTTTATCCTTTAAATTTACGCAATTAATATTGTCACATCATAGACATATTTATACATCACTATACTTAACATTTATAATTTTTAATGCGAAAATCATAAACATATTTTAAACAACTTTTTCAACCTGATGTCACCTATCAGAGCGAGACTTTTTTCAACTTAAATGTCAAGACTTATTAACTTATATTTACTGCAATTTTGCAAACGCAGAACCAAGTCAAACAACCACAAACTTGAAAGAGTGATATTTGACAACATGTAAAATATAAAATAATTGAGAAGAACACACAAATAATAATGTAAACGTTGTATCATAGCTACCACACTTAACACAAACCATTAACATCAAACATCTACAAAATTCACATTTTCAAGATACAAACATCCTCATCTCAAAGCAACCTTAATAAAAGAAAACAATTTAGAATATAAAAAAAATCACAAAAAAATCATCAAGTTTAATTACATGTTAATTTATGATATGCATGTTCTTGAACTCTAAAGTTTTTTCTCTTTCTTTGATATGATTTTACTCTATAAGAGGCCACGTTACTCTTTAAGATATTGCATGACGCCTATAACACACATACAAATGATCTTCTCTCAAATGATACTACACATGTGTAATACTTCTCTCAATCAATACTTTATTATGCCCTACTATTCAATTTCAAGTGTGCTTCTCTTAAGCGATACTACAGTTGTGTAATACTTCTCTCAAGAGATATTGTATTACATTCCATGATACAACTTTGGGTATTTTTACACCATAATTTTGACCCTAATTTGCCACCGTACATATCCTAACATTTTCATTATCTATGCATCATACCCATTTTTGAACACCCTAATTCATCTTATCAAAGTTTCAAAAAATAGATAAGTCCATAAAAAGGCCCCATTAAGATTTCATATTCATTTCTTCAAGCCCAAGATACAAGTGTTACTTAAGGTTTCAAGATACAACTTCACTAAATTTCGGAAGTTATAATCCAAGTTCAAGATCTTGATTTTAAATTCAAAGTTCTAATTAAAACATATGATAAATGTTGCAAGTTCACTCCAAGCTTTACTCATGAAGCCACATTAATTCAAGAACCCAAGATTGAACATTCAGTTGATAAATCCACATCAATCGTCAAGTTACAATTTCATACAAAATTACAGATTTTTGTTAAGTTATAAAATTCCATATTCAAAACCATTCAAGTTTTCATTCCATTTCAATTCCACCTCAATTATAATTCAAGAATCTCAAGTTTTTAGTTTCAAATTCAAAAAGTTTAAGTTTCTAATTCAAGCTTCAAGTCAAACTCATTTGTTTTTATCTTATTCAAATCAAGTGTCAAAATTCAAAGTTTCAATACATTTCCATTCTTAAAATTCAAGTTAAGTTTTAAGTTCAAATCTCAATTCTAATCTATTCCAATTCTATTCCTATTCAGATTCATTTTAAGATTCATTCAAACTTATTTTAAGTTCAAGTTCCATCGAAATCCAAACCCAATTTCCAATTTTCAAATTCTACCATTTCAAGTTTCATTTTATGTCATATTTTGTTTAAATTACAAACTTCACAACAACTTCAAATTCTAGGCATTTTTCAAACGCATAGTCATGTCCAAAGTTATACCATAGATCCCATTACAGTTTTTGTTACAAGCACAATCGAAAAGGGGAGCATTAGCAAGGCACTTTTCTTGGCTGCAAGTTTTTTCCTCAATCTTATGGTGCTACTAGTACCAAGGTGCTGCTATATTACCATCCAATAGGCATGCTACAATGCAGCCCCCACCTCAATGATACTTCAGCCACAAACCGCAAGCTACAAAACCTGCCATCAGTTGTAAATTACAAAGCCTTTTCCATAACAACTTGTACGAAAAGAAAACGAAGCCCTTCACGGAAATAAATCAAAACTAACGGCTTGTCGTGACCCCACCTTATCTCGTCCCATAAAGCTTATTCCCCCGGCCGACATAACCTGTAAAGATTTCCAACATCATCATCCAAAAAGGCAAATCAATGAGCCAAAACCTGCGCAAATTTGTACCAACTTACAGCCATTACCTATGATAAATTGCAAAGATGTAAGAAGACGCAATCAAATTCAAAAAATGAAGAAAACTAGTTTTGGATTCAAATAGAAGGGGAACTGAACAGAGAAGAGAGGGGAGGGGTAACAAGGAAACATTGAAATTTCTAAAGGAATTTCTAACCAAAAACCTTTTGCAAAATGGTAAAATGTCTACTACAATTTGCAGAAACCGAACCACCAAACACTACCTTAAATCTTCTTTCTCAATATAAAATCATAAATACAAAACTACTATCCACATTTCTAAAGAAAAAGAAAATGAAAACTGGTTAGAGTTCAAAGTGTTGTGGACCTTATTCCTATAACATGTGCAAGGACTGTGATTGCAGGACACTTAATCATAGCACTTCTAAATAATGTTCAAATTGCCCCCACAGTTCTGTTAGGAATTTTTGTTGGTGGAACAAAAATATTGCCACACCAATTCAATCATATGGATATGGTGATGGGGGAAAAGAGCTATGATATTGCACAATAACAAAATTTTAAAGAGCATAGTGTTAAGGTGAACCAAAGTTGGCAGGGATGTTGATCTGGCATTTCCTCCTAGGATCATATCATTGAGGAGGGATAACCTAGATACAAAAGAACAATACTATTATTAATCACTATACAATGAAACTTAAGCACAATTTAATACGTACAAGAAAAAACTTTGACGAATAATTGTGCTCATATTTTTTACCTCCTCACGCGACTACGCCAGGCTTTGGATCATCCTTATCTTGTGGTGTGTTCTCCAACTGCAGCAGCACTAAAAGGAGGGAACTTGGTTAGTAGTGTTAATGTTGAAGTAGAATGTGGCATTTGTCATGATATAGTTGAAGATCTTGTGGTTACCTCTTGTGAACATACTTTTTGCAAGGGATGCTTGATAGATTTCTCTGCTTCCTTAGGTCAAGTATCATGCCCTCATGCTCTAAGACCAACTCCAATGGGAGTTTTTAGAGTGAGTTTGCCAACATGGCACTCATATTTGCTATTTCCAAGATTGCCATGTTGTTGAACGGTGCTTAATTAAGCAACAGTTCTTCAACTGTTCTTATATTAAAATATTAATTTTATAATATAAAAATTATAATTTAATATAAAATTTTATTTATCATTTTAATTATCACACGAAAATTATAATTACAATATTAAAATATTGATTTTATAATATAAAAACTATATTTTAATTATAAGTTTAATTTGAATTTTATTTATTTTATTTTTATTTATTTTAAATTATAATTTTAATTTTAATTTTTTTTTTATTTTATATCAAATTTAATTTAAAACACTAAAATTAACTAAGGAGAGATTGAAATATTTTTTTAAGTTTATATAGTAGAATGAAATATTTTTCCTTAAAATTAAAATTATTATTTTAAGTGATATAAAATTTAATATGAATAAAATATTAACATATAAAGTAAACTTGTGGGACCCAATATGAGTTCTTCAGAATTGCACTATTGGAGTGAAAAATTAGTTGAGTTGCTTGAAGCTGACGTGGCTTAATAGGTCCCACAAAGAACCCAAAAATGAGTTCACGGTTGGAGATGCTCTAAGTTACTCCTTATTGATTTGACTTCCAACAAGGATGTTGTGGTTCATAAAACAACAATTAAGGGGTTCAGACCTTCTAGCATTTTAAACAGAATTCAGATTGAGAACTTTCAAACACCAACAGTTTATTCAAACCAAAAGCAAACAATTCCAAATTCTCATCTTAAATCATATCAAGAACTACTAATTAGAATCCAATTCATAAAACAGAACCAATTCATTCCAAGCATATAACTTCAATTATTAGCTTCTAAATAACATTCATGGGATACTCATACCTTTTCCTAAACCACAACTTTCTTTCACAACACGGTTGATGTTTCTTTTAGCAAGGAATTTGTATATCAGGAAGAATGAAGATCCAACTACCAGGGAAGAGCTTGAATAAGCTGATTATCAGGAAGAATAAAGATCCAACTACCAGGGAAGAGCTTGAATAAGCTGATTATGGTGCAGAAGATGGCTTGACCGATGATGGTCAGCTGCGTCTTCAACCTCATTTCCCCGTAATTCTGAACTTGTCAAACAAGATACAACCCATTTAGGACAGAAGGTAAAATCGAGTGGGGACCATATGTGGCATCAATACAGACAAAATTTCAAAAAGAAAACAATGTCAGAGTCCGTACTATTACGCGTCTCCCACCCAAGCAACCACTCACCAACGAATTTCTTTTATCCTAACCCTAATTTTGAGGATATATATATATATATATATATATATATATATATATATATATATATATATATATATATATATATATATATATATATATATATATATATATATATATATATATATATATATATATATATATATATATATATATATATATATATATATATATATATATATATATATATATATATATATATATATATATATATATATATATATATATATATATATATATATATATCATATTGTTCATCATCAGAAAGGAGAGGACGAAAACCCTAAGTTTTCTACACGGTAAAAAAACCTAGGCAAGAAAAAAACGAGAAGAAAAAGAGAAGGCTTATCTGAAGCAAATTTTGAGGGGAGCTTCATCTTAATCCAGACTGGTAGACTCTTCCTCCCTTCACTTAAAATAAAATCCCTTTTGTTGGTTGTATACGTGGTCCCTTTTAAGGGTTTATTTAGAGAAGGTAGAGTTCAGATTTGAACTCGTTGGTTATTTTTACCTAGGGTTTAGGGTTAGTTAGAGGAGGGGCAACAGATTCCTCTCGGAGAAGGTGGAGTTTTCTGTAACACCCTAAATTTTGATTAGAATATTTAAATTAATTTATTTAATTGAAAATATTCATATTTTGATGATTTTGGGTGGTTTGGTGGAATATGAAGAATTATGCATATTTGGGTTATTTATTTTGAATAAAAGTAGATAATATGGATATATTAATATTATTATGAATTAAAATAAATATAAGTTGGATAAGGGCAATTTGGATAATTAAGAGGAGTAAGTGAGGGTATTATGGGAAAATCCCAATTGTGAGGCCCAAGACTAGATCTTGAAGCACGGGCAGCCATAATCTTATGCCTTGAGAGGGATGTTGTTTTCTTGTTTAATGAAGAAGCAACGACTGCTGGTGTGTGGTCAAAGTTAGAGAAAAATTTCATGACGAAAACTCTAACAAATAGGATTTACTTAAAATCCAAATTGTATATATGCAAAATGGAGGAAGGCACCTCAATTCGGGATTATGTCAATAAGTTTGGTAGGATTATATCAGACTTGAAGGATATAGGAGTAAAGATTGATGATGAAGACCAAGCACTTATGTTGCTTCTTTCGTTGACCAAAAAGTATGAAAATCTAGTTCAAACATTGATGCTTGTGGGTGATACTCTAACCATGGATGAAACTAGAACATCACTTTTGGCAGATGATCTTCATAAGGTTGCTACAAGTGGGATGTCTAGTAGCAGTGGAAGAGAACAAGCTCAGGGATTATTTGTTACTAGAGGGAGGACAAATGAAAGAGGACAAGGCAGGGGAAGGAAGTCTAGATTAAAATCTAGAGCTCATGTGGATAAGGCGTGCTTTAAATGTGGTGAGCTTGGACACTTTAAAGCAAATTGTCCAAATAAGAGGGTATTATTTAAGAAGTACACCAATAATGAAAGCTACTCCAGAGGTAAACAAGATCTGCAGGAGGCGAGTTATGTCTCTAATGGCAAGGATGGTTGCTTCTCAGTTTCAGACCAAGACCATGATATCTCCGGGAGATGGATGCTTGATTCAGGAGCTTCACACCATATGTGCCCAAATAGGAAGTGGTTTACTACCTACCAAAGTATAGATGGTGGTACAGTTTTAATGGGAAATAACCATGCCTATAAAATTATGGGGTATGGTACAATACGAATCAAGATGCATGATGGAGCGGTAAGGACTCTGATGAACGTGAGACATGTCCCTAATTTGCAGAAAAACCTTATTTCTCTTGGTGTATTAGAGGAAAATGGTTGCAAAATAATCTTGGAAAATGGAGGTTTAAAGGTTGTTTTTGGTTCTTTGGTTGTGATGAAGGGGGTTCGTCACAGGAATCTGTATCCTCTTATTGGGGGAACTGTCACAGGTGATTTGGCAGTTGGAATCAGTGGAAGTAAAGATCAAACTGAATGTACCAGGATGTGGCATATGCGCCTTGGGCATATGTCTGAAAAGGGTCTATCACTGCTTGGTGAGAAAGGTTTGCTGAAGAACATGGAAAAGCCATGCATGGAATTTTGTGAACATTGTGTGTATGGCAAAGCACATAGGTTACGGTTTTCTACAAGCAAGCATAAAAGCAGGGGAATGTTAGACTACGTGCATACTGACGTTTGGGGTCCGCCTCTGGTTACTTCTAAGGGTGGTTCCAGGTACTTTGTTACATACGTTGATGATCATTCGATGTATGCTTGGATTTTTTCCTTAAGCATAAGAATGAGGTATTTGATACTTTCAAGTGTTGGAAAGCAATGGTTGAGAACATAACGGGTAGAAAGCTGAAAACTCTGCTATCGGATAATGGTACAAAGTATACGGATGGAGCTTTCAAGAGGTTTTGTGATCAAGAAGGCATTGTTAGACAGTGGACGGTAAGAGGCACACCGCAACAGAATGGAGTCGCGAAAAGACTGAACCGTACACTTCTTGAGAAAGCAAGGTGTATGCGCTCTAATTCTGGGTTAGGTCGAGAATGGTGGGCAGAGTCGGTAGCTACAGCTTGTTATGTTGTAAGCAGATCCCCACATTCTAGTTTAGGTGGAGACACACCCTATAGGGTGTGGTCAGGTGAGCATGTTGATTATGAAAGACTAAAAATATTCGAATGCACGGCTTATTATCACGTCAAGGAAAACAAACTTGATAATAGAGCCAAGAAAGCTATCTTTCTAAGATATGCAACAGGGGTCAAAGGCTACCGCCTTTGGAGTGTAGAAGATTCTAAGTTTGTGATTAGCAGGGATTTTACCTTTGATGAAAAATCTATGGTGCCTAGAGATGGTGATGTGACGATATCAAATAAGCAAGTTATTGAGATAGAATCTGAAGACTAACCAGATTACAGTCGTGGTCAGGTGGAGAATCCTATCACCAGTGAAGACGAGCAAGAGGATGAACATGATTATGAGGAGGTTCAGCAAGAAAATACACATGTATTACAACAACAGCAGCAAGAATCTTTGGATACCACTAGGCCAAAGAGAAATTATAAAACAGTTCAGAAGTTTGGGTCAGACAAACCTCTGAGGCATTATGGGCAGGTTAACTTGGTTGAATATGCACTCTCGGTTGAAGATGATGAGCAGGTCACCTTCAAGCAAGCTATCAAAGATAAAGATAGAGAGATTTGGTTGGTTGCTATGGAGGAAGAGATGCAATCTCTTCACAAGAACAAGACATGGGAGGTGGTCCCATTGCCTATAGGAAAGTATGCTATTGGTTGTAAATGGGTGTATAAAAGAAAAGAAAATCATACTAAGTCATGCAGTACAAGATATAAGGCTAGGCTAGTGGCCAAGGGGTTTGCACAAAAGGAAGGAGTTGATTACAATGAGATATTTTCTCCGATGGTGAAATATACTTATATCCGGATGCTATTAAGTTTAGTAGCTCATGGTGATCTTGAGCTGGAACAACTAGATGTGAAGACAACTTTCTTGCATGGAGACTTAGATGAGGAAATATATGTGTATCAACCTGAGGGTTACAAGGTTGAGGGTAAAGAGAGTCAGGTATGTCGTTTGAGAAAATCACTTTATGGATTGAAACAATCTCCGAGACAGTGGTACAAGCGATTTAATTCTTTTATGATAAAACAAGGTTTCTCTAGAAGCAGCTATGACAGTTGTGTCTATATTCAGAAGCTTCATGGAGGTGATTCTATCTATCTATTATTGTATGTCGATGACATGCTTATTGCTTCAAAAAGCAAGGTGGAGATAGATAAGTTGAAGTCTAAACTTGTATATGTATGTATATATATATATATATATATATATATATATATATATATATATATATATATATATATATATATATATATATATATATATATATATATATATATATATATATATATATATATATATAGACACATATATATATATATATATATATATATATATATATATATATATATATATATATATATATATATATATATATATATATATATATATATATATATATATATAAAAACAAAGTTATTACTTTCTCAATATAATCAATCTTTATTCTTTAGACATATATTCCTTCATACAAGTTATTATTCTAGCTATATTATTTCGTGTTCAACTTTAGTGAGAGTGATATTTCATATCGTTATTAGAAGCTAAATTTCCGCTGCGACTCCAACATTAATATCAAATCTTTAACAATTTAACAGTAATTTTAATATCATAGTTTTTGGTTCTAAATTGTCACATTACATTTGAGGAAACTCTAAATAATTTGAAGTAAATTTACTCTGATAGTAATTGTAACTAAATAATATATATTTCACTCCATCAATTTATATTATTTTATTTGTTTTACAGTTTAATAAATACTTTTCACTTAATTGGTTCAAAATTAATAATATTTTATATTAAATTCCACACTTTTTCATATTGTTTTAACAAACTTTATCCTTTTAATTTACGCAATATTGTCACATCATCACATTCCAATAGTTAAAAGATAAACAATCGAAACTTAAAAATTAAGAAATTATTTAAAAATAAGCTTTATCTCTTAAACACTTTAGTCTTTAAATTTTTTCTCATTTTGCTATTTAAAATATACAACATTTATATAATAGAGAGTAAAAACTTTGAAAATTCAATGGCAGATGAGTTCTAACTTATGTATTACACATTTAAGATGAGAAAAAAAAAACAAATTCAATAAAAATAAAAGAACATGATGAGTTCTCTATTTACCTTTAACTAATATATTTCATTTTGTATTTATGATTAAAAAAATTTAATATATGATACAAATATTTTAATAAATAATATATTATCTACCTTTAATTTATACAATTTATATTTTGATTTGTGTAAATTGAAAATTGAGTAATTTAATATAAGATTTATGACAACCCAAATCCTCAAATAATATATCTAATATTTATAAATATTTAGAGTGTTTAAAACTAATAAAATTTTCGAGTTTCAAAATCTTTTTTAATATAAAAGACATCACTTCGTCCACTTACACATTACACGTAATTTTTAAAAAACTCCATTAAATTTAAACAAATATACATCACTATACTAAATATTTATAATTTTTAATGCGAAAATCATAAACATTTTTTAAACAACTTTTTCAAGTCAATGTCACTTATCAGAGCGAGACTTTTTTCAACTTAAATGTCAAGACTTATTAACTTATATTTACTGCAATTTTACAAACGCAGAACCAAGTCAAACAACCACAAACATGAAAGAGTGATATTTGACAACATGTAAAATATAAAATAATGGAGAAGAACACACAAATAATAATGTAAATGTTGTATCATAGCTTTCATACTTAACAAAGACCATCAACATCAAACATCTACAAAATTCACATTTTCAACATACAAACATCCTCGTCTTAAAGCAACCTTAATAAAAGAAAACAATTTAGATTATCAACAAAAATCACAAAAAAACCATCAAGTTTAATCACATGTTAATTTATGATATGCGTGTTCTTGAACTCTTTTCTTTGATATCATTTTACTCTATAAGAGGCCACGTTACTCTTTAAGATATTGCATGGCGCCTATAACACACATACAAATGATCTTCTCTCAAATGATACTGCATATGTGTAATACTTCTCTCAACCAATACTTTATTACGTCCTACTATTCAATTTCAGGTGTGCTTCTCTCAAGCGATACTACACTTGTGTAATACTTCTCTCAAGAGATATTGTATTACATTCCATGATACAACATGCTTCTCTCAAATGATACTACACCATATGGTCACTTCTCTCTAGTGATACTGCACCATATCTGACATGATACTTTTCTATATTTTATATTACACCATACTGAACCTATATGGCAGTTACTTCTCTAACATCAATTTAATCTTATCACACACTACCTTTAAACTTTCAAGGTAACATCCATGTGAAAAACCTAGTTCGTCCCCTCGTTGGCCTAGGTTACTCTTTAAGACTATTGTCTTTCCCACGAGTCAGAATAATTACTATTTCATCATCTATGGGAAAACATCCCTGCTAGAAAAACTAATTTTTATGACAATGATTTCACCTCACATATCGAAAAACCGAGGTAAAATTTCTGGAGATTGTTGCACCCTAAAATTTGACCAACTTGTTTTACCTGATTTGTGTTTTCATAGCTTTATCATTTGCATAGTAGATCATATACATAGTTCATTCATTTGCATAGCATAGCATGGGCAAGCCATCCAACAGGGGATCAAGTGCCATTCCCATCCTAAGAAGCATATCCAAAAGGTTTTTATTCAAGTTCAAGCCTATTCAAGTCACCAAGAAAGAAGGTGAAGCTTTGAGAAGTTAATAGATCAAGCAGTAGATCTATAGCCTATCTGGGGAGTATTTGAAGATCATCAAAGGGGTTGTGAGCAATGAACTGAGGCATGGAATGTGTGTAGACATCATGGAAGACCCTGAGGGTCATTTTGAAAGTGAGACAAGTTATTGGTATGGTTACAAGAGCTACAGTTGAAGACAGTCAACTAGGGTTTCACCTAGGTCAACCCTAGGTTTAATGCTTGATTGAAGGGCATCAAGGCCTATTTGGAGGATGTGGGATTCATCATTTGATATGTGGATATGGATGTGGTGTTGTGCCAAGGAGAAATCAAAAGAGATCAAGAAGAAGAGAAGTTTCTAAATTAGGGTTTCTGTGTAAAATCCCCTAATTCAGGTCAAACTTCCAAGCAAAATAATTCAAAATACAAGTCTCAAATGGATCTTTGGCCAACATGAAACTTGTAGATCATCTCAAGACCTTTAATTTGAGTGGTGGAAGGCATCAAGGAGATTTATAGAACTCAAGTTATGGTTCTTGCAAGTTACAGGTCATCTGAGGACACTGAAATTTATCTGTGAAAGTTACTTGACTTCCAAGCAACTTTTTACCTACAAGGATTTGCCAAATGGATTCTTGGTAAACATGAAAATTTTTCCTCATGATCTTAGCTTTCTAGAAAGGTATGGTATGCCTCATTCTGATTTGTGGAACTCTACTTATGATCTTGACAAGCCAGGGGTATTTTGGGAAAGTAAGATTATAGGTCATTTCAAGCATATGCCTAAAACTCCCACTTGCAAACTTCAAATGGAAAAATGTTCAACATCAAACTTGCTCAAAATGATGTTTTGAGTCTAGGTAAGAGGTCATGATAGTTTGGAAATGCATGGAACTCAAAATGATAAAATTGACCAAATATGGAAGGTAAAAGTCCATTTTCAAGTGACCAAATTTGGGATTTTTTTGATCCAAGGCTAAAATGCATCATGTGATATACCAAATTGAAGGGAAAACATATTCTGAGATCATTGACATCATTGGATTTTGAATTTGAGGTCAAGAAATTGGGCTTATCATTGGTTACTTATATAAGAAGTTACACTTGCCAAACCAAGCTAGGAGTGGATTACAATGCAAGGAACCATCCAAGCACATTCTAATTCTCATTTAGAGAGAAATTCAAGCCTTGTTCATGTGCTGTAACAGTCCAAACTCCAACTGGTTTTTTGAACTCATTAAAGGATTTACCATGACATGAGATATCCAATTTCTCATAGGATCATTCCAACACTCTCTAGAAGTTTCTAACATCACCTATAAAGTCATTTGAGCTGATCTAAATCAGGGTTGGGATTCATTTGATGCCAAACTCAGAGATTGAAATTCATCTTCTTCCATTGCAATTCAATTTCGTTTTCTCAAAATTCTTCACCATTCTTTCACATTTTTGATTCAATTCAATTCAATAATCATCACTGAGTGTGTAGAGATCAAAATCAGAGTGAATCCATGGTTGAATCGAGTTCTTGAAGTTGAACTTTCACACCTGCAACTTGTCGTACCTCGAAAAATACGATCCTCGTGATGGACGCGGAAAATACTGTTCGAAACAGAGTAGCCACCGATTTTTATTCATTCCAAGGATGGAATAGGAAAATATCGATAAAACCTTAAAGGAGATAAGAACATGGTCATCGCAACCAATATTCTAGGTTCGGGAGTCGGTTACGCAGAGGGAAGGTATTAGCACCCTCTACGTCCGTTGTACTCAACGGGAACCTCTTGATTCGATTCGCGAGAGAAAGTCTACTATGTTTGTGTATCTTCTAAAGGGATTTGCTTGCTAATAGGAAAAAAGGGGGGAATTATTAAGATAGGGTGCTCGCCAAGGATTGGGGCCCTTGTGCCTACGTATCTTCACTTGTAAGAAGTGGAAAATCAGAGCATTCGTAGTTCGTGGGACTACGGGAAAAGAAAAAAGGGGAATGTGCTCGCCAAGATCATCGCGATCTTATGCCTACGTATCTTATATTCGAAAGGGAATTAAGAATCAGAGCAGTCGTAGTTCGGCTTACGGTTTGCTAAAGGTTTGTGTTTGGAATGAACGAGAGTTTAGGTCGCATTCTAACTGCTAAACGTGGGCTTGTCTGCTCGCTAGGGGAGGCTGAAGCACGAGTTTGTTATGCGCGGAAGAAGGGACTAAACAATGTTCTTGGTAAGAGGTGTGTTTGAGTTGTGGATCGCACGGGGACGAGGAATAGAGTTTGATTGGCTAAGTATTTTGGTTTGGAAAAGAGGATAGATTTCAATAGGTTATAAGGTATTGGTTGCACGGGGCGAGAAAAAAAAAAGATTGGTTAGATGTATTGGGTGTTTAGCTGGAGGTGACGATTACCTGAAGCTTAAGAAAGACTTCTCGGACCCAAGTAATCGAGAGAGTGAACCAAAGACTTGGAACTCTCTCTTTTCAACCTCAATTGCAAAAGGATAAGATGTGGTTCGAGTAGGTTAACAGATGAGGATTACTCGAAGCTTAAGAAAGACTTCTCGGACCTCAAGTAATCGGGAAAGCGAACCAAAGACTTGGAACACTTTCTTTTTCATCGCTAAAGGAATTGTTTGAATGGCGTTTGAAAGATGAGATTGGTCGGATGACAACTACTTGAAGCTTAAGAAAGACTTCTCGGATCCAAGTAGTCGGGAGAGCGAACCAAAGACTTGGGACACTCTCTTTTTCATCGTAAAAGAAGTTGTTTGAAAGATGAGTGAAAGGATGAGTAATTGAAAGGTGGTTGAATGTTGTCGAGTTTGTTAATATTATTTAAAGGCGTCAATTGCTCACACACGAATAAGATAACTCGCATATAAACAACGGAAAGCAAGATCAAAGACTTGAACCTACTCTTTACACCTTGAAAAGAATTGAATAATTGTTAATCGATTGATAGTTTGTTACGAAAATCCACTTGACATTGGATCAAGGGCTTGACTTATTATCGCGTGCAAAGCGTGTAATGTACATGGTTTGAAAAAGAGACCGACTTGACTTACGCATCAAGGGTCGAGTTGTAATAGGTCGATGGCGAATGCGTATGAGCACTCGACTTACGAGGTTTGAAAATGGCTCGATGATGAATCGATAATTAGTTTGAAAATAGTTTGAATCCGCTCTAGTCCCTATGGGTGCTCCTAGGAGATAAACTAATAATCAAATAAATGCGAAACATACATCGGAATGGGGAAGGGATACATGTAATTTACACGGGATTGCACGAAATAAAGGGGTCTCATTGTCAGGTAGCCCAAGAGAAAGCCGTGTGTGTGCATTTGTGTCCTAAACTACGCCTTGCGCAAAGTCGGGCACGACTTAAAATCAAGATACCTGCAAATAACCAATGATCCGACAGTCCACCAATTTTGGCTTTTAGGAGTTTCGATAATTTATTAGGTATTTTCGAATGTGGGTGAATAAATATGATAAATATGAGATATATGAATAATAACATGAACAATATGAATAAATAATATGTTAAGATAAATGTAGCAATAATATGAATAATAATGATAATATGAATAATATGAATAGATGGAAAAAAAAGAAGAGTTTGAAAAAGATTGGTCTCAGATCCTTCATTTCTCATCAATAATTTGACAGAGAATCGGAGGAAATGTCGTCATCGACCAAAAGGAGAAAAATGGAACAAAATATCCAATAACAAAAGAAGAATAGAATATAACTTCTAATAAGAATATTAACTCTAATAAAAAAATGAAACTTTTATAAGAGAATATATATATATATATATATGAACTCTAAAAAGATAATAAAATCTAAAATATAAATTATAAATATATTACCTAATAAAATAATAATGTATATATTATATTTACAAAAAGGAAATTAAACCAGAAATATAATATATATAATCTAAATAGTCTGCTCATAAAAAAAAGATAATAATAATACTTATAAAAAACAAAAGTTATAAAAAACTAAAGAAAACAAATTTTAAAGTTTAAACCAAACAGAGGAGGTATAACATTTAAGTCTGGGGGTGACAGAGATTTGCCACGGTTCCTATGGGCTTAGGCCCAAATCAAAAATCAAAATAATAAAGAAAAAAAAACAAATGACATTAACCTTCTTCTCCTTCTTTTCTTCCTCAACAATCTCAGCAATCCACTTATACTTCCTATCAAACCCATTCTTTTCAGCTCCTTTAATCTCAGTCGTCCACGTGTACTTCCGATCACAACCGCCGCCGCCGCCACTGCTCTTCTTCTTCTCCTCCTTCTTCTTCCCGCCAAGGATCTGCTCGAATCGCGACTCTAACTCGGCGACTCGGTCACTCAAAATCTCCAAACCGAGTTTCTGCTGCTTCTCCACTCGTTTCTGCAAACACGACGCAGTATGATCCACGCGCACCAGATCCGCGTGGAAATGACTAGGGAAAAGACATAGATCGAGATCGAACGAGAGAGATTCTTCAACGAAGGAAGCAAATGGTAGGGTTTAGTTTACGAAGAAATGTGAAGAAGATGAGTGACAGGGAGGTAACAGAAAAGGTAATGGTTCTTCTTCGACGATTTCGTATCTTCTGAATCGGCTCATGTTGAGTGAGTGAGTGAGTGGAATCGGTGTTAACTCGTTTTGAGTAAAAGCAGTTATGAGTGTTGTTGTTGTGATTTGATTTGGTTCAAAATTGAAATTGATAATGATGGTGATGTTTTGGTTCGTTTTGATTTGAGGTGAAGGTGTTCGTGTTATTTTCTGAAAAAAACGATGGGGGTGGTTTTTACGGTGAGAAAAAAAATGGTGGGTGGATACAGATGCATCTTTTCTGGGTTGTAGTTGTAGTGTTGTTGTTGAGTTTTGATGGTTTGGTAACAGATGTGCGAGAGGCTGATGAGAAGATGGAGGGAAGTTTGAAGGCTGAAGAAGGTTTTGAGAAAACAGGTTTGAGAAGATGATGGTTGTTGTTTGATTTCTGGGTTTTGGTTGAAGTTTTCGGAAGTTGTTCGGAGGTGTTTAACAGAAGTCTAGATTCGATTAGGGATGGCTAAAGAATATAAGATTTGAAGGTTAGGAATATGGTTATGCAGATATCATTTATTGTTTTGGAGATGGGATCTGTTTTTTTTTGGGTTGAAGAGGAAGAGTCAGGTTTTATGGTCTCGTGTATCTCAAATTGATGAAAGGTTTTTTGTTGTGGGTTAATGGTTGCTGATTGAAGATGAATGAGGAAAGATCCTCAGTTGGTCGAGTAGTCCCCCTGTCTTCAAATGTAAGCCCCTGCTTTTTTATAAAAGTTTTCTTCTTTATAGAATTCTTAGCGGTAAAAAAATGGAAAACATGAGCTGGAATTGGTGAAAGTTCTTTAACTGCTTTTGAAGTTATGCAGGATTTGTTGCTGCGTTTTAGGAAGTTCACTTTACAATTTGTTTGTTTGTGCCAGATTATTGTACGATTCTGAGGTGAGCTGGCTCCTTGTAATTGCCTCTTTTTGAATTTGCAATTTTTTCTTCGTACTTGTTATTGATGCAACATGTTGTTATTGTTGTTGTACGATTTACTGAAGGTGGTGTTTTGGCTGGTTGTGTTTACATGGTATCGTGGGACCATTTGTTGTACGGTTTTGTCTGCATTTTTATCAGTTGTGTTTTCTCCTTGCAGGTCATCATGAAGAGGCGCATTATGCAGTACGTGGTTGGAATTGGTTTCGTCGTTTTTGTTATGCGGCAGGAAATTGGCGTGGGTTTTGCTGCTGATGGGGTGAATGGTCACAAATTTCTTGCTGTAAAATGGATTTTTGAGAACAGTGTGTGTCGTGCTTCATATGTCTGGGCTTGTAAAACAATTTGTCTTCATATGCCTCCACAATTTTTGCGTTTTCTTTTGTTATCCCATTTTCAGCAAATCAACATGCTTCTTCATAAAATAATTATTATTGTATATGCATCATGGGATTAGATTCTCTTGAGAGAAAAAAAAAGAACCTTAATTCTTTGACCCCTTATATTTTGTAGAGTTTTTCTATGATGATTTTTGTCTACCACATAGGCTTGCTTTGATAAAAGTTACATGGATGGTATAGGCCGTGTGGGAGGCGCACTCTTGGTTCTTAAATTTGATTTATAGACATTAGACTTGTAATGAAACCAACTTTCAAATAACCTTGGGTTTTTTTCTTTGAAAATAAAATCAAACCTAGTTGAATAATTAACAAACAAGAACAACCGAGTCCATATTGAATCAAGACCTTGAATTGACATGAATCCATCATTGAGCGAGCAACGAAGGCATGGGGATCCAAAAATAATGACTTGTTATCTAAATCTCCCGATATTGCATAGAATCTCATCCTAGACAAACTCGGTCCATATACCGATGTTTTGAAACAACACAAAATCTTTGACTTAGCACTTCAACCATACTTCATAAACTGCATCCACTGATTTTGATCACGGAACCAGACTCTTTCCTGACCAAACACATTAATTCCTACTGCTCGCAAGCCTGGCTAGATACCTTCAGATGATATTTTATTCTATCTAGCATAAAATGTGAACGTCAAGTTGGAGTAACACATTTTGAGTTTCCTGAATAACTGTTAGTGGATAGATGTACGAAACAAAAGTTATATATACAGGTAGGACAAATTTAGGGTATGACACAACTGAAATTCTGTTTCAAGGATTCAAGCTGTTAGAGGAGAATCTAGTGCATACAGAAGCAAGCAAATGTCATCTTGAAGGAATTTGGAGATTTGCAAGCCCTGATTTGAAGGTTTCTACCATCTGTTTTCATCATTTCATCAGGTTAGTAACTTTCAAACCATGGCTCGATTTAGTTAGAATTGGTATGAATCTTTAGGTTAGAAGCATAGTATGTGGTTAGGTGAATCTTTCTGGAGAATTTGAAGCCATTTGGTGATGATTGATATAGTGACCTAATTTGTGTTTCAACCAAGAACATGATGAATATGGAGGTAGAGCCTTAGGTTTTTGGTTATAATTGATCAGTGTTAGGTGGTGAAGAAATTGGGACACTTAATTTGATGATTGATGACAATTGATGTTGGACCAAATCTTGGAGATGGAATCGTGTTTGCTGTTAGAGATGATATAAATTGATGATGATGCCATAGATGGAATCAGGGTGAAAAATGGAGCATGTTAGGGTTTTATTTTGTGATTTTTGATCAAGAATTGATGATGTTCGATTGGAGGCTGAGAGGTGTTCATAAGCATTCATCAATGGAGTTTTGGCTCCAATCTGATTCAAATGAGGAAGATAATGTCTCAGCCATTGGATGTGCGCTGACTTTTGACCAAAGCATGGATCGTGTGGATGAGATTAAGTCTCAGTTTGTGAAGGTTTTTGCTGAATACCAATGCACAATCGTTTCATTTAAGTGAAGCAATGGGCTTAATTTGGATTGTGCTATCCCCACCCCACTCACGGGCCCAATTGAATATTGCATTGCCTTATATTACTTCCTGCACCGTTTTATTTTCTTTTTTCTTTGATTTTATTTTTTCATTTTCTGACATATATTTGGGCCCAAGGCGCTTTGATACGCGCACCCCCCAGTTGGGCCCAGCTAGTTCACATGTTATGTTTTCTTGCTATCTGCACCAGCTTTGTGATATTTTTAATTCATTTTATTCATTTTATTTTACAACTTTGAAAAATCATAAAAAATTGGAAAATGATCTTTTTGACCTGGGAGTTTTTGCTACATGTTAATATTTGTTTCAAGAAAATTGTGCATAAATAAAAATATTAGTTTAGGTATTTTCTTTATTTTTTGTGAATATTTTACATTTAGTTGTTTTTTATTGAATATAGTTTGTACATAATTTTGTAGATTTTTGTTTAGCTAGCTCCCTTTACATTTTAGTGCTATTCTTTTTAGAGTAATTAGATACAAACATTAGGTACCCCTGGATTTTATTCCATATTTTTTAGGATTATTTTTAGGTAATTTTGATTAGTTGATATTAAGATGGTTTGGTTAGGGTTTATACACAACATAGGTGCACTTGAGCATTTTATTTTTGGGTTTTTAGATTGAATTAGAGTATGGGACCTATGGGGTATATAGGGTAGATATAGTATTTCCCTTAGAATTAATATTAGGCTTGTAAATATTATATTACTATTTTTAGTATATTTTACAATTGTGTGATTGTTTGGTTTGCCCATTTTTGGGGTTTATTTTGTTGTGTGGGCTTTTTGGGCATTTGCTTGGGGTGTGGGCTTGGTTTGAAGAGCATGATGGTAGAGCCTAATGAAGACAAAGTTGAAGATCAAAATCAAAACTTGATGAAGGTTGCTTGGATTGCTTGGAGTTGTTTGAAGACCATAGGACATAGGGTATAGGTAGAGCCTTAGAATAGAAATTTTCTTCATAAACATGGATGGTTTCTTTTGCCTCCATTCTTCTCAATGATTAAAAGTCTCTCCTTAATACTCAGATCTCTCCTTTGGAAGGATTAGTGACTGTATCTAGGAGATAGAACTTTGAGAGAAACAGTCTGTATTATGTTAACTTTCTGTAGGCCACCTTTGGTGTTCAACAGACTGTTTAACATTCAAAATCCTCTTATAATCATTTCTCTGTTGGAGAGTTTGCTTTGAAGAATCCCTTGAAGATTGAAGATGAAGTCCATTGCCTTGAAGACTGTTAGAAGAAGGAGCTGGTGCTGTCAGAGCTGTGCAACTATTTGAAGTAGGACTTACTGCTGCTTAGCTGTTTGATGCTGTCAACTGTTTTTCTTGAAGATTGGATGCTTATTTGAAGCTTGTAGATAGATGAAGACCTTGCTTGAAGATGTTGGTGACTTGTTGCTGTTTCTATCATATTTTGTTGTTTATAGCTGTTGGGGCTGTTTAGAGCTGTTGATGTATTGTTTGAGTTTCTTGACTGTATTGTTTGTTAGTTTTCCCCATAGGGTTGAAGTGAAGTTGTTTCACTTTGCCCATTGTTTTCTAGGTTCGAGGTTGAGTGGGACTCCCTTGCCTCGCTTGTACTGTTGCATTCATGCATTTTACTGCTTTACTGTATATATGCTGTTGCTTTTCCGTTTATCCCTTAGGATCTCTGTTTCTCTCCGCGCAAGAGAGGAATATGACAGACACTAGGTTCTCATCCATGCATGACAACATTAGGGTAGATTTGGATTCCCTTTTCAACCATAGGTTTTAGAGTTGTTGTTTCTCTTCTTTCTCAAAACAATCAGGAAAAAATACGATAAAAGGATAAACATCAATAAAAGACAGTTCTTGCGTAAAAGACTGTAAACCAATCAAAGAGTCATTTTTGTCCGCTTGGACCCGTAGTCAGGAGAAAACCTTTTTCAGAAGGATACAAAAAAACAATCAAGACAGACTTGTGTCGTACGTGGCCCGAACTACGTTTGCTCTGATCTTTCATGCTGTATGAAAGTACGTAGGCATAGGATGCGATATCCTAGCGAGCAACCTTCCCCTCCTTTCCCGTAGGTAGGCGAACTACGTTGACTCTGATTTCTCGTTCCAGACGGGAATACGTAGGCATAAAGTGCGATACTTTGCCGAGTCATTTTATCTTCTTTTTACCCCAGACCTGTAGAATAGATAGAATAACAATCTGTACCAGAAAACAAGCGTGGATCCCGTCGAGTACGACGGACGTGAGGGGTGCTAATACCTTCCCCTTGCGTAACCGACTCCCGAATCCAGGATTTGGTTGCGATGACCATTCCTTTCCCGTCTTTGCGGTAGGTTTACTTTGAGCGTTTCCTTTCCCTTAGTTGGGATAAATAACGCACGGTGGCGACTCTTCTGTTCAGCCGGCGTCGATTTTCGCAGTAGCGACAGCTGGCGACTCTGCTGGGGACTCCAACGGTTCCCTACGCGAGTCAATCCTAGCGCTTGTTTTCCCGTCGAGGATTTTGTATGGATTTACTTTTTCTGTAATTTACATTCAACATTATATTATTGTTATTATTGTTGTGGATATGAGGGAGTTCTATGATTGAGAGATAAGCTAAACCTAGGCTTGAGTGCACCTAGAATTAGAGTAGAAATTAGTGGGCGCGTGCATGCTTTGCATGTACTAGTGTCTCATGAAATCCACGCTCGAACGAGGTTCTTCTGGTTGACTTCTTTTTCAACCCTTTGGGTTGAAGGGGTTGTTGGTTAGTTGGATTGTCGACTCCGGGGACCGATCATTTGGAAGTTGGCTAAGTGAGGCCTCTTCAGGACATGATGATGCCACACCTTCTGGGTATCATATCATCCGTCTTGAAAGTCTGTGACGCCAACGATCGCATAGGATGCCATACCTTGTGTCAGTTATTAGGACACCTACCTGTGAGAGGGGTTGGGACATGCAGGTAACTTGACCTTCAGATTACCGGTTTTCTTGATTGAGATTCAGTGGTGTGAGATTTGAGAACAGTGTTGTTAGGTCTGTCAAAGACCAGGTTGGAGCATTGTGGATGGTCTTGAGCAGTTTGTGGGTCTATTTGAGGCCAGTGTTGTGGATTGGATTTCTCAGCCAGGGGCACGTGATCCCTTGTTGCATTGCTTGCATATTGCATTGTTTGCATCATCATGTGCATATCATTAACGTGTGTCTGTGCTGCAGGTGCATTTTCATACTTCCCGGTTCTAGTGCTCCGGACTTCTATCTGTTATTATGAGTACTTTAAAGAAGACTGTTGCGTATAAGTTGCCTACCCCTGATGTGACTTCTCTGTTGGGTCTGATTTCCCTAGCTGACGATGATGTGAGGAGAAGTTTTAGAAAGAGTTATGGGAAGCTACTGAATTTGGTTTGCAGACCAACTACATATGAGCTGAATGGGTTATACACGTTGATGCAGTTATATGATCCCTCCTTGAGGTGATTTATGTTCCAGGACTTCATTTTGGCTTCGACCATGGAGGAGTACGCTGAGTTTCTAGGATTGCCAGTTCAGAATAGAGCGCCCTTCATTCACTTTGATGCTAAGCCTAAGCTGGAAGACTTAGATGTTCCCTTGCATCTGGATCCTGCAGAGTTGTTGTTGACTTCCTGGCATGGAGTTTCTGGGTTTTCTCTCAATTTTTTGGTTGGCAAAGCTCAAGAATATGCCAAAAGTGGCTGCTGGATCATGTTCAACGTTGTTCTTGCCTTGTGCATTTATGGGATTATACTGTTCCCTAATCTGCCTGAGTTCGTTGATTTGGATGCATTCTACTTGTTTGCTGCAGGCAACCCGGTGCCCACCTTGATTGGAGATTTCTATCATTCCTTGCATTATAAGAATGAAAACAGAAGGGGGAAAAATGTCCATTGTTGTGTACCTTTGCTGAATATGTGGTTTGAGAGTCATCTGCCCAAGAAGGGTCCTTTTGTTGAGTCTGCACATACGGCTGAATGGTCTGAGCGTCTAATGGGGCTTTCTTCAGAAGACATCGTCTAGTTCGACAGAGATTTATTGGGGTCAGAGATTATCTTCGGTTGCGCCGGGTTTCCCAACGTTCCTTTGATTGGAAGGAAGGGATGCATTAACTACAATCCATCATTATTGATCAGGCAATTCGGTTATGCCTTGAAAAGCCCGCCAAAGGAGGAAGAAATACAGGAATCTCTGTATTTCACCGGTGACCTGAGTGGGGAATTATTGGCCAAGCTTCAGCATGCTTGGAATCATATCTGCAGAAGAGGAAAACCATTGCTAGGCAAGAATGATTGTCAAGCCTATATGCCATACAAGGTGTGGATTCAGGAGAGGGTAAGACAGGTACAGATGCCTTTTCCAGCAGTATCACGTCCTGTTCCCATTCCAGTGGAGGAACCAACTACTGTAGCTGTTGAGGTATATGAGCGGGTTGTGAAAGAAAAAGAGGACTTGATAAAGATCAATGAAGAGTTGGAGAAGGAACTGGCTCAGATGCGGAGTGAGAAGAACAAAGTTGTGCATTCCTTCCGACAGCAGACTGAGTTGGTAAACAGGCTAGGGGCTGAACTGACCGAAGAGAAAAAGAAGCGTGAACGCCTGGGAAAAGAATTCAGAAGCTCTCATGATATGTTAGAGTCCAAGAAGAAGTCACTCGATGCCGCCTACCGGGAAATCTCTTCTTGCAACAAAACGTGGAATGCTACGCTAACCAACAACAAAAAGAGGGAAGACAAATTGAAGCAGCAAATTTCTGAACTCGAAGATCAGTTGAAGGCTAGCAAGAAAAAGTATGAAGAGGAGGTGATGGCAAGATATAGTCTGCAGAACTCATTGAACAAAGCCATCGAGTGCAAGAAGGAGGCTGTGTCTCAGAAACGAAAGTTAGAGGATCGCTTCGGAGAAGGGGCACGGGAGGAATCTGCTGGTGATTTACGACGTGTTCTCAAGCGAAGAGATCTACTTGTTGAGGGTTTGCTTACCCAACCAAATCATCCCGAGACTAAGAGGTTATTAGAGGAGTACCAGACGTATGGTTGCACTTGACTATTTCATGTATTGATGTGTATGCTTTATTTGCATTGTGTTGGCCATCACCAGGATTGTTGGTTGAGGTCATGCCTTCTTATTGTACGCTCATTGATATTGTATTCCTGACTTGATGGGTTTCTTTGCAATGTATGAGGTGTTTTTTATGATTGGGCTCCGAACTTCTTATTGCTGTCACTGTCACCACACTGACACATTAGCACTAGAATTGGGGAGTGATATTCCCTAATGCACAGACACATGTCGCATTTGCATACACATTCATATTGCATTACAAGTGATTATTGAACTGTATCTCATTTCCTGCATTCTCCAGGTTTTTCCAGGATTGAAAGTCAACGTCCTCACCGATACTCTACTCGTACCAACTGCAAAAGAGTTATGGAACAGGTACAGAGCGAGATGCAGGACATGCGTGAGAAGCTGGCGCTGTTCATGCAGACGATGGAGACAATTGTGAAAGGCCAGGAAAACTTGCAAGCTCTGGTGCAGCCATTGCTAGCGAGAAATGTCGGGAATGGACACGAAGACCACAATTTTGTACGTGTTGACACCATTCATGGGGATGGTACTCCTACACCGGTAGCTCCACCTGTGACGAATATACCTGCTATGAATATGAACAATGGCACTGGCGCCAGGAACGGTAATACAGGGATCGGTAATGAGACTGTCATTAACAACGTTGGATTCGGAGATGCCAATCTGGGCAGTGATAATATTGGAGGTAATGGCTTCGGTAACAATGGATTTGGCTATAACGACCAGGGGTTTGATTATGTTAACCAGGATGGGAAGTTTGGCTTCAACGCTCCGGGTTTCGGATATGATGGATTTGGTAATGCTAATCAAGGCTATGGTGGACTCGGTAACGGAAATGGTGCTGGAATGATGTCTTTTGGACCTGCCGGGGTCGCTCAAGGGTATGGTAACAGGGGACGGGGCCCTGTGATGAATCAGACTAGATTTGGTCGTAACAATGGGTATGATGGATACGGAAATGGGAACGGTAATTGGATAGAAGACCAACAAGAAGATGCTTTCTCTGGTGGAGGTTTTGAAGGTCTTGTAGACAACACTCAGCGAATCAAGATGCTCGAGGAGCAGATGAAAGGTGTTGTGAATCAAAGTGTTGTTGGTTTAGATATGACCACAATGGGTTTGGTGCCTGGCCTGAGGGTACCGCTGAAGTTTAAAGCTCCCACATTTGACAAATATAAGGGAGATACCTGCCCGAAGGTGCATGTGTAGTCATACTATAGACGAATGTCCGCTTACTCGAACGATGAAAGAATGTTGATGCATTTCTTTCAAGACAGCTTGTCTGGTCCTTCCCTTGAATGGTACATGGGATTGGAGCCTACTCAGATAAAGACTTGGAAGCAGCTGGCTGAAGCGTTTGTGGCTCATTATAAGTACAATAGTGACCTGGCACCGAACAGGGTCCAGCTACAGGGGTTGTCGCAGAGGAAAGATGAGAGTTTCAAAGAGTATGCGCAAAGGTGGCGCGACATGGCTGCAAGGGTTCATCCTCCTTTGGTTGAGAAGGAGATGAATGATATGTTCATAGGAATGTTCACCGGTATGTTTTATGATAAGCTGTTTCCCGCCTCTTTGGGCAGTTTCTCGGATCTAATCTTGATGGGCGAGAAGGTGGAAAGTAACATTAAAATGGGGAGATTCCAAGTTGAGGAATCTACTTCAGCTGGCAGTAACAGAAGAGCTTTTGGTGGTCGCCGTCAGGGTGACACAAGTGCAGTATTCGGGGGCCGAGGCCGAGGCCGGGGCAGAGAACGGAATCAGTACAATCATCCGCAATAGGTGGCAAGCGTCACAATTCCATTTCATCAACAACCAATACCACTACAGCAGATACCACCACAGCAGCAGCAGCAGCAACAACAACAGCAGCAGAGGCCAAATCAGGGACAGAGAAGATTTCCTAACACGAGGCCGAAAAGAGTATTTGATGTACCTCCTTATACGTATGCAGAGTTACTCCAAACATTACTGGGTTTGAATTTGGTGGAAAAGAGGACTATGGCGCCAATGACGGGCACTCCTCCGTTTGGTTTTGATACGAATAAGCACTGCGAGTTCCACTCCGGGGCTCCTGGCCATGACATAGAGACTTGCCACGCATTCAAGCATGTGGTGCAAGATCTGTTGGATAGCAAGGCCATAAATTTTGGACAAGCAGGTCCGAACATAGTACAACAGCCCATGCCCAACCATGGGGCAAATGCTATTTTGACTGAGGAGGGTTTGAACCTGATCATGAATGTTGATGAACTAAAAACACTGTTGTGTGAAATAAAGAGCAGGTTACTGAAAGGAGGTGTGTATCCGGGCTGCGATGAGTTTTGTCTAGAGTGTTGGACCCAAGCTGGGGGTTGTACTGAATTGAAGAAGGGTATTCAGACCTTGATAGATGAAGGCACGTTGCAATTCGACAGAACGGCAGTTGAGAAACCTGCAGAAGAATTAGCTGATGAGCAAAGTGATGTAGATACAGTGACAATCCCACGAAAAACGATAACTATAACGGCGCCAGCCAGACGACCGCCGATCACTATCACCAAGGCAGGGCCAACACCTTATGAGAGCACTAAGGCGGTACCTTGGACTTATGGGCTGGAAGCATATTGCGATAGGGGTGAAACTTGATATCAGTAAACAGCCAGCTGAGGTTGTAGACAATGTCATCGGGACCGGAGGGATGACAAGGAGTGGGAGAATTTTTATATCGCCTGAAGTAGAGGCTGAACGATTGGCAAAAGGAAAAGGAAAAATGAATGAGGATGTCCCTGTGCAGAGGAACGAAAAAGAAACATCACTGAAAGATGTAGAAGAGTTTATGCGCCTTATCCGTAAGAGTGACTATAAGATTGTTGAGCACCTTCAACAGACTCCATCGAAGATATCCATACTGTCGCTGTTATTGTGTTCCGAAGCCCATAGGAATGCGTTATTGAAAATTCTGGACACGTCGTTTGTACCCCAAGATGTTTCTGTGAATCAGTTGGAGGGGGTGATGGCGCACGTGAATGCAGGCCATAGCTTGGGATTTACGGATTTTGATTTGACCCCGAGGGGAAGAGAGCATAACATGGCGTTGCACGTCTCAGTTGAATGCAGGGGCACGGTCATGTACCACGTGCTGGTAGATACCGGATCTTCCTTAAACGTGCTGCCAAAGAAAGCAATGATGAAATTGAACATCAGGGGAATCATTTGTACGCCTAGTGACTTAGTGGTCAGGGCATTTGATGGTACACGGAGGTCGGTCTTTGGATCCATAATGTTACCTCTGCAGGTGGGGCCGGAGATTTTCGAAACTGAATTTTACATTATGGACATCCAGCCAGCATATAGCTGTCTTCTTGGACGACCATGGATCCATGGTGCCGGGGCAGTCACATCTACCCTGCACCAAAAGGTAAAGTACATGGTGGGGGACAGTGTGGTCACAGTTTGTGGGGAGGAAGATATACTGGTCAGCCATTTGTCGTCATTCAAGTACGTAGAAGTCGACGGTGAGATTCATGAGACACCCTGTCAAGCCTTTGAAGGGTTGCGCATTAAAGACAAGGTTCCAGGGCCGAGTAAAGCATAAGAGGTGGCAGTGTCATCATACAAGGAGGCTCAGGCTCTAGTGAAGACTGGTGAGACCAAGGGCTGGGGCAAGGTTCTGGATATTCCTGTGAAGATGGACAGATTTGGGCTGGGATATCAACCGTCATCATCAACGCCTGTTGTAGGGGCACCCCGTTTCAAAGGACCAATAACAATCACGGCTAGTGGAGTATATCACGAGGCCATCAACGCTGTTTCAGATTCCGAAGAAGGAGACAGCGACTGCGACATGGACGCCTGGATTCAGCCGAGCGTGCCAGGACAAGGGCTTTGCAACTGGTCTATTCAGGAGACTGTTCCTGTGACCACCAAACAGTAATACTTTGTTTTCTTAATTGTTGAACAATCCGGTGTCCTACCCCGGGCATCGTGATCTTGCTTAGGGCCGTTCTGTTATGTACATTGCACTGTTTAATCGTTAAATAAAAAGGCGTTTTTCATGTACAAATATTGTGATCTCTGTTTTTCCTGTTTTTATTTTTTACAATAAAATGGCAACGTGGTTATTCGCTTTATACACGTTTTGAAGCATTTAACCATTCCTTTTGCAGGATAACATTTTCAGATGACATCATTGAACCGCCTATGACTCACTTCGACTTTGAGCACCCGGTATTTCAGGCCGAAGAAGAGATTGTTGAAGATGGCGAGGTTCCAGAAGAATTAACTTGGTTGGTAAAGCAAGAAGAATGAATCATTCTGCCTTATGAGGAGGTCAGTGAAATCATTAATCTGGGGTCGGAAGGGGTTGAAAGGAACATCCGTATAGGGGCCGCGCTGTAGAGCGACGTCAAGCGAAGACTGGTTGAAATGCTCAGAGAGTATAGTGATGTATTTGCTTGGTCGTACGAAGACATGCCTGGATTGGATATAGATATGGTTGTACACCGTCTGCCGCTAAAAGAAGAATGCCCGCCGGTTAAGCAGAAGCTTCGAAGAACTAGACCGGACATGGCTGTGAAGATCAAGGAGGAGGTTCAAAAGCAGTGGGATGCTGGTTTCCTAGCTGTTACGAAATATCCCTCATGGGTCGCTAATATTGTGCCAGTGCCAAAAAAGGACGGTAAAGTGAGAATGTGCGTAGATTACCGTGATCTGAATAAGGCGAGCCCAAAAGATGACTTTCCACTTCCTCACATCGATGTACTGGTTGACAATACCGCTCAATTCTCCGTATTCTCCTTCATGGATGGCTTCTCGGGCTATAATCAGATTAAAATGGCGCCAGAAGACATGGAGAAGACTACCTTCATTACGCCTTGGGGAACATTTTGCTACAAAGTGATGCCCTTCGGATTAAAGAATGCTGGGGCAAAGTATCAGCGTGCAATGACGACTCTCTTTCATGACATGATGCATAAAGAGATCGAGGTTTATGTCGATGATATGATTGCCGAATCCCAGACGGAGGAAGAGCATTTGGTGAATCTGCTGAAATTATTCAAAAGGCTTAGGAAGTTCAGGTTGAGACTGAACCCTAACAAATGCACCTTCGGGGTGAGATCGGGTAAACTGCTGGGGTTTATCGTGAGTAAAAAAGGAATAGAGGTTGATCCTGCAAAAATAAAAGCAATACAAGAGATGCCGACGCCTAAAACGGAAAAAGAGGTGCGCGGGTTTTTAGGGAGGTTGAACTACATCGCTCGGTTCATATCTCACCTAACAGCAACGTGTGAGCCGTTATTCAAGCTGTTGAAAAAAGACCAGGCTGTAACATGGAATGAAAACTGTCAAAAGGCGTTCGATAAAATAAAACAGTATTTGCAGGAGCCTCCTATTTTGATACCCCCAGTGGCAGGGAGACCCTTGATTATGTATTTGACGGTTCTTGAGGGGAGTATGGGTTGTGTTCTCGGTCAACATGACAAGACAGGGCGTAAAGAGCATGCGATATACTACCTGAGTAAGAAGTTTACTGAATGTGAATCTCGATACTCAATGCTCAAAAAAACTTGTTGTGCGCTAGCCTGGGCCGCCAAGCGTTTGAGTCAGTACATGCTGAATCATACAACCATGCTCATCTCGAAGATGGATCCCATCAAATACGTATTTGAAAAGCAGGCACTATCTGGGAGAATTTCCCGTTGGCAGATGGTTTTGACCGAATACGACATCCAGTATGTCTCACAGAAGGCTATAAAGGGGAGCGTGTTATCAGAGTATCTTGCTGAGCAGCCTATTGAGGACTACCAATCGATGAGGTTTGATTTTCCTAACGAGGATATCATGTACCTAAAGATGAAAGATTGTGAAGAACCGTTGCCGGACGAAGGACCAGAATTGGGTTCCAAATGGCAGTTGATCTTTGACGGAGCTGTGAATTCCTATGGTAGCGGAATAGGGGCAATCATCACCACTCCACATGGGTCGCACATCCCATTTACTGCTCGATTGACCTTTCCGGTTACCAATAATGAAGCCGAATACGAAGCTTGGATCATGGGGCTTGAAGAAGCCATTGATTTGCGAATCAAAAATCTGGATGTATACGGAGACTCAGCTCTGGTGGTGAATCAAATAAAAGGAGAATAGGAGACACGTCAGCCCAACTTGATACCGTACATGAATTACGCGAGGAGATTGTTGCCTTTCTTTGACAAGGTTGAATTGCATCATGTGCCGCGAGCAGAAAATCAAATGGCTGACGCCCTGATGACATTGTCTTCCATGTATAAAGTCAAATTCTGGAATGAGGCTCCCAGAATTGTTATCTCTCAGCTTGACATACCCGCCTTCGTATTTGCTATTGACGAGGCATCTGATGATAAACCCTGGTATTTTGATATCCAGAATTTCCTAAAAAACAAGGAGTATCCGGCTGGGGCATCCAGTCACGATCAGAAGACTCTCAGGAGATTGGCTGGTAATTTCTATCTGAATCCGGACGGTGTCCTGTACAAGAGAAACCACGACTTGGTGTTGCTACGTTGTGTAGACGAGAAAGAGGCGAAGTTGCTTATGGAGGAAATACATGAGGGTACATTTGGTACACATGCTGGTGGGCATGCTATGACACGAAAGCTGCTGCGGGCAGGTTATTACTGGTTAACTATGGAAACGGATTGTTTCCAGTTTGCAAAGAGGTGTCATAAATGCCAGATTTATGCAGATAAGATCCATATGCCTCCAAGTCCTCTGAATGTGATGTCATCACCATGGCCATTTTCGATGTGGGGAATTGACATGATAGGAAAGATTGAACCAACGGCATCTAACGGACACCATTTCATTTTGGTAGCAATTGACTATTTTACCAAGTGGGTGGAAGCAGCATCATATGCAAATGTGACCAAGCAGGTGGTAGCCAGGTTTATCAAACGAGATATCATTTGCAGATATTGAATCCCCGAGCGGATCATTACCGACAACGGTTCGAACTTAAATAACAAAATGATGAAGGAGCTGTGTCAGAGTTTTAAGATCGAACATCACAACTCTTCTCCTTATCGACCCAAGATGAATGGCGCTGTTGAAGCGGCCAATAAGAACATAAAGAAGATTGTTCAGAAGATGGTGGTGACCTATAAGGACTGGCATGAGATGCTACCCTTCGCTTTGCACGGTTATCGTACGACGGTACGCACATCAACCGGGGCAACCCCGTTCTCGTTGGTATATGGAATGGAAGCAGTGTTACCACTGGAGGTTGAGATTCCTTCCCTGAGGGTATTACAAGATGTCCAACTCGACGAGGCAGAATGGGTGAAAGACAGATTGAACCAGCTGAGTTTAATGGATGAGAAGAGGCTAGCTTCTCTAGCATACGGTCGTTTGTACCAGAGCCGAATGAAGAAAGCGTATGATAAGAAGATACATCCTCGGAGCTTTCAGATGGGCGACCTTGTGCTGAAAAGGATTCTCCCGCCACAGGTTGATCACAGGGGCAAGTGGACCCCTAACTACGAAGGGCCATATGTTGTCAGAAAAGTCTTTTCAGGAGGAGCTTTATTGTTGTCCACCATGGACGGTGAAGACTTTACGTCGCCTGTGAATTCGGACGCAGTTAAAAAATACTTTGCTTGAAATCGACCCGCTGGACAGAAAAAAGAGAGTCCAGGCAAAAATGGGGCATCCTGGCGAACCAAAAACAGAATAAAAGGTTCGGGCAAAAATTAGGGATAAAATCGAAAAGATGTACACTCGCGAAGTTGAAAACCTACACTGGGCGGCTTCGGCAAAAGGGGGTATCCCGGTGAACTGAAAACCCGCAAAGGGCGGTTCACGCAAAAGTTAGGGATTTAAAAAGCAAATGACTGCGGTCCGAATTTGATACTGCGGTACACATTGGTGCGGGAGAATATACCTGAGAGCTCGATTATCAGATACAATCTCTTCAGAAGTTTGAATACTGGGGAAGCGCCAGAGTCAGGCGAGTCATAGGAGGATCAGCTCATGATGTTCGTCTGCATCATGTTGCCGACATATGTGCAGATTTGATTTGTCATTGTATTTATGCTTCTTGTGCATGCTTGTATATTTGTTATGCGTAACTTCCTCTTTTCAGGAGTTACATCCAGTGTACAAAACTCTGCTCGTTCAGGGGCCCAATCAATAAAACATGTTATTCAGTATTTGATTCTTGTTCTTTACTGTTTTGTATGTGAAAAGCGCCAATGTTTAATAAAACTAGCAAGTGCATAACGTTGCTGGCCCTTGCCAATAATTGCTAAAACTTTGAGTTGACTGAAAATGATGTCGCTAACGCTAACCTGAATAGATTTGGTTGTATAGACTTGTCTTGTCTCGTTTGTGGTGTTGCAGGGTTCTTGAACATACGAAGTGGACGATCAGAAGATTGCAGTCCTAACCAGAGGCTCGTAACGAAAAGACTTGATCATTATGTGAAGTGAACCCCCCATGCAGGTCGCGCTTCATTCCTTGAAGCTGAGATGACAATGTTCCTTACTGAAGAAGGATCAAATTACCCAGCTAGTCGCAGCTTATCCGAAGGACATTCTCCAGCAGGGTCGTTTACCCTCAGCAGAGTTTGGTGATTCCAAGATTGTAGGATGTGTTCAGACAGTGTGGTGTCCCCCAAAAGGATTCCCTATCTCGAGCAGAGTTGTTTAGCCTTAGAAGATTAATATTTCCAAACTTGTGAGCTGTACCCAGACAGTCTACTCTTCCCAGTAGAGATTCCCTTCCTAGTAGGGTCATTTATTCTCCCCAACAGAGTCAGTTGATTTTCCCCAAGAGAGTCGTTTTGCCCTCAGCGGAGTTCTCTCTTTTCAGCAATTGTCTTCTTTCCTCCTAGTGGAAATCGAAGGTTAAAACTCTCCCCGACAGAGTTGGTTGTGTGTCCTGGCATTTATTTTGCCGGAATACTTTGTGATACCCGTTCACTCCCCAGTAGGGTGATATTTGTCCTCGACGGCCAAGATTGATGAAGCAAGCTTGTTAGAGCTATCCCAGCAGTTCGAGCCTGCATTTGCATCGGCATATAGTGTCATATTTGCATCCACCAAACAAAAAATGCGTAGCATTTCCATATTGTATGGAGCATTACGCCATTATCAAACATACGCATTTGGAAACATAGATCAGGTTGGTTGACCTTTTGCTTTCAGGTGTGGCTCTCAATAGGAGTATGGAGCTCTAAAAGCTCAGATATTACCCGACAATCGAGGTCTCCCTGGGAGACGTGTGATGACATAGTTCGGTTTATTATTTTCCCCACAGAGTTGCAAATTGAGGCGGTATTGTATCCTGCCAGCGGAATGTTTTCTTCAAGATTTGTTGCTGCAGCAGCGTTTCAGGTTTTCATAAAATCAAAGTTCAGAAGTAGCCACTTGTTATCAAGATGAGTGTTTGACAGTTATTTTCGGAATATCCCCAGTGGAGTTAGTTAATGCAAAGAATAGGCAAAGAAACTATGCCCGAGATAATTTTCTTGTATGATGGGCAGAAGGGTATTTTCCTGTGTGATGGGCAGAAGAAAATTTTCCTGTGTGATGGGCAGAAGTCTATTTTCCTGCGTGATGGGCAGAAGTGTAATTTTCCTGTGTGATGGGCATAAGTCTATTTTCCTGCGTGATGGGCAGAAGTGTAATTTTCCTGTGTGATGGGCAGAAGAAAATTTTCCTGTGTGATGGCCAGAAGTCTATTTTCCTGCGTGATGGGCAGAAGTGTAATTTTCCTGTGTGATGGGCAGGAGTCTATTTTCCTGCGTGATGGGCAGAAGTGTAATTTTCCTGTGTGATGGGCAGAAGTGTATTTTCCTGCGTGATGGGCAGAAGTCTATTTTCCTGTGTGATGGGCAGAAGTGTATTTTCCTACGTGATGGGCAGAAGTCTATTTTCCTGTGTGATGGGCAGAAGTGTATTTTCCTGCGTGATGGGCAGAAGTCTATTTTCCTGTGTGATGGGCAGAAGTGTATTTTCCTGCGTGATGGGCAGAAGTCTATTTTCCTGTGTGATGGGCAGAAGTGTATTTTCCTGCGTGATGGGCAGAAGTCTATTTTCCTGTGTGATGGGCAGAAGTGTATTTTCCTGCGTGATGGGCAGAAGTCTATTTTCCTGTGTGATGGGCAGAAGTGTATTTTCCTGCATGATGGGCAGAAGTCTATTTTCCTGTGTGATGGGAGAAGTGTATTTTCCTACGTGATGGGCAGAAGTCTGTTTTCCTGTGTGATGGGCAGAAGTGTATTTTCCTGCGTGATGGGCAGAAGTCTATTTTCCTGTGTGATGGGCAGAAGCGAATTTTCTTGTGAGATGGGCAGAAGCGTATCCCCGTATTGATAGGCGGATGAAGATTTTCCTGTGATATAGACATAAGTGTGTTCCCGTATTGGATAGGCGGATGAAGTTTTCTTTTGATGTAAACAGAATAGTGTTCCCGTATTGGATAGGCGGATGAAGTATTACTAAATCGATGCATGTTTCCCGTGAGAGATAGGCGGATGAACTCCTCAGTATCTAGACGGATGATTTCCTCGTAAGGAGCATAGTATGTGTCCCATGACAAAACAGAATTGCATTCTTATATTCGGCCAAAGTACTTCTCCCAGTAAAGTCAATTCCGGTATTGACAAGATAGTGTTGAAATCATATTTGTAGATAGTGTTCCCCAGATAATGGTGCAGTTTATTTCGCAATTTATGTTTTGCAGTTGGCAAATTTTCGGGTTTATTGGTATTCAACCGTCTCGTACCTCGATTGTTTGAAGGCTCCGGGCGTTTCACCCAGTCGGGTCCAAGCCATTTGAATAGGGGCAGCTGTTGCACCCTAAAATTTGACCAACTTGTTTTACCTGATTTGTGTTTTCATAGCTTTATCATTTGCATAGTAGATCATATACATAGTTCATTCATTTGCATAGCATAGCATGGGCAAGCCATCCAACAGGGGATCAAGTGCCATTCCCATCCTAAGAAGCATATCCAAAAGGTTTTTATTCAAGTTCAAGCCTATGCAAGTCACCAAGAAAGAAGGCGAAGCTTTGAGAAGTTAATAGATCAAACAGTAGATCTATAGCCTATCTGGGGAGTATTTGAAGATCATCAAAGGGGTTGTGAGCTATGAACTGAGGCATGGAATGTGTGTAGACATAATGGAAGACCCTGAGGGTCATTTTGAAAGTGAGACAAGTTATTGGTATGGTTACAAGAGCTACAGTTGAAGACAGTCAACTAGGGTTTCACCTAGGTTAACCCTAGGTTTAATGCTTGATTGAAGGGCATCAAGGCCTATTTGAAGGATGTGGGATTCATCATTTGATATGTGGATATGGATGTGGTGTTGTGCCAAGGAGAAATCAAAAGAAATCAAGAAGAAGAGAAGTTTCTAAATTAGGGTTTCTGTGTAAAATCCCCTGATTCAGGTCAAACTTCCAAGCAAAATAATTCAAAATACAAGTCTCAAATGGATCTTTGGCCAACATGAAACTTGTAGAGAATCTCAATACCTTTAATTTGAGTGGTGGAAGGCATCAAGGAGATTTATAGAATTCAAGTTATGGTTCTTGCAAGTTACAGGTCATCTGAGGACACTGAAATTTATCTGTGAAAGTTACTTGACTTCCAAGAAACTTTTTCCCTACAAGGATTTGCCAAATGGATTCTTGGTAAACATGAAAATTGTTCCTCATGATCTTAGCTTTCTAGAAAGGTATGGTATGCCTCATTCTGATTTGTGGAACTCTACTTATGATCTTGACAAGCCAGGGGTATTTTGGGAAAGTAAGATTATAGGTCATTTCAAGCATATGCCTAAAACTCCCACTTGCAAACTTCAAATGGAAAAATGTTCAACATCAAACTTGCTCAAAATGATGTTTTGAGTCTAGGTAAGAGGTCATGATAGTTTGGAAATGCATGGAACTCAAAATGATAAAATTGACCAAATATGGAAGGTAAAAGTCCATTTTCAAGTGACCAAATTTGGGATTTTTTTGATCCAAGGCTAAAATGCATCATGTGATATACCAAATTGAAGGGAAAACATATTTTGAGATCATTGACATCATTGGATTTTGAATTTGAGGTCAAGAAATTGGGCTTATCATTGGTTACTTATATAAGAAGTTACACTTGCCAAACCAAGCTAGGAGTGGATTACAATGCAAGGAACCATCCAAGCACATTCTAATTCTCATTTGGAGAGAAATTCAAGCCTTGTTCATGTGCTGTAACAGTCCAAACTCCAACTGGTTTTTTGAACTCATTAAAGGATTTACCATGACATGAGATATCCAATTTCTCATAGGATCATTCCAGCACTCTCTAGAAGTTTCTAACATCACCTATAAAGTCATTTGAGCTGATCTAAATCAGGGTTGGGATTCATTTGGTGCCAAACTCAGAGATTGAAATTCATCTTCTTCCATTGCAATTCAATTTCGTTTTCTCAAAATTCTTCACCATTCTTTCACATTTTTGATTCAATTCAATTCAATAATCATCACTGAGTGTGTAGAGATCAAAATCAGAGTGAATCCATGGTTGAATCGAGTTCTTGAAGTTGAACTTTCACACCTACAACTGAAATTCTGTTTCAAGGATTCAAGCTGTTAGAGGAGAATCTAGTGCATACAGAAGCAAGCAAATGTCATCTTGAAGGAATTTAGAGATTTGCAAGCCCTGATTTGAAGGTTTCTACCATCTGTTTTCATCATTTCATCAGGTTAGTAACTTTCAAACCATGGCTCGATTTAGTTAGAATTGGTATGAATCTTTAGGTTAGAAGCATAGTATGTGGTTAGGTGAATCTTTCTGGAGAATTTGAAGCCATTTGGTGATGATTGATATAATGACCTAATTTATGTTTCAACCAAGAACATGATGAATATGGAGGTAGAGCCTTAGGTTTTTGGTTATAATTGATCAGTGTTAGGTGGTGAAGAAATTGGGACACTTAATTTGATGATTGATGACAATTGATGTTGGACCAAATCTTGGAGATGGAATCGTGTTTGCTGTTAGAGATGATATAAATTGATGATGATGCCATAGATGGAATCAGGGTGAAAAATGGAGCATGTTAGGGTTTTATTTTGTGATTTTTGATCAAGAATTTATGATGTTCGATTGGAGGCTGAGAGGTGTTCATAAGCATTCATCAATGGAGTTTTGGCTCCAATCTGATTCAAATGAGGAAGATAATGTCTCAGCCATTGGATGTGCGCTGACTTTTGACCAAAGCATGGATCGTGTGGATGAGATTAAGTCTCAGTTTGTGAAGGTTTTTGCTGAATACCAATGCACAGTCGTTTCATTTAAGTGAAGAAATGGGCTTAATTTGGATTGTGCTATCCCCACCCCACTCACGAGCCCAATTGAGTATTCCATTGCCTTATATTACTTCCTGCACCGTTTTATTTTCTTTTTTCTTTGATTTTATTTTTTCATTTTCTGACATATATTTGGGCCCAAGGCGCTTTGATACGCGCACCCCCCAGTTGGGCCCAGCTAGTTCACATGTTATGTTTTCTTGCTATCTGCACCAGCTTTGTGATATTTTTAATTCATTTTATTCATTTTATTTTACAACTTTGAAAAATCATAAAAAATTGGAAAATGATCTTTTTGACCTGGGAGTTTTTGCTACATGTTAATATTTGTTTCAAGAAAATTGTGCATAAATAAAAATATTAGTTTAGGTATTTTCTTTATTTTTTGTGAATATTTTACATTTAGTTGTTTTTTATTGAATATAGTTTGTACATAATTTTGTAGATTTTTGTTTAGCTAGATCCCTTTACATTTTAGTGCTATTCTTTTCAGAGTAATTAGATACAAACATTAGGTACCTCTGGATTTTATTCCATATTTTTTAGGATTATGTTTAGGTAATTTTGATTAGTTGATATTAAGATGGTTTGGTTAGGGTTTATACACAACATAGGTGCACTTGAGCATTTTATTTTTGGGTTTTTAGATTGAATTAGAGTATGGGACCTATGGGGTATATAGGGTAGATATAGTATTTCCCTTAGAATTAATATTAGGCTTGTAAATATTATATTACTATTTTTAGTATATTTTACAATTGTGTGATTGTTTGGTTTGCCCATTTTTGGGGTTTATTTTGTTGTGTGGGCTTTTTGGGCATTTGCTTGGGGTGTGGGCTTGGTTTGAAGAGCATGATGGTGGAGCCTAATGAAGACAAAGTTGAAGATCAAAATCAAAACTTGATGAAGGTTGCTTGGATTGCTTGGAGTTGTTTGAAGACCATAGGACATAGGGTATAGGTAGAGCCTTAGAATAGAAATTTTCTTCATAAACATGGATGGTTTCTTTTTCCTCCATTCTTCTCAATGATTAAAAGTCTCTCCTTAATACTCACATCCCTCCTTTGGAAGGATTAGTGACTGTATCTAGGAGATAGAACTTTGAGAGAAACAGTCTGTATTATGTTAACTTTCTGTAGGCCACCTTTGGTGTTCAACAGACTGTTTAACATTCAAAATCCTCTTATAATCATTTCTCTGTTGGAGAGTTTGCTTTGAAGAATCCCTTGAAGATTGAAGATAAATTCCATTGCCTTGAAGACTGTTAGAAGAAGGAGCTGGTGCTGTCAGAGCTGTGCAACTGTTTGAAGTAGGACTTACTGCTGCTTAGCTGTTTGATGCTGTCAACTGTTTTTCTTGAAGATTGGATGCTTATTTGAAGCTTGTAGATGGATGAAGACCTTGCTTGAAGATGTTGGTGACTTGTTGCTGTTTCTATCAGATTTTGCTGTTTAGAGCTGTTGGGGCTGTTTAGAGCTGTTGATGTATTGTTTGAGTTTCTTGACTGTATTGTTTGTTAATTTTCCCCATAGGGTTGAAGTGAAGTTGTTTCACTTTGCCCATTGTTTTCTAGGTTCGAGGTTGAGTGGGACTCCCTTGCCTCGCTTGTACTGTTGCATTCATGCATTTTACTGCTTTACTGTATATATGTTGTTGCTTTTCCGTTTATCCCTTAGGATCTCTGTTTCTCTCTGCGCAAGAGAGGAATATGACAGACACTAGGTTCTCATCCATGCATGACAACATTAGGGTAGATTTGGATTCCCTTTTCAACCATAGGTTTTAGAGTTGCTGTTTCTCTTCTTTCTCAAAACAATCAGGAAAAAATACGATAAAAGGATAAACATCAATAAAAGACAGTTCTTGCGTAAAAGACTGTAAACCAATCAAAGAGTCATTTTTGTCCGCTTGGACCCGTAATCAGGAGAAAACCTTTTTCAGAAGGATAAAAAAAAACAATCAAGACAGACTTGTGTCGTACGTGGCCCGAACTACGTTTGCTCTGATCTTTCATGCTGTATGAAAGTACGTAGGCATAGGATGCGATATCCTAGCGAGCAACCTTCCCCTCCTTTCCCGTAGGTAGGCGAACTACGTTGACTCTGATTTCTCGTTCCAGACGGGAATACGTAGGCATAAAGTGCGATACTTTGCCGAGTCATTTTATTTTCTTTTTACCCCAGACCTGTAGAATAGATAGAATAACAATCCGTACCAGAAAACAAGCGTGGATCCCGTCGAGTACGACGGACGTGAGGGGTGCTAATACCTTCCCCTTGCGTAACCGACTCCCGAATCCATAATTTGGTTGCGATGACCATTCCTTTCCCGTCTTTGCGGTAGGTTTACTTCGAGCGTTTCCTTTCCCTCAGTTGGGATAAATAACGCACGGTGGCGACTCTTCTGTTCAGCCGGCGCCGATTTTCGCAGTAGCGACAGAGATGCCCTGTTTTTTAAAGATATATACAATATATTTCCTCAGTTATTTTAAAATATGAGGGGTAAACTTATTTAGTGTACATGCTTCAAATCGCAACAACTTCAGATTATGTTTTTATCTCATTAAAAGTGGCACATTCTTGAATATTTATTTTTTAGTCTAAAAATATGTCACTTTTCACCTCAATTTTCTTTCCAATTAAGGTAAATATGTTTCTCTGATATATATATATATATATATATATATATATATATATATATATATATATATATATATATATATATATATATATATATATATATATATATATATATATATATATATATATATATATATATATATATATATATATATGTATATATATATATATATATATATGTATATATATATATATGTATATATATATATATATATATATATATATATATATATATATATATATATATATATATATATATATATATATATATATATATATATATATATATATATATATATATATATATATATATATATATATATATATATATATATATATATATATATAACCTTAACTTGTAGCATTCAATTTAGCTTTTCTAAACAACACAAATAGATCCCTAATGAAGAGCCCTAAACAACGAGAGCCATAAACACATATCATCAAAATGAATATGTTATGTGTTTAGGGCTCTCATTTCTTCTTCAGAGATCCAAATCATTTTCTCTTACTTCTTCAGAGATCTGGTACGTCAAATATCACTACTAATATTGTTGTTGTTATTGTTGTGTTACTGAAATCTAAAACCTTAGAGATTTTCCGTTGTAGTTTTTTTTATTTAAACAAATTTATGTTATAGGTTTATTGATGTTGTCATTCTTGTTGTTAAGACTCATTGTTGAGACCATAAACCCTATAGGCTTAATCTTCTTGTCATTGTTGTTGTTGATAATTAGACAAATTTATGTTATAGGTTTATTGATGTTGTTGTTTTATATTGTTGAGACCCTAAACCCTAGAGGTTGTTTATTGATGTTGTTGTTGATGTTGTTGGTTTTCTTTTTGTGTTGCTATTTAATGTAAGTTGTTGTTTTAAGTTGAGTTTATTAAATCTATATGTTGTAGTCTAGTTGTTATTATTGCGTTTAAATTTTATATTGATATTATGATTTTTTGTGATTCTTTGTGCAATTACCATCTTCATCTGTCGAGTTAAGTTTGTTATATCTAATATGAATTTTTTGTTTCACTAAACCCTTTTTGAAAATATATACTATTAAATTGATCTTGGAAAGAATCATATGAAAAAATATGTTGTATTAGAAACATATTTTACAATGATTAATGTTTTTCTAGAACTCTACAACTAAACCATTTATCTCATACTCTTTTATTGTTAAAATCTCTAGAATATTTCTTGTTTTTTTTCAACTTTCTTCCATATTTGTTCATTTTTCAAAGTATTAAATTTTATGATTTCAAGAATGAATTAGTAGAAAAGTAAGTGTTGAATAAAGAACTTGAAATATTAAAGATATTTTAACCATGAAAGAATGTGAGATGAGTTACAAGATGCTTCAAAATAATTAATCGATGTAAGTTGCTCTTTAAATATAACACAATTGTTTATATAATTATTTTCCTAATCAACTTTTAGAAGTTATATGTTGAGTATAGGTTTTAATAAAATAAGAATCAACATTAGATTTAATATACTCAATTAGTTTACCTGTCAGTCTTATGAGAAAACGAAGGTGAAAAAGTGGTATACCCGTCGGTGAAATGTCAAAACTGAGAGGACATGTGTTTTCGCCATTTCATAATTTCAAAAAGGTCTCCATGGGGATCGAACCCATGACCTTTACACATTACTCGTCAGATTTTTTTTTTAAATCGAGAGGTAAAATATGCACTTTTCATTACGCCCTTTGTTATCTCGCCTGTGAAACTGGAGTAAGACCTCTTTTTCAACCAAGGTAAAAGGTGTTTTTTGCTGTAGTGCATCAAATACTTTTTCACTTCAATTTCACAACATTTTATTTATTATTTATACATCATCAAAAACATAATTAATATATCCAAACATCATATATTACCTATGCATCACAATTAAGTTCATCGATTCATCTAAATCCATCGACACAAAAATAATTGTTATTATGACATATCAATTACAATCATAACATTTTCACAAATAATTATATTTACCAACAATATTTCACAGATCAAACAATTATAGCATCTCGATTTCATCACATCAAATTCACCATTTTTCCTAATAATTATGTAACTTATACCATCACATAGCACTTATCATATGTATACACATAAAAGTAAATTAATTCATAATCTAAAACATATATTCAAACAAAGTCATTTGCAACCACAATAACATCACTAACACATTATTACCAAAAAATTTCAAATCAATTCATTCATCACATTTGTTCAACTCACAATTTTATCGATTATCAATTAATTATGATAATTAGGTAACTATAACATTTTTTTGAACAACAAAAGAACAAAAATACTTCTTTTTAATGATTTTGTTGTCCAACTATAAAGTTAACCACTGACACCAGCTATGAATAAAAATGTTATACATGGTGGCTCAACTAAACCCATCAACGAATAGTAAATTGAATTGGATAAGTTTTATGATTTTTGAATTTGCTACAAATTAGCTATGATTTTAACTACAAATTAGCTAGGAATATTTATGGATTTAAGTGTGGTATTGAACTTAGCCATGTGGCATGCCATGTTAGCATCTTTGCCACGTTGGCACTGCCACGTGCAAGCCCATTCCTCACAAAAAAATCACGTGACAATTCCACGTCAGCTTCTATTAACGGACATTGACAGAGGAGACTAAAAGTGTGGACGTAAAACATTAGGAGGACCATTCTTTGAAGGAAATTTTTTGAGGTACTAAAAGTGAAAAGTGACAATATTTATGAGCACCAAAAACTTATTTAATCATAATTATATTTACCAATAATACTTCTTCAAATCAAACAATCATAGTATCTCGATTTCATTATGTCAAATTCACCATTTTTCATTATCATTTTTTAACTCATACCATCACATATCACTTAGCATATCTATACACACATAAGTAAATGAACTCATAATCTAACACACATATTTACACAGAATCAATTACAACTCCAATAACATCACTAGCACATTATTACGAGAATTTATTACATCAATTTATTTATCACATCTACTCAACTCATAATTTTGTTGATTATCAAATGATTATGGCTAGTGACTTATTTCCTAAGTCGGTTACTACTGGTCGGTTGAAGCTCGTTGATAGAATTTTACAGTGGTTAGTATCTCACATCCTTCGCTTTAAGAAGGGAGGTTACTCCAGGGTCGACCAGGCTGAGGTACACTTGGTGTACATTTTGAAAAAGAAAATTAAAATTAGTTGGCCTTATTATATTGCGAGCAGGATTTATGCTTTGACGAATTCTGGGAGAGGTACTGATTTATCCTATGTCTCGTTCATTCAAAGTGTGCTTAACCGTGTTGACGTGCTTGCCCAAGGGATTCCGTATATGTCTTTGACAGCAGATCAAGAATTATTTCAAAAGACCTTGACAATGATGGGTTATTTGTGGGATAAAGAAGAGAAACGCTACAGGTTCATAGTGAAGGCCTCTAGCTCACATATCCAAGAGTCAGATGAAGATGAAGAAGCAGAGGAAGAAGAAGAAGTCGCTCATGCAATGGAAACCGACCACAATGACACTGAACAAGATAATAGTGGCTTGTTGGATCAATCACCTCCTATGGATCCCTATGCAAATCAGGGATTGGGTGAGTGGCAATAAACCGGATGGACCTCTCTTGGTTCAGCCTATATGTCTTCAACAAACAACTGAAACCAGCAAAAGTCCTTTTACATGCCACCCCTTCCTCTGTGCCCTCAACAAAACAATGATGAAGTACTTGAGATGTTGAGAAATATGCAACTCCAACAACCAAATTTTGTTACCGCTCAAGATAAACGGTACACGGCATTGAAGAACCAAATTAAGGATTAGACCGACAACTTTAATTTTTTCGCCACCACCGTCATGGATTGTTTTGATACTATGGCGCCTGAAACTGTTGCAACTCACAACCGAGCTCTTACGACAAGTTTCAGCATTTTCAACAGGGTTGTTTTGAAACTCACTGAGCGATTGGATGAGCAACAACCTCCACCACCTCCAGACTATCATTTCAGAGGGAGGGACCATCCATTTAGGGGTAGAAGACCTTGAGGATGATGTTTTTTAGTTGTATTACATATCATGTTATCTTTCGTTCATCTCATATTATGTTTACCTATTTTTATGTTTGTTTGAGACTTGGAGATATTTTTGAACATGGTGTTTGTTTAATGCATTTCACTTTTTCTATATGCTTCTCGTCCTATTTATCTTCATATTATTTTCCATTAACTTTATTTTATGTGAATGTTTGTTAAATTGTATCTGTTGCAAAATATGTGATTTTGTTCAATTGAATATATTGTGTTTCTCTTTGACCTTGTGCCTTTATCTTTTTGATGTTGTCAAAGGGGGGGAAGATTCTAAGCAAAAGCAACAATTCATCTTACAAAGATTGATCAGACACTACAACATTTGTTGTCTCTGACAACACTTTTTTAGGTAACATGTAAAAATTGTTGTCTAAAATTCGTATAGGTAACGATTTATGGTTGTTGACAAAAATAAATTTGCAACCCTTGATAATCGTTACCTAAAATACTTTTGGGGACGTTTTTGGAGCATCATTCTTTTATTTTTTTTGGCAGCGATTGTTAATTGTGCCCTTAACTATTTTTGGGGACGATTTAGAAGCGTTATTATACTATTTCTTTAGCAATGTTTGATAATTGTCCCCTTAAATACTTATGAGGACATTTTTAAATTGTTACATTAGTTCTTATAAAAAGCTACATTCCTTCAACGTTGCATAAAATTTTAGACACATCAAATTTTTAGTGCCAATTTTCCTTCCAAACGTATACACTAAAAAACAAATATTTCCCTCTAAACATTATTTAAAAGAAATTTAATATATAAAATCATTTAACACTTAATATAATAATAAATTATGCAAAAACTTTATACATATCATTTAAAAAAAAGTTAAACATATAAAAAATTGAAAAAAAAAATGAAAAAAAAAATTGAAAAGGAAAACGTGATGAGGTTCTCCTAGCTTTATTCAAACATTCCACCGCCGATCTCATCCAAAATCCGCCGTGTGATCTCACCACTACCAAACCAACAACCACCTCGACGAATTTCTCAAATCCTCAACCGTTGACGATGACGCCTTTCGTTCTGGCATCTTACCCCTTTCCCTCATCGTAACCGCTCACTGTAATCCCGCTCATCGCACCACCTTCGAGTCCATCGACATCACCGTCCTTTCTTCCAACGAGACGTATTCAATTTCATCTCTTTTACTCTTTATTATATCTGCGTTTTAATTTTATAGTTTTCTGATTGATTCTCACTAGATCGTGCGAGCGAGCAAGCGAGCAACGTCGTTGTTTTCTCAGTTAAACCTCAATAAGGTATTTCCTTGATTTCAGTGTGGTTTGAGAAAGAAACTTCGTAGTTTTATTGACTAGCTTTGTTGTTTTTGTTGTAGAAAAGGACGTTGTGTTGAAATTGAAGTCACTCCTGACTAAGGAGAATCTTTTGGTTCTGTTGCTGCTAGAATCAAGTTGAAAGGTCTTTAGGTAATGAAATTTAGTCCTTGTTCACCTTCATTTCTGAATCTAGAGTCTAAATCATTAATATCATTATTAGATATGGTGTCAACGTGGTGTTTTCGATTTCCGTATTCTACAGTTTATACATATTACATATAGTCTATGTCTATTTGCTGAAAATAATTTATGACATTGTAGAGAATACAATAAGAACATGAATGCTTCATTCATTTTAGCTTATATATATTGGGAGAAATATATGAATTTTGGGTAAATTTTACTCAGACTAAATTGTGACTTCTACAATTTTGATTGAGCACATGTCCAAAAACATGAAGATTCATAGGTGGTTCTTGTATTTAGATAAGAAAATCTCTAATTTTATGAAAAATAAACACTACGCCAGATTTGATTTTTAGCAGCGCACAAAAGACAGCGCTTTTAAAAAAAGCGCTGCTAAATAGTCAGTAAAAAAAAAAGAAAAAAATACCTACCAAAGACAGCGCTTTTTTAAAAAGCGCTGCTAAAAGGGGACCCTACGAGAGCGCTTTTTTTATAAAGCGCTGCTATATGTCATTGCTAATGCACCCTATGAAAGCGCTTTTAAAAGCGCTGCTAAAGGCCTTTAAAAAGCGCTGCTAAAGGTATTAGTATAATAATTTTTATATACCCTCCAGAATTGTAAACGAAACAGAACACGCGTTTTTTCGTTTTCTTCTTCGTTTCTTCATTTCTCCATTGCCCTATCTTCCATTTTCGCCCTCCGTTGAAGCTTTCGTCGCCGTCCGTTTGCGCCGCCGTCTTCCATTTGTTTTCGCCGCCGTTCGCCGTTCCCTTTCGCCGCCGTTCACCGTTCGTTCTCCTCCACCGTTACGGTAAATCCGCGACTGTTACGGCATTTTTATGGATTATTGTCTTAGTATTGCATTTTTCTGGATTAGATGATGTTAGTGCTACTTCTTTCTGAGTTATTGACTTGTTTTTGTTGATACCATTGATGAGCATTACTCTTTTGATATTGGCTTGAGTTTTGTATGGAAGGTGTTTGTTGAAATGCCACAATGAATTTTGAGCTTTATAAATTAGTTTAGAATAATTTAGTCCATTACCAAAATTTTTGAGAGTATGCTTTAATAATTTAGAATAGTTTAAAATCATATTAATGCAATAGTTTAGAATAGTTTAGAATAATTTAGTCCATTTCCACCATTTTTGAGAGTATGATTTAATAGTTTAGAATAGTTTAAAATCATATTAATGAAATAGTTTAGAATAGTTTAGAATAATTTAGTCCATTTCCACCATTTATGAGAGTATGCTTTAATTTAGTCCATGTCATTTTGAGCATTATAAAATAGTTTAGAATAGTTTAAAATCATATTAATGAAAGTATGCTTTAATAGTAGAATAGTTTATTATAGTATATCTACTTTTTTTTAATATGATTTGTTTTGTTGGATTATCTAGTTGTTTTTTTTTGGTTAATTATTAATATGATTTTAATAAAATGTATATATTGTCTGTTATAGGGGTTACCTGAGAAGAGCAAGGTTGTGATTGTTTCCAAGCATCCTACTGTACAACTTTCTTAGAAGTTAGTGATTTCTTTACAGGTATTCTCTGTTTTTGCCTAACTTTCATAGTATGGATAAAAATTGGATGTCTGTTAATCGATTGTCAAAAGAGTACGAGAATGGGGTATCGAACTTCGTTAAGTTTGCTGTTGAACACGCCAAAGACCCCAGTAGGATCACATGTCCTTGCTTAGGTTGCTGTTATGGGCGTCGAATTGACGCGGTTCAGTTGGAATCTCATTTAATGAGACATGGAATTGATCAAAGTTACACATGTTGGACATTACACGGTGAGATAAGTAACGAGAATGTTGAACCCCAGAACAATACGACCTCTACTTCAAAGGACAATGGTAGGGATACATACGATTGTGATCGAGTCGAAGATATTGCAGAAGCACTTGAAGAAGATCTTAAAGATTGTCCAAAGATGTTTGAGAGGTTGGTAAGCGATGCAGAGAAGCCGTTGTATAAAGGTTGCACTACTTTCACAAGATTGTCTGCGGTATTAAAGTTGTACAACTTAAAGGCGGGTAATGGATGGTCGGATAAAAGTTTCACAGAATTGTTAGCCCTACTTCAAGAGATGCTTCCGGAGGATAATGTTCTTCCCAATCGAACCTATGAAGCTAAAAAAATGTTATGCTCTATTGGTATGAACTATGATAAGATACATGCTTGTCCAAATGATTGCATTTTGTTTCGAAATGAGTATGCATCATTAAACGAGTGTCCTAAATGCGGTGTATCTCGGTATAAGAAGAAGTTGTCACCAGCAAAAGTCTTATGGTATTTTCCTATAATTCCGAGATTCAGACGCATGTTTCGTAGTGAAACAGATGCGAAACACCTTACTTGGCATGCAGATGATAGAATTATAGATGGGAAGTATCGACATCTGGCAGATTCACCACAGTGGATGAAAATTGATAATGATTATCCTGATTTTGGAGAAGAAGCTAGAAACCTTCGCTTGGCATTATCGACTGATGGAATGAATCCGCACGGTCTGCAAAGTATATCCCATTCCACCTGGCCTGTAATTCTTATGATTTATAACCTACCTCCATGGCTATGTATGAAGCGTAAGTACATGATGTTATCTATGTTAATTTCTGGCCCTAAACAACCAGGAAACGACATAGACGTATACCTGACACCTTTAATCGAAGACTTAAAAAGTTTGTGGGAGAACGGTGTGGAGGTTTATGATGGATATAGGAAAGAAAATTTTAATTTGAGGGCCATGTTGTTTGGCACAATTAATGATTTCCCAACATACGGAAATCTATCGGGGTATAGCATTAAAGGTCAATGTGCGTGTCCTATCTGTGAAGAAAACACAGATTGGACGCGGTTGGAATTTGGTCAGAAGAATGTCTTTCTTGGTCATCGTAGATTCTTAAGTTCTAATCATCAGTACCGTGGGTGGAGACAAGAATTCAATGGAAATTCAGAACAACGTAGAGCACCACCTACATTGACCGGCGATCAAATTTTTGCAAAGGTGAAAGATGTGAGTACTCAGTTTGGCAAGCCTTTTGCTCATACGCTTACCACGCGTGGGTGGAAGAAGAGGTCAATTTTGTTTGAGTTGCCGTATTGGAATTCGTTGTATGTACGACATTTTCTTGATGTTATGCATATTGAAAAAAATGTATTTGAAAGTGTTATTGGTACGTTACTCAATATACAAGGAAAGTCTAAGGATGGCCTTAAAGCAAGAAAAGACTTGGTAGCAATGGGAATAAGAAATGAATTAGGACCCCAGAAGAAAGGAAATCGCACTTATCTACCACCTGCTGCATATACTTTGTCTAGAAAGGAGAAAAAGATAATGTGTAAGTTTCTGAGTGAAGTTAAAGTTCCAGAAGGATACTCTTCAGATATTAGAAGACTTGTTTCTATGAAAGACCTAAAGTTAAAGAGTTTAAAGACACATGATTGCCATGTTCTTATGGAACACTTTCTACCAATAGGTATACGTTCTATTTTGCCAGAAAAAGTGAGAGGCGCAATAACAAAATTGTGTTTCTTTTTCAGATCTATTTGTAGTAAGGTGATCGATCCTGCGATCTTACCAACATTGCAAAAAGATATAATTATTACTTTGTGTGAGCTTGAAATGTATTTTCCTCCGTCATTCTTTGACATAATGGTACATCTAGTTGTGCATCTCGTGAAAGAGACACAACTGTGTGGACCTGCATATATGAGATGGATGTATCCAGTTGAACGTTATATGAAAATATTGAAAGGGTATGTGAAAAACCGAAGTCGACCAGAGGGATGTATTGTTGAACGATACATTGTTGAAGAAGCTATTGAGTTTTGTACTGAATATTTGTCCAACGTTCAATCCATTGGCCTCCCAAAATCTGATGTTGTTGAAAAAGTAGTAGGTAAACAGTTAATTGGAAATAAAGTTGTGACAGTTTCAAGGGATGAACGGGAGCAAGTGCATTTATATGTTCTGCACAATGACATTGAGGTTGAGCAGTACGTTAAATTGCACAAGGACGTTCTCCGAGGTTTAAATCTGAATAGAAATGAAAATTGGATAGTACGTGAGCACAATCGAAGTTTTATAACATGGTTCAAAGAGCATATTTATTCAAAGTTTTATTCTGATCCCGCTTCAATAACAGAAAGGTTGAGATGTTTAGCATATGGTCCAACTTTGCATGTGTTTTCTTATAGCGCATACGCAATTAATGGATACACATTTTATACCAAGGAGCAAGATGATAAAAGTACAATGCAAAATAGTGGTGTCACTGTGCTTGCCGAATCAATGCACATTTCCTCGTATTTTGGGGTAATCGAGCGCATTTGGGTGTTTGATTATGAGAAGTTTCAGATTCCTATCTTTGGATGCAAGTGGGTTGAAAGTAATAGTGGCATACGTATGGATAAGTCAGGTTTTTTGCAAGTGGATCTTAATAAGGTGGGGTACAAAGATGAGCCTTTTATTCTAGCCACGCAAGCTAAACAAGTGTTCTATGTCACTGATCCGAAAAGTACGAAATGGTCTATAGTTCTTTTTTCCAACAAAGTAATCAACGATAACATTGTAGAAAAGGGGGAGGTTGATGTTGAGAATGAATCTTATGTTAGGGATGATCCAGATGAGAATATTATAGCAGACGAATCATATATTAGAAATGATCATAGCGAGGGAATTTGGATCAATCCATCCGTCCGTGTTGTTAAGAGACAAGTAAAGCACCTTCGAACTAAAAAAAGAAAAAGATGTTAAAGGTACTTGTAAAATTACATATTGTCTCATTCAATAAAATAACATATTATTTCTTATTTATATGTTTCTTATGTGTATATATATATATATATATATATATATATATATATATATTTCTTATTTACATATTTGAATGTCATTCATTTGATACTTTAGTTTTCCTGAATTACAGGTATATTATGGCCAACAATGAAGATTGAAAGAAATTAAAGTAGAATTGTATAATTTGTGATGTTGAATTTCGAGTTGAGAATTGTATATAATTTGTGATGTTGAATTGTGAAGCTTTTGAATTATATATATTAAAGTGGAATTGTATACAATTTGTGATGTTGAATTGTGAAGCTTTTGAATTATATATATTAAAGTGGAATTGTATATAATTTGTGATGTTGAATTGTGCATATAATGCCAAAGTGTTGAATTGTGCACATAATGCCAAAGTGTTGAATTGTGTATATAAAGCCAAAGTGCTGAAATAAAGAGCTAAATTATATAAGCAGGTATTGTAATATAAGCAGGTTTATTGAAAAATATATAAAAAATGCCATTAATCAGGAATTTTTTTTTCTTCAAAACATGCACATTAGACAGCGCTTTTATGTATAAGCGCTGCTAAAGGGGACAGAGAAACTGCTAAAAAAGCGCTGCTATAGGTGGGGAAAGAGGGGTCTAAGACAGCGCTTCCATAAAGCGCTGCTAAAGGGGGGGGTCTAAGACAGCGCTTTAGAAAAGCGCTGCTAAAGGGGTAAAAAAGCGCTGCTAAAGGTGATGTCTTTAGCAGCGCTTTTTCCACAAAAAAAGCGCTGCCTTTACCTTTAGCAGCGCCACTTTAGGCAGCGCTTTAAAGCGCTGCTAAAGGTCAAAAAAAGCGCTGCTAAAGGTCTGTTTTGGCATAGTGAAAAGAAACAAAAAAAATCTCTCAAAGATCCACTGAAGTAGAGTACTATACAATGGCTTCCACAATTTGTGAGCTCCATTGTCTCACTGACATTCTCAAAGAACTACACATTTCCTTCATTGAACCAGCCCAATCATATTGCGACAATGCCTTTACTAGACATATTTCCATCAATTCTTCATTACATGAACAAACCAAGTATATTGACTTGGATTGTCATTTGATTTATAAATTTCTTGAATTTCTTTCATTAACGTTTAAATATATAAACTTCTAGAATAGATGTAATCTTGCAATCTTATTTTTGAGCTTGGCCACTATGATATGCAATCTAGGATTAACAACATAGATTTTGATATATATGAAGCATTTCATTTTAAAAGCAAATTCCAAGCAAATTGCAATCACATGGTATATATTTTAATTATCTTAGTTGATCTTTATTGATATCTTTGGAATATTGGACATTCCATTTTAAGAACTTATCACAACTAAAGAAGCAATAGTTGCTACACCAAACATGAGTAGTGTTTGGTCCTTCAATAGAGAGGTCATTCTAATATGATATTGCATTTCATCTATAGTTGTAATTTGTAAGGAAACTGAAATACATAATAGAGGAATGAAGATAAATATGGAAGAAGTATCAATTCTCACATTATTGAATTAGAAAGCAATTCAACAAGAATTATTTATTACCACTAGTATAGGTTGCAAACAAATTTACATCAGACACAAACACACAAAATCAAATGATGCTAACATAATAGTAAACTAAATATTTCCACATATGTCGCTTTCTTCGAAATCATTCAGTTACTCAACAACAGTGCATCAGGCTGAATTACTAATTATAACTGCGAAAACCTACAATTCAAATCAAGAAGATGTCAATTATTAACAATGTATTTTGTAGTTTAGTAATTTTGAAATGCATACTATTCTGATAAAAAGGTGTTAAGTTGTTTCCGCCGCCGATTCGCGGACATGTTTTCTGTAAATTGGCTGCAAAATTTGTGTTGTTTCCCGTTCACGCACGCACCGTAAGAAGAATCGTGTGTCCCACACCTACTTGAACAGAAACCATCAACTACCATGTCAGAAGCTGTTAGAGCAATGTAGATGGAGTTCTGTTGTTGTCCTTTGGATGCGAGTTTAATGATTTGGTTAGTTGTAAAAGATTTTCCTAAAGTGTAATTGTCGTTGTGAATTTAAGCACCGAGGGAGAGAGTAAGATTTACTGATTTCTTGTTGATAGTGAGTTGATGATATCTCTCCATTGATTTCCACCATGTGGCAACAGAGGATTGTGATGTAGTTGTTTGTTTTGGAGAAGAGAGTTATGAAATCAGTGATGATGGCTCTTTGGGATGGTTTGAAATTTCCATACCAAATGAGGTTAATGGAGATTTTGCCATTAAGGAGATGAGCTTTCTAGCTGAGAGCAAATGAAGCAATGGAATTGTGAGAAAAACTGTGAAGATAATACTAATGTTAAGATAGGCAATTGTGTTATGTAATGAGAGAAAGAAGAAAGTAAATAGAAATAGAAAGGAGGTATTATCAGATGATTGAAAAGTGATATGAGACTGTTAGTATATATAAGTGAAATTGTTTTGTAAAGGAAAGTGGAAAATAGGAGTAAGAGAAGGTAGAGTGGAGTGGTATAATTGAAGGTTTGTTGTGTCTAATATTTGAGGAGTGTTTTTTCATCTCACTGATATCGTAAAGCCTTAGGTGCTTTTGTTTAGGTGTTGTTTGTTTCTATAGTCTAATAGCAATGTATATTTATATTTACAAAGAAAACAGAAACTTATGCAGTTAACTTGGCTGCAATTAAAGTATCTAACTTGGCTGCAATTAAACTATAAATGCAGAAAATGTATGCATATTACTATGACAGCATATTACTAATCCCAATCATATCCATATCTATGTAGTAAAATTGACTAAAGTTTAATATATATCACTAAAATGACAAACACATGGAAATTCAAATGACAGTAACAATATGTGGTTATTTATGTGCTGTTATAGGTAGTTTGATTAGTTATTTGCTTGTAACTGATAGTTGTCACATAGTGTAGTTAGTAGCAGGAGTAGTGCAATAGTTGTGAATAAAATTTGTCCTCATTTTGTCTCAGCATCTAATTTCTAATGCCTAAAAAATGTTTTAGTTTGTGCAATATGATGAGTGATCTTATCCCATTCATGGTAGAAATATAACTAAAACTTCCTTAAAGCGGAAGGCGGAGATTAATGCTTTGTTAGGATTATCTAATGGAGACCGTAATAGACACTGAACTTGGAATATATTATATATTAATATGATAGCCTGGATGGATCTTTGTTTGAAGATAATAATGGTTGCCTTTTCTTGTCACGTTCATTAGTGAATTGGCTGAACTTAATCAAATTAGTAAGGATACTGGAGCGCAAGTTTTTGCTGGTACTGAGGCAAGGCCTGCTATAGCATTCCCTCCTGTGGTTACAGCACAATGGGAGGAACAGGTACTTCCTCAGTACTCTAATTTTAATTCAAACTTTTTAGTTTATATTATTATTCAACAATCCAAGTGTCTATAACCAATGAATTCTCTTGGTTGTTCCAACTAAGACGTCTTTATCTATTCCTGACGGTGAGGGAATCAGCCATTGATGTTCCAACAAATAGTGAAGTATGCAGAAGGATTGCATTCTTTACAAATTCATTATTCATGGATATGCTGTGTGTTCCCCGTGTTCGTAAAATGCTCTCATTCAGGTTTGGTACAGCTCCTTGATTCACAGCCATGAACATAACATGCCATAATGCCATGTTATCCTTTCTAGAAAGTATGTGACCGCAAATACATTCCTCTACATCAACTCATGTTCCATGTCATGGAAAGATAATCATATATGCCAATATTATTGATTTACGTTATTCTAGTTGTGTTATACTATCTAAATTTTAGTTGTTATATGCAAAAGTTATAAGTAGTGAAAACACCTAGAATGTAGGCAAGTGGCAGAAATTGTTTAAGATGTGTGTACAAGGTCTGATTCTGATTGTGTGAAACTCTGGTTGTGTTGTTTGGTTGAAATATTGTTTAAGATGTGTATGCAGGGTCTGATTTTGATTGTGTTGCAACATTTCCTGCATAAATTCTATTTTTGCAAATTGTATTGTTTGTACAAATTTTCTTATGCAACCCTTTAAAGGTGTATAAATTCTGAAGATTTTTCTATATAAATTTATTCTAACTCAACCTTACAAATCAACTTGTGTTTCCTGTATAAATTTGATAGAAAAAAAATTATGAAATTTGTCTTATTTTCTTATGCAGCAAGGTATCAATGAAGATATTGAAAAGGAAGATATAAATGATGTTATTCAAGAGGACGACGTAGATGGTGGATTTCAAGAGGACGTCAAAGGTGACGGAATTCAAGAGGATGACATAGATGTAAATGGTGAATTTCAAGAAGAATATATTGGTGGTGAATTTCAAGAGGACTATATAGATGGTGAATTTCAAGAGGACGACGTAGATGAAGAATTTATGGAGGATGACATATCAGATAAATTTCAAGAGGACGATATGGATGATGAATTTCAAGAAGACAAACTTGAATGAGTTGGATGATGTGTGTGTTTTTTTTCTTGTAGTTGAAAGCATTAAACTTGAACTATATTTTTTGTTATTTTACTAGGGTCATATTTCAAAGCATTAAACTAAGTATTATAAATAATGTTACTTTAGGAACTTTGTTTACTGGCTACAATCTTAAATTAATGTTTGAACTTGATTTTATTATAATATAACTTTTGTGGATGTACAAATAATGTTACTTTAGGAACTTTGTTTACTGGCTACAATCTTAAATTAATGTTTGAACTTGATTTTATTATAATATAACTTTTGTGGATGTACGGTTATATTTGATCTTGTTTAAGTTATAATCGACATTTTTTTGAAGTCAATCATCATCGACTATATTATTTAGAAAATAATTGCAAATTTGTATATTTTATGGGGACATTCTAAAAATAATCCTTCTGATTCAAAAGGTGGGGAAACTGTAAAAATAAACCTCCTTATTTTATTGGTAACTGTAAAAAAAATACTTTTATTTTAGATTTAAGGCAACGCTTACTAATTGTAGTCGCATTTGGCAACACTTAAAAATCGTCACCTCAAAGGCCACGAATAATCGTCCCCTATTCCTTTTATTTAGGCAACATTTTTAAAAATCGTGCCCAAAGATCATGAAAAAACGTCCCCTAAGACAATAGGCAATGCTCGCACAAGAGACTCCTAGAAAACGTCCCCTATTCTTTCAGGCAACGTTTTCTAGAGTTTTGGCAACACTTTTCAATTGTTGTTGGAGAGCCTAAATGTTGTAGATTTTCAGATCGTCTCTCAGAAGTATGCATAAAATCAGAGGGAGAATGATTCTACTCAAAGTACTCGATTTTGCTACTGTTTTGCCATCACCAAAAAAGGGGAGTATGTGAGGGCATGGTGTTTCAATCCTTAGTTTAATAATGTCAAAATGTGTCTAGTTAGTACTTTGTATTTTGGAGGGTATCATCGAGTCTTAGCCTGCATTCATAATTTTCTAGTGCACAAAAATATTTCAAAAAAAATGTGTCTATCCATATAGAAGAGCATCATATGTGTTTTGTGTGTACTTGATATTGTTGAGAGACTTAGGTGTGCATTAGTATTGTTTAAGTAGACCAACACATGTTTAAAAATTAATTGTTGTCATTGTGTTCTTTGTTGAAAATCACACAAGTTTCATTTATAGCATGTCATTTGGATCAATATTTAGAGAGTTAGAATTTTTGATAAAACTAAAATATAATGGCGTAGGGGTACTCCCTAAAATAAATATAAACATCTTTTATGTTTATAAGAACAAAAATATAATCATTAAATACTTTCATGAGGTGTAACACACTCTTTTCATATCATCCATCTATTTTTATTTATTTTAATAAAATAACCTAATTTATTGTAAATAAAATAACCTACACGATTACATCCACACACATGCAAATACATCCATACATTGTCACATCATTAGTTAGTATAATTTAAAGGTTCTAACACTCCTAAATCAACATCTTATGAAATTTATTCAAAAAATTTACTCAAAATTTACGAGTATCATTTATATAAACACATCTATTTCTTATTTATTTTTAGCTTTCATAATTATAAACTGACACACTCATATCATTTAATCTAAGACTTATAGAAATCACAAAACCATAATATTATTAAAGTTATCCTCTAAATCGCATAAACATATACCTTAAACTCTATCACATTTCAAAATAAAAAGTTCAACAAAATCAATGTTTTAGACTTTTTTAGAAAATGAAGGCAGTCAAATATGGCCCTATACATAAGGTCAAATATGGCCCTATACATAAGGAGAGAGTTTGTTGAAATAAAATCTTTCCTATTAATTATTAAATCTTATCCCTATATTATTTAACCAACTCACCATGACATCTTTCTTATTTATATGTGTCACTCATTTCAACCTTGCACTGTTCTTCGCACTGTTTTTTCAAAAACAAGTCTCCAATCATTGTATGCAACTTCTTTCTTCTCACTATTTTCATTTCCACGAATATTCATGTATGTTAGTGAAAAGAAAGAAAAAAAATAGAGTTATATTTATCATCTCTTTTCTATTAAAATAATGATTGAAATTCATTAATCAGAATATAGAAGCAATATATGATTTAGTATATCATTAACACTAGTAGCAGTAATCAAAACTAGGGTCAGCCTTATGCAATTACAACTAAATCATTAACTCAAGAACTTTGAGAGTTTTACTCATAATTGTCTAAAAATTTTAAAATTGAAAAAAAATATCAATTTCGCATAATATACATAATATTATGAATTTTATTAGAGAAATTAGATGTGTGTTTTGTTCTAATTTTCATGAAAATTATTTTCATTATCTAAAAGTACTCTTTAAAGTGTATAGAAATAGCAATAGAACTCCTAGTAATAGTCACGCAAAGATAAGAGGAAAAATTATAAATTGTACAGTTGAAAGAGTTTGGATGAATCCAAAACTTTGTAAGCATGTTGCTCAACTTATGTTGGCATAAGTGTGAGGTTTAGGAGTGTAGGTTATCTTGAGCTTGACCTTTGAGATGGCTTTGTATTTCTTTGTTTTAGAATATATATAATTTTTTTATTTTTATAAAATATGAAAATATGGCATTTTCAATTCCAATCATATTTTATTATTTGATTCATACTAATCATATATAATTTTTTTTATAGTAGCCTTTTGATGATCATATCCCAAAAATCAACAAAATGCAACTTAAAGACCAGTCGAACAAGACCAAGTCAGATAAAACAAATATTTATGTTTTATATAGAAAAGAAACATTGGAGATGACAAGGTTAGTAGATATATTGAAATACCTTTATGGACAAACAATAACTTATATGTGATTTTATTTAAACGAAAGATTAAAACATAATGTGCACTTTAAGGAGGTATTCGATTAAAAAGTTTAACATAAATCTATCACAATGTATAGTTACATTTCTACTATTAAATTTAGATTATTTTAGATAAAAATATATTTCATCATAAATTAATACAATTAGACTAAAATGTTAAAATAAACACTAAAATATTAACTTACCTATCAATTTTTCTAGTTTAATTTAATTTGTATCAAATGTTTTAATAATATTGAATTATAACTTTTCTATTAGGCTTGCATCTGAACACTTTAAAGAGGCCACAAAAGCTTATCAACAAAAAGATCATTTTTCAGCCAAACAACATTCTATGACCGGCAGAGAAAAACTTCTTATGGTTGAAGAGCATAACTATAATGCAGCAAAAGAAATCTTCAAAATTAATAACCTCAAAAACAAAATTTGGAGAATAGATTTGCATGGTCTACATGGATCAGAAGCAATTCAAATCCTACAAAGTCGATTAAACGAAATCATTGCCACACAGTCAAAATCATTAGAAGTTATAACAGGTATTTTATATATTATTTGTAATAAAATTTTAAAATATATGTATAAAATGTAAATTTAGTGTGTTGGTTTTAAACTAAAACAAATTATTTAGTTTTTTTAGGAGTTGGCAGACATAGTCACAAAAAACCAGTACTTCCGATGATTATTACAAAATTTCTCAACGAAAACAAGTAAATAAAATTCATTATATGTAATAGTTACAATAACAACTATCATTTTTCTTCTTATTACTTATTTATTTGTTATTATGCAGTTATCAATTTGAAGAGATCAGGTCAGGAGCCTTGAAAGTTTGGATTTTTTCTTCCCAAAATAAGTTGGCAAGTCATTAAACACAATATATGGTACCAGTAATATTAAAAGGCAATCAAGTCATAGAAGCAATATAAGAGTTATATTGTTATGAATTTTATATGCTTCTTCCTAAACCTTCAAGTATTGAAGATCGAGTTAGACTGTTTATGATAGTAATTTTCAAAATCCATCACCCTTAGTTTATGTGGCGGTTAGCTACACTCTTTTTTTTTTCTTGTAAGATTTTTAACGAGTCACTCTTTTGACTTCATAATTGTTGTATAAGAGTTTTAGTCTAGCTCTTCCAAAATCTTCTCTAACCCACCATTGTACAAATTACATACATACATTTTCAAGTTATAAACCACTCGTTATTATTCTCACCTACAGTAAGCGTGTAGATGTGAGTTGACAATTTTTTACTTTTGTTTTTAATTTTGTGTGCATTTGATTGATGATATGAATAGAAATTTCCTCACCACTAATTGATAAGGATAAAATCTTAAGAAAATTGGCTCCATTTATGGATGACAAAGTGTTATATATTTGTGTTAGCAGGAAGAATATAAAAGGCAAATTAAACGGTATATAATTATAGTCATGATTATAATTATGATGAATTAGAATAATTCATATCACATGAAACACAAATAGGGAAGTACTAGAACTGATACGACGGAAATTTTAAGTATAAACAACCCTAAAGAATCTGACAACTTAAAGTCTAAAGGTAGAAACTAACTGAAGTCTCTTTTTAAAACTTGCAGTAAAAATTTCTTCTGAAATCTATCTTGAAAAAATGTTGCTCTCTTGTTTATCTTTCCAAACCACCCGCCTTGCAAGTACACTTTTAGTTCCAAGCTTTTATGTATTAGCAGGAAGAACATCAAAGACAAATTAAACGGTATATAATTATAGTCATGATTATAATTATGCTGAATTAGAATAATTCATATCACATGAAACACAAAGAGGGAAGTACTAGAATTGATACGGCATAAATTTAAAGTATAAACAACCCTAAAGAATCTGACAACTTAGATAGACAATTTATAGATCAAGTTATTCATAACTAAAATCTTTTCAATGCAATTGTAAGAATATTTGGAGCACATTTATCAATAAGACGCTTCCATGCTTTTACATAGTCCTGACACCTGCCAAACAACAGAAACACACTTTGATTACCCAATGAGAACATAATCTTTAGTCTTTATATTTTAATATTTTTTTGAAAGCATCTCATTTACACAAATATATCATTTTATTTTAAATACTTAAATCATTTTCTACGTTTGGATCTTTTAATTTATTAATTATTCAAATTTAACTTATATTTTAAATTAATCTATGTAATATGGAGAAAAAAAAAGTGATTATAATCTGTATAAGTACAACATGTATAATTTCTTTATATAAACACAAAATAATTGGATCGTTTATCATATATAAGTACATCATGTATATTTTCATTGGCACATAGAAATCTACCTTTGAGTCATCAATCTTATACCAATTTCCCTAGAAATCCTTGTGGTAGCAAATGTAATGACAAAAAACTGAAAATTAAAGTAAACACTGATGGATTCGTCTCTAAAATTCATCTCAGATATCAAAATTTTGATTTTGGTCTCAAATTGATATTTTCTGTCTCAATTTCTATCACTCTTCGAGATTGAAAATTATTCGTCTCTAAATTTTGTCACTATTTCATATTTTTCTAGTAGTGCATTGGACGCCAAAGTTCATTTAATTTTTTACTATGTGCTTTTTAAATGATTCCCAACCGTCTATTGAGAAATGTATAATTCATGCATAAATAAAGAGTTGAAAAGGTGTCACCCAGCCGATTAAAAGTTGGTCGTCCTATAATTATATTGTGCGAATAAGGGGCATCAATAACTAAATACCTAACATTTATCTATTTGGCCGAATCTTGTTCTCCAATAGTGATCATCAAGGGGATATGTCGCAGTTGGTTTTTGTGGCTGAAGATCACTACCGCTCCTGGTGCTACTTTATGATTTTTATATTTATCCTATGAAGCTTAAAAGGAAGGGAAATATATCTTAAACTAACCCTGCGCGAAGTGTTTTCCCTACAAATGCGAAGAGATATGAAATCAGGAGTTGGTTATACAAAGGAAAGCTATTAAAAAGTTTAACATAAATCTTTCACAAACATAATACATGGTCTTGGACATATGCAATAAAAAAACCAACTATTCATATTTAGTTATTACAAAACAAACAATATATATACTACGTACTTGTAATCTGAACATAAAATCTAAAGGTAGAAACTACTGAAGTCTCTCTTTAAAACTTGCAGTAAAAATTTCTTCTAAAATCTATCTTAAAAAAATGCTGCTCTCTTGTTTATCTTTCCAAACCTCCCGCCTTACAAGTATACTTCTAGTTCTAAGCTTTTATGTATTAGCAGGAAGAATATGAAAGGCAAATTAAACGATATATAATTATAGTCATGATTATAGTTATGTTGAATTAGAATAAGTCATATCACATGAAATACAAAGAGGTAAGTACTAGAATTGATACGACGGAAATTTAAATTACTAATAATTTCAATAAATAATCTTTGTCCATCAAATCAAATATATTAAAAAAAATCATAAAATTGAAGTTCAACACGAATTGTTATAATATTATAGATTCTATGACAACTATCATTAATTAGATTAAATTAAAATCAAAGAAATCATTAACTCAAAATTAAGAGGTTGGGCTACTGATATATGTTATGTTTATGATAACTAACCAAATCACTTAACAAATATAAACACAAAACTAACTACATAAATGAATTATACTAACAAATATCACATACAATATGTGGTTATAGAAAAAATATCATTGGGCTATTAGTACAACATGTATAATTTCTTTATATAAACACACAAAAATTGGGTCGTTTATCATATATAAGTACATCATGTATATTTTCATTGGTGGGGAAATCCTTGTGGTAGCAAATGTAATGATTAAAAAATGAAAATTAAAGTAAATACGGATGGATCCGTCTCTAAAATCCATCTCAGATATCAAAATTTGGATTTTGGTCTCAAATTGATATTTTCTATCTCAATTTCTGTCACTATTCGAAATTGAAAATTATTCGTCTCTAAATTCTGTCACTATTTCATATTTCTCTAGTAGTGCATTGGACACCAAAATTCATTTAATTTTTAATATGTGTTTTTTAAATGACTCTCAACCGTCCATTGGGGAATGTTTACTTCATGCATAAATAAAGAGTTGAAAAGGTGGTGCCCAACCGATTAAAAGTTGGTCGTCCTATAATCACCATTCACATATTTCTTGAGGTGTACCTTCTGTAATAGTCTCTCAATATCCTTTTTGAGCTAGAAGCAATCTTTAATGTGGTGTTCCTTCACTCTATGAAAATTACACCAACTTCTTGATTCATAACCCATCACATACGCCTTAGGAGCAGGCGGCATAGAGATGTTGTGCAGATGGAAAACCTTGCGCCAGATCTGCTCATGAAGAATATTCAGGGTCCTGAAATTTTCTATCGACTTACCTACCTTTTTTAATGCAATCTTGTCTTTTATGGGAAAGTTTTAATTGCTCTTTCTCTGGTGATGTGAGCCTTTAAAATTAGGGATGCTCTCGTTGACATCATGCACCTTCGTTTTTATATTGCTCTCCTCGCCCTTTGTGTAGCACTCTGCTTTTGTGGCCACATCTTTCAACGAAAATTTTGGCTTTTTGGAGAGGAACTATGTTAAAGTGTTTCGTTTTGAGTCTAATTTAGAATTCCCCCACAAACATCTCTTGGTTTGGTGGGATAAACTTATTGGTGGTTTCGTTAAAGCGGGAGAGATAGTCCTGCAGTGACTTTGATGGACCTTATCGTATGTTAAACAAGCTTGTGGTGGTCATTTTCCTGAGGTGGCTGGAGGCGAACTGGTGTACTAGCTTCTTTACTAGTTCCTAGCACCTACTGATGGAGGCACGAGGTAAATCCTTAAACAATTGAAGGGTGACGTCTTGTAAGTGACAAATATCAACTTGTACTTCAAGGAGTCAGGAACCCCTATGATGGTCATCTGTGTATTGATGGAGGCGAAGTGCTCGTAGAGATTGTTACGGCCATCAAAATCTAAGAAGGATATAGGGTTTGAAGCCCTCCTAGATGGATGCCTCCATATCTCATGTGAGAGTGGACAGGGGTCTAATAGTTTCATTTCCTCTGGAGGATTTGACTCCTATTTTCCCTTTCTGACATTGTAGATGTCATCATCTAATGTTTGGTTATGGTTGTGTAACTTATCTATGACGACACACATCTCCGCTAGGGCGTCGGCATAACCGTTATCACCGGTACCTTTTGGCATAAAGGTTGAAGCTCTCTTGTTAACCATGGTTGAAAGTGGCTAGTCGTAGAAATCAAAGGTATTATCGGACATGGTGATGATGATGAAGATGGTATGGCCCATGTTACTTTTACTTGGGTCCCACGAAGGCGCCACTGTACTGGCTAAAAGGTACAGGTGCAAGTGCTAATCTTGTAAGGACAGGGGACTCGGAGGCCATAGTAGGTATGTTACAAGGTATGGTGGTTAGTGATTGCCGATGACGGTGAGAAGGCTTGTATGATGGTATTTTACGGTGGTTTTAGAAGTTCTACTCGTGTGAGGTGAGAGGCTTTGTGATTGATTGTGCTTAGAGGCAAGTGTATGAGGGGTGTGATCAGTATGAGTTATTATATGTAGAGGTGGCAATTAAATCCATTAAGGCAAAATCCATCCAATCCATCCATCAAAAAATCCATCCAATCCATCCACCACATAAAAAATAAGTTAATGGATTGGATTAAATCCATCCATTTATATGTATGGATGGATTCAATCCATCCATGCATATGCATGGATTGATTCAATCCATCCCACATATTTTAAGGATCCAATGGATTATTTTTATTTTCGTTAGATTTATTTTTTAAAAATTAAATTTTTTTAAAAATAATTAAAAAATTATATTTTTTTCTGAAAAAAAAAATAATTTTATTTCAGAACAAAAAACTGATTTGTTTTTCGAAAAAAAAAACCGACTTTTTTTTTTGGAAAAAAATCAGTTTTTTTTTTTAGAATAAAAAACTGATTTGTTTTTCGAAAAAAAAAACCGACTTTTTTTTTTGGAAAAAAATCAGTTTTTTTTTAGAATAAAAAACTGATTTGTTTTTCGAAAAAAAAAAAAAATTTCTCGAAAAAAAAACCGACTTTTTTTTTTGGAAAAAAAATCAAAATTTTTTTTCTGAAAAAAATCGATTTTTTTTTTCAGAATAAAAAACTGATCTGTTTTTCGAAAAAAAACCGACTTTTTTTTTGGAAAAAAAATCAATTTTTTTTTCTGAAAAATCGGGTTTTTTTTTTAATAAAAAACTGATTTGTTTTTCGAAAAAAAATAAAATTTTTTCTCGAAAAAAAAAAACCGACTTTTTTTTTGGAAAAAAAATCGGTTTTTTTTTTCAGAATAAAAAACTGATTTGTTTTTGAAAAAAAAATATTTATTTTTACGAAATTAAAAAAAAAGTTGGATGGATGGATATCCATCCATTAAAAATATGTTAATGGATGGATTGGATGGATTTTATTCTTAATGGATGGATCGGATTGGATAATTTTAATAAAATTTTAGTGGATTTTAATGGACTAATGGATTGTTTTAATCCATCCATTAACAATCCAATCCATATCCATCCAATCCATCCATTTTGCCACCCCTAATTATATGTCATATCCTCTATGAGGGAGGTATATTTTTATATGTGTTTTCGAGAGTGATGATAGACTAAGTCTCGATTGACCAATGTATTTACACACATCATGAGCGTCCAGGGTGAATTCATAAGTCACCGTCTAGGCATTACCGTTCTTAGGCAACAATGTCCTAACTTATGACACTTACATATATTCCACTAGAAATTGAAACCTAAAGAAAATTGGCTCCATTCATAAATGAAAAAGTGTTTTCTATTTCTATTGTCCCCATAGTACAAATCTCTTCAATATGTACTTTCCAAAAAATGAAAAGATATCCTGACACCATTTTTTAACACTCTTCCAAAAAAATGCATAATTTTTACTGTTAAAATACAAGAGTCTAAGACACATTTGAATAAAGCGTGTGTTTTGAAAAGCACTACGGAGACATTATTATATATAGATAGATTATAACTAATTACAAGATATAGTTGATGTGGGACTATTCTATATACAAATATTCTTAACACTATATATATATATATATATATATATATATATATACACACACACACACACACACACACACACACACACACACACACACACACACACACACACACACACACACACACACACACACACACACACACGCGCACACACAAATATCATCACTCCCCCTCAAGCTTGAGCATATAAGTTAAGTGCACCAAGCTTGTTACATATATAGTTAGTTCTTGGGCTTCGTAGGGATTTGGTAAACACATATGTCAATTTATAATTAGAGTTGACAAAGCTTGTGACGATGTCGCCTGAATCGATCTTCTTTCTGACAAAGTGACAGTCTATCTCAATATGTTTGGTCCTCTCATGGAAGACTGGATTTGAAGCAATGTGCAATTCAGCTTGATTATCACAAATAAGTATCATTGGTCTTGCTTCTTCAATTCGAAGTTCCTTGAGCAACTGTTTTAACCAAATAAGTTCATATGTTGCCATTCTCATGGCCCTATACTCTGCCTCAGCGCTTGATCTTATAACTACATAATACCTAGATGTGGGTCGTCTATCAATGGGTCTATCCAATTATCTGGCTATATCCTTTATCCTCATACACAAGATCTTTTCCTATAGCACGTGTTCCTGACAAGGGGAATTTAAGAATTGGCTTACCAAACTGATTGCAAAATAAATATCCGGTCTAGTGACTATGAGATAATTCAACTTTCCAACCAATCTCCTATACCTTCCTGAGTCAGATAGAGGCTCCCCCTGATTGGGTAGTAGTTTAACACTTGGATCCATAGGAGTATCGGCTGGTTTAGCATTTAACAAACCTGTTTCTTCCAAAATATCTATAGCATATTTCCGTCGAGATTACCAAGATCTTTTGTCTGAAATTGTTTCGAGAGATGAGGATTAGCCATGAGTGTCTGAAGAGAGAAAATATCACGCGATCATTCGCCGGACGTGCTATCACGTGCAGTTCAGGTGGCGCCGCGTGATGCCCACGCGCGAAGACGGTGGTGCCGCGTGTGGGCACGTGTGGAAGTTTCTGCCGATGAAAAAGTTTGCAGGAAGGTCGCCGAGAATAGTAGCGAAGGCGGCGGCTATGTGGTTATGAACGGAGAATGTTGAAAACTGATCCGAAACAGTAACGGCAGCAAGGTAGTCACCAGAAAATTTTGAAAAGTGAGAGGCAAACCGGAGTGGCAACACGGTTTGCAAAAAAAAATTAAAAAATTAAAAATAAAAACTCTCACCGAAAGACAGTCGTTCAACCGGATAAAGCACGACGAAGAAAGAAATGCCTCTTAGTAGGCTCTAGATATCATGTTAAGAAATGTGGTTGGGCCTAACTCAACCCTACAAAACCGGTTGGTAGAGTGGGGATTGCTCCCACTTATAAACACATGTTCATGCCATATATTGTCTGATATGAGACTCTTAACACATGTTCCCCCTCATGCTCAGGACTAGACAACTGAAGCGTGGAAATAAATGATGGGTGGCCCGATAACAAAAACCATAGAAGGTGGCCTATCGGATCTTAAACGAGACTCTGATACCATGTTAAAATACAAGAGACTAAAAGACATTTGAAGAAACCATGTGTTTTGAAAAGTACTACGCAGATATTATTATATATAGATAGATTACAACTAATTACATGATATAGTCGATGTGAGACTATTCTATATACAAGTATTTTTAACACTATAGATATTACAAATATCAACATTTACTATTAAGTATTTCACTTTTGTTCGATGCTAGCAACATTTTGTATGTAATAATTCACTTCTTATTCAGTGCTAACAACATTAACCATCGTCATGATTTCTCGGAGCATCCAATATCCACACTCATCCCTTTTTTCTTTACAAAATAATTGAAAAAGAAAAATTAATTACTATTATTTATTAGCCTCCTTCTTCTTCCTCTTGTTCTTGCTCTTCTCTCTTTTCTTATCTTTCCCCAATTCACCGTGTTTTCTTTTTCTTTCCTCTCTCCACTCACCAAATACCCCTTAACACTTATTTCCCATTTCTTTTTAATTCCGATAATATTTTCCAATAATATTAAATATACTAATAATAATAATAATAATAATAATAATATCATTACTATTAATTATTAATTATCATCATTATTAATTTTATTATACTAATATTAAAGGCTTTAACTAAAATAATTCCCACAAGGACATGCCAAATTAAAATAACGCCAGAAATATTAAATAATTAAAAATGGGTGTTACACCTATGACTTAGAAAACCACAACACCTTGCTTCGTGGAAGACAGCTAGATTGATTTCTTTCTCTTGATGACGTACTAGGGCCAAGTGATCGTTCATAGTGGATACTTTGCCTTAGAAATTTGCCCCTTATTTTTGCCTGGATTGCCCTTTCGGGTTTTCAATCCACCTGGACGCCCTTTTTTTGCCTGAGTCGCCCTTTCGGGTTTTCGACTTAGCGAACCTATTTTTATTTTTTCCTTAACTTTTGCCTGGACCGCCCTTTTGGGTTTTCGGCCCACCGGGATAGCCATTTTTGCCTAAGTCGCCCTTTCAGGTTTTCGACTTAGCGGCTTTATTATTCCACTTTTTTAGGCGAAGTATCGTTTGACCGAATTTGCACTTACCATGTAGGGTAACTCATCACCATTCATAGTTGCGAGTTTTAGAGTACCACCAGAGAATGCTTCTATTACAAGGTACAGTCCTTTATAATTCGGCGTCCACTTGCCCCTAGATTCGTTGTACATAGTCATGATCCTCTTGAGCACCAAGTCACCTTCTCTGAATATCCTAGGATGCACTCTTTTGTCAAAGGTTCTCTTCATTCGTCTCTGATAAAGTTGACCATGACATATGGCTGCCAAGCATTTTTCGTTAATAAGATTGAGCTCATCAAACCTTGTCTTCACCCACTCGCCTTTATCAAGTTGATCTTCCATCAAAACTCTCAGCAAGGGAATTTTGACCTCTATCGGAAGAACTGCTTCCATGCCATAAACCAACGAGTAGGGAGTTTCCCCTGTTGAAGTCTGCACTGAGGTTCGGTAGCCATGCAGCGCAAAAGGAAACATCTCGTGCCAATCTTTATACGTGACCACCATTTTCTGGATGATCTTCTTGATATTTTTGTTGGCTGCTTCTACGACTCCATTCATCTTGGGCCTGTACGGTGTTGAGTTGTGGTGTTCTATCTTGAAACTGGCGCATAATTCATCCATCATTTTGTTGTTGAGATTTGACCCATTGTCAGTGATGATACGATTAGACACTCTATACCTGCATATAATGTTGTGCTTCAAGAAGCGAGCAACCACTTGCTTGGTAACATGGCATATGACGCAGCCGCAACTCACTTGGTCAAATAGTCTATGACCACCAATATGAAGCGATGTCCATTCCACGATTTTGGCTCGATCATCCCAATCATGTCTATTCCCCACATGGAAAAAGGCCATGGTGAGGTCAAGACGTTCAACGGAGTGGGAGGTACATGAACCTTGTCAAAGGATATTTGACACTTGTGACAAGTTTGGGCATGATGGTAACAATCAGCTTCCGTGGTGAGCCAATAATAGCCTACTCTTAATATTTTCTTTGCCATGGTATGTCCATTAGCATGGGTTCCAAAATAACCCTCATGAATGTCTTTTAGAATTTGTTCAGCTTCGTGCTTCTCTACGCATCTAAGCAAGACAGTGCCATGATTGCGTTTGTACGATACATTTTCGTTGAGGAAGAAATTAGATGCCAATCATCGCAGAATCCTTTTGTCAACACCCAAGGCTCCTTCAGGATATTCTTACTTTTCCAGATATCTCTTTATGTCATAAAACCATGGCTTCTCATCTGATTCTTCATCAATGATCAAGCAATGTGCAGGCTTTTCGAAGCATTGCAAATCAATGGATGGTCTATGATTGGGCCATATCAACTTGTACATGGATGTCAGGGTTGCCAAGGCATTAGCCGTTTGGTTTTCTTCTATGGGTACGTGAGTAAAAGTGATGTCATCGAATCGGGGAAGCAATTTGGAAATATAATCCCGGTACATAATTAAGTTTTCGTGTTTCGTATCCCAATCACCTCTAATTTGGTGTATCACCAGGGAAGAATCCCTAAACACATCGAGAGTCTTGACTCTCAAGTTAATGGCTTCTTCTAGCCCTAGTATACACGCCTCATACTCAGCCATATTATTAGTACACGTGAAGCAGTGTTTGGCTGTGAACGGCAGGTGAAAGTTCTTGGGAGACATAATCACTGCCCCAATTCCATGCCCGTGAGAATTTGAAGCACCATCGAACATGAGAGTCCATCACTCCCTTGGTTCCGGTCCTTCTTCTGGCTCTAGCTCTTCGTAGTCTCTTTCCATCATGATATCCTCATTTGGAAAGTCAAATCTCAACGATTGATAATCTTCCACGGGTTGGTGGGCTAAATGGTCTGCTAACACACTGCCCTTGATAGCCTTCTGGGTGACATATTGGATGTTATATTAGGATAAAAGCATTTTCCATCGGGCTATCTTACTGGTGAGAGCAGGTTTCTCAAATATGTATTTTATTAAATCCATCTTAGAGATTAGGTAGGTTGTGTGTGTTAGCATATACTGCCTGAGACGTTTGGCAGCCCATGCGAGTGCACAACAAATTTTCTCAAGCAAGGAGTACCTAGTCTCGTAATCATTGAACTTTTTGCTGAGATAGTATATGACGTGCTTTTTCTTGCCTGTGTCGTCTTGTTGCCCTAATACGCAACCCATGGATTCATCAAGCACAGTCAGGTACATAATGAGTGGTCTTCCAGGAACTAGTGGTATCAGGATTGGTGGTTCTTGCAAATATTCTTTGATTTTATCAAATTCCCCTTGGCATTCATCATCCCATACAACCGACTGATCTTTCTTGAGTAGCTTAAAAATTAGTTTGCAAGTGGCTGTGAGATGTGAAATAAACCTTGCGATATAGTTCAACCTCCCTAGAAAGCCACAAACCTCTTTTTCAGTTCTTGGTGCAGGCATACTCTGAATTGCTCTTACCTTATCAGGATCCACCTCAATCCCTTTATGGCTTACAATAAAGCCCAACAACTTTCTAGATCGCACCCCAAATGTACATTTATTGGGATTAAGCCTCAGTCGGAACTTCCTCAGTCGAGCGAACAACTTTTCCAGATTGACCAAATGCTCCTCTTAAGTTTGAGACTTGACAATCATATCGTCAACATATACTTCGATCTCCTTATGAATCATATCATGAAAGAGTGTTACCATTTCATGTTGATATGTTGCCCCAACATTCTTCAGCCCAAATGGCATTACCTTATAGCAGAATGTGCCCCACGGTGTGATGAACATGGTTTTTTCGATGTCATCTGGATCGATCTTAATCTGATTATAACTGGAAAATGCATCCATGAAGGAGAAAACACAGAACTGAGTCGTATTATCTACCAATGCATCAATGTGAGGTAATGGGAAATCATCTTTAGGACTTGCTCTATTTAAATCACAATAATCTACACACATGCGGACCTTCCCGTCCTTCTTCAGCACTGGAACAATGTTGGCGATCCATTACGGATATTTGGCCACTACTAAGAACCCTGCGTCGAACTGTTTTTGGACTTCATCACAGATCTTAAGATCCATGTCAGGACGAGTTCTTTTCAACTTCTGCTTGACAGCATGGCATTCTTCCTTGAGGGGTAACTTGTGTACAACAATGTATGTATCTAATCCAGGCATGTCTTAATACGACCATGCGAACACATCATCATACTCTCGGAGAAGCTCTATCAACTTTATCTTGACAGCATCCTGGAGAGATGCTCCAACTTTTATCTCCCTTCTTCAGAGCGCAGGTTGATAACTTCGACATCCTTTTTATGTGGCAAAATGGCCTTCTCTTCTTGTTGCAGTAGCCTTGCCAATTCATCGGGAAGCTCACAATCTTCCCCGCCTTCCTCTTCCGCTTGATAGATTGGGCAGTCAAAATCATATAGGTCTATAGTAGTGTCGTTATCAAGGACTTTGGTAGTATCTCTGCAAGTTATGATTTATGCAGCTTATTTAGGAAAGTGAGTGTGTAAAAGAAATGCCATTTATTGTAAAAAGTAAAAAAGAAGGTGAGCGAAAATTGAATGCAAATTAATATTTATTCATGTTAATCATGTTTTGAAACATCAGGTGGCCCGATACAATGATCCACTACGCCTTGGGCAGAACGTAGGGTTTTGACAATCAATTAAGAACATTACTTTTGGTGCGAGAAGAATTGGGGTATTTCAATAGTTTTCCAATTTCGCAGCTCTTCACCAGGCTCGGCTTGACGAATCCAGCTTGCGGAGATTGCTTAATTATCAACTTCATCTTCAATTACCATAGTTACGGTATGGTTGAGGATATGCCCGACGCTCTTGAAAATGTCTTCCACAGGAAGAATCTGCTTTTGGCCATATGCAACTGTTGTTGTATTGGGAGAGGGATGGTATCCCAGCCCAAATTTGTTGAATTTTTCAGCAAATTCCACCATTTTTCCCTAGCCTTGGGCATTCCCTTCATCAACAACCATTTTAGCCTCTTCATATGAAGCCATTGCTGACCTTGAACTCTGGCTATTTGAAACCCGTTGCACCGCCAATGTACTCACCACCTAAAATGATTGAAAAGGTGTTTCCACCATTTCCCCTTTGACGTTAATGTACCTGAAGGACGTCAGGTGACTTACCAAGATGTCTTCCTCTCCCCCAATCAGAACTACCTTGTCATTACTGGCAAACTTCAGCTTCTGGTGAAGAGTGGACGTAACAGCTCCTGCAAAGTGGATCCAAGGTCTTTCTAATAAGCAGTTGTACCCGGGGTAGATATCCATTACTTGGAAATTAATGGTGAAGACAATTGGTCCGATTTTTATTAGCAGGTCCACCTCGCCAATCACAGCACGTCTGGAACAATCGAATGCTTTGACTACCAAGGCACTCGGCTTCATGCTAACTCCTTTTACCGACATTCTTTCCAATGTGATCTTGGGAAGCACATTCAGAGAAGAACCTGTATCTACCAATACTCGGGATATCAACGTGTCCTGACATTTGATGGAAATATGGAGAGCTTTATTGTGGTTCCTTTTTTCTGCAGTTAAGTCATCATTGTTGAACCCAAGAAAGTTTCTGATTGTTACGCTAGCTATCATATCATCGAATTGAGCTACGGTGATGTCTTTAGTGATATGTGCAGCACTCAACACCTTCATTAATGACAACCTGTGCGCCTCTGAGCTGAGTAATAGTGAGAGAATGGAAATCTTAGCAGGAGTTTGGTTTAGTTGATCAATCACTTTATAGTCACTCTTTCTGATGGTTTTCAAAAATTCCTCAGCTTCTTTCTGTGTAACTGCTGATTTTGGTGATGATACCTCTGTTGGTGGCTCTACACTTGGAAATTCGATTGGTGTGTCGACAACCTTTCCTTTATTTTTAATAGGCTCTTCTATTGGTCTGGCGGAAAATAATCGACCACTACAGGTGATTCCACTAGGCCCGACCACTGCATCACACTTGGCGGTGTCATACTCAATTACTAGCTTCTCTGGCCTTTGTTTAAAAACTTTAGGCTCGGATTCATCAATAGGATACTCCATTACTATCAGAGCTAGCCATGTTGCTCTTTGTCTGTTGACGTCATCTTCATCATATTGCATAATTACGGGTGCTGGCCGGGCAGGCCTCTGTTGAAAGGTTCCTGATGGATCATATTGTAAAACTACCGGTGTTGGGCGAACTCGCCTTGGTGGATAAGCTTCTGTTTCGTCGTAAGGAATTTCTATGACAGCTGTACTCGAGTCTCGTCGTTCTTTTTGTATTATCCCCTGCTCCAAGAACCTTTGTAAATATTCCCTCACCAACTCATCAGTCAAATTCTTCGCTTCTTCTTGGGGAATCATCCCACTTTTCTTCAGTTGTTCTCCAATAACAGCCATCGGAGTACGGACATCCTCAACATTTGTAATCAGTCTCAAACTATTTCTCTCCTCCACAACATTAATGGAAGAACTTCCATGCGTAGGTAATGGATTGTTCTTAACATTTGCACCTCTGGGTATAAAAGTGAGATCTTTAGATTCTACCAAGTCTTACACCCTATTCTGGAAGCATATCAGTTATCTATAGAATGCCCAGGGGCTCCCTTATGAAATTCACAACGGGCATTAGCATCATACCCGAGAGGGTAGGGAAAAGTTGTCGGGCGCAAGTCTCGCAATGTTAAGTGTCCACTTTGGTTTAGCTGAGCAAAGATTTGTCCATATGACATGGGTAACAGATCAATCTGTCTTCTTGGAGGTCTTGGTCTTTGCGGCCTTTGAGCTGGAGCATTTTTGTATTGCAGAGGAGGAACTCTCTGATAATTTTGTTGTTGTTGATTCTATTGTTGAGCCGGCTGTTGATAAGGAGCATGGGCTACTGCAGCTACTTGTTGATATTGAATCTCCACTGGAGCTCTATCACTTCGCCCCCTCATTATGGCATTAGTTTTTTCCTCCGTCTTCTTCACAAAGGGCTTTCTTCCTCCATTTGTCGCGACAATTACAACCTTGTTCTTTTTCAGTTGGCTATCAATTCTTTCACATACTGACACCACTTCAGCAAAGTTAGGGAAACTGAACCCAAGCATGCGATCCAAGTATTGAGGTTGTAGTGTTTCCATAAACATATAAGTTAATTTCTTGGTCAACAGTGATGGTTGGACACGGGCCACCAATTCTCTCCATCTTTGTGCATACTCTTTAAATCACTCATTATTACGTTGAGTCATATCTTGCATCTGGGTGCGATTCGGTGTTAAATTAGTATTATAGTGATAATGCTTGGAAAATGCGTCTACCAGATCTCTCCACGTACTGACTTGCCCCTTCTCTAATTGCATGTACCATTCCAACGATGCCCCACTGAGGCTGTCTTGGAAGTAATGTATTAAGAGTAGGTCGTTGTCAATATAAGCAACCATCTTGCGACAATATGCTCTCAGATGGATCCTTGGGCAGTTGACCCCTTTGTAATTATCAAAGTCTGGGACTTTGAACTTCTTCGGTATCACCAATCCGGGCACTAGACATATATCGACAGTATCCAAGCCTGGAGTTTTTTGGACCTCCAAGGACCTGAGCTTCTCTTCAACAATTCGTAATCTATCCACATAAAGATCAATTACAACTCTCACATTATGTTGAGGAGGAGGAGGAGGCTGACAGAAAGTGTCATACTGCTCATCCATTCCTACTTCGGAGCCATGATGGACGGATGTAAAATGTTCAGCTAGATCTACATGGATAGGAGGAAGAGTTTTAATGACTCCAAAAGTTCCTATCTTGTCAGCATTGTTTTCCTTACGGGCTAATGTCATCATTGTTTCCAACAGTTGGTCCATCTTCGCCTTGAGAGCGTCAATATCACCCCTCATGGTATTCTGGGTCTCTTCAATTTGTTCAAGCATCACTTGAAATTTGCGCCTAGTCTCGTAGCAATGTCGAGTAGTCAGCTTTTAGTTCTGAAGGTAGAAAGAAAAATTCCAATGAGTTGCAGTATCGGGTGAATATGCAAAATGCTTATGTTTATGCTTATGCTTATGATTGCGTCTTTATTTTTAGGGAAGCATTTATAACAATGGTTATTTATCAATCATTCAAATAACACAAGAACAAAGAATTTAAAAGAAACTACTCTCATTTATTCAGATCGTTCCATTACATTGTGCCAGCATAACAAGAGTACAAGCCAATAGGGAAATTAAATACGCAGTTCAAAACAAACAAAAGGAAATAAAAACAAAGAAATCTTCAAGCTTCGTTTCTTCGCGCTTCTTGATCCTTGAGCTCTTCTTTGAATCTTGTTAACATTCTCTTGCACAGGTATATGAACTCACAAATGGCCGGAGCGGTGGAGTCATCCATAAATTCCATGGCATCTCTATATTTCCATACCAGATCTTTGGCTAGCCAATTTCAAAACTCCGGCAGCCCATTTAGCTTTTTGTGGTATATGTCTCGATTGTTCCTCATGATGTGGTTGGATTGCTCATATGTCGTAACATCATGAGATACCTGATCTCTCGCAGCAGACCATATAGCTTTATCTTCTAGAATAGTTCCTATCTATTTCTCTTGATATTTAATGAACCTTTTGAGCTCATATATCTCAGCACATACTTTACGCCAATCAGCTGGTTTGACCCAAGATGAATCTAGGGCCTCTTCCTTGAGTTGACATTCTCTATCTTCATTAGCCTTGGAAAGGCGTAGCACAGCACTAAGTTCCTTAATCTTAACTCCTAATGTCTCTCAGAGCTCTTTGTTTCGCTTAGTGGCAAGAATCTACCATTGTTCGTTCTCTTGTCACTTTCCATGAGCGTAGCCCAGATGTTCTTTGAGGGAACCTAAACGACTGTCGGCCTGATTAATGCATGCTTTGGTTCTTTTTCTCTTTCCTTCTTCCTTATCAAATTTGCTTTCCATTTCCTCAAGTTGATTATCCTTTCTCACAATCTCATACTTCATGTTGTTCTTTTCATTAGTCACATCTTGAAGTTTTACTTGCAGATCTTTATTTTCTTTCCCTAATTGGGCTATTTTGATTCTCAACTCTTCCACCTCTTCAACTAATATGGGCACGGGCTGTGGAATGGTGGGTCTAGGAGGAGCTTCAATAGAAAAGGGGAGCTTAACTATTTTGACTCTTTCTAAAACCCACGACTGATAAGGTATCCTGGCCATGCCATCCCTTCTTCTCAACTCAGATCCCTTAGTATGAATTTTCTGCCAAGATCGTACAATCTTGCAGAGAAGTGAAGCATCTTTGACACCCTTTTCATGAAGAATCATTTCTTCCAGCTCTTTGTCTTCAGGTTTCCCCAACATTGGATACTCAAATTGTCGTATAGCTAGTATGGGGTTATAACTTATACAACCTTTTGACCCAATTAATGACAGATTACAAAAGCCACCACAAATCATGATAATCTCATCCACTTCCAATTTATTAGGATACCAAGTGATGTCCCTTTCAGAAAGGGATATTAGCAATTGAGCTCACTCTCCACTGTTCAAATCAGGGATAATAGCGTGACGTTTGAATATGTGGGAAGTAAGCCATTTGTAGAGAATGGGGAGACAGAACGTCAATACTGAACCCTTCTTTGCATGACCAAGGTGCAAATTGTAGAAGACATCAGCCAAGAGAGGGTGTACTGGACTTTGCCCTTTCATTCAAACGGCCTAAAAGACGCTGACAGCTGCAGAATCAATGAACTCTTCGAAAGTGGGAAATAATACTAGCCCATATATGACGAGAGCCAATATATTTACCAAAGCATCCCATTGTTTTTTTTCCAATAGCTTTATTGCTTCTTTCTCTAGCACAATGCTTTTAAAGCCGAAGAAATCCTCCCTTCTCTTCTAACCAGCTTTGGCTACTGAAATTGAGATTTGGAGAGCGTCAGCCAATTCTTCCACTTCTGGAGTCTGACCTATCATAGTATAGGGTGCCTTACCCTTGACCGGGAAACCTAGGAACCCTGCAAACTCTTCAATAGCAGGGGTTAAGTAGAAACCTTGAAACAGAAAGCTCCTCACTTGTGGATCATAAAATTGTGCCAAGGTTGTGATGGCAGGAATCTATACTTCAACTTTCAGGATATCAATAACTTGGTCGGACCTTCCTATCAGAGTCTTCTTGAATATTGGAGGCATTTCTCTCAAATAATTCATTACTACACTGACATCTGGTTTGAACACTTTAAGATGAATAGTCTTTCTCTTTCCCGAACTCGTGGTCATTGTGAATGTATGTCAACCTGTTAAAACAAATGCTTCCTTGAAAATAAAAACTTGTGTAAGTTATGATGTATATGTAAATGATTATGAATGCAAAGATACTGGATCCAGGTTATCACAAGCATCTCCCAACCCTCCTAGTAGGTAAAAAGATAGTTCTAGATTCTTTACCCAAAATAGCCCACTCATGGGATAGTTTCTACGTTGACGGATAGGGTTCTCAAGGTCATAGACACCAATTGTACCAACATCACGTAACAGGCGAGCTGCATTATGACAGTAGTACCAAAGGGTCTCTCCTGAGCGAAGTCTTCATGCTAGGCCCACGAGGAGCGAGTCCTCGGAGACTAACACTACACGACCACCAATATAGAAACTGGTTCTAAGAGCGGTTCCCAGAGTCGCGGACCCTTCATGAACCAAGTCGTGCAACAGGCTAGCTGCTTTAAGACAATATCTACGAATAGGTATCCTCTAGGGGAAGCTTTCATGCTAGGCCCACAAGGAGTAAATATTTGGGGACTAACACTAATTACCTCCAAAATCTAAACTGTATTCTCTCTTTTTTTTTCCAAGACTCGGGCACAAATCCTTACTTGTTATAATTTTCCCAGAATCCAACAAGCAAATATAATACAATATAAGAGAAAACAACAAAGTACATAAATAGGCAATATGAGAAGATAAAATAAGGAAGACAATTGAGCGGAGTTAGTACTCTCGAATCGAGTCAAGTTAGGCTTGACTCTCTCTTGCAAAGGGCAATGCAAGTCCCTAGCAGAGTCGCCATCTGTCGTATCTCGAAAAATATGATCCTCGCGATGGACGCGGAAAAAACATTCGAACAGAGTCGCCACCGAATTTTATTCATTCCAAGGAAGGAATAAGAAAATATCGATAAAACCTTTAAAGAGATAAGACCATGGTCATCGCAACCAAATTCTAGGTTCGGGAGTTGATTACGGAAAGGGAAGGTATTAGCACCCTCTACGTCTGTTGTACCCAACGGGAACCTCTTGATTTGATTCGAGAGAAAAGTTAACTAGGTTGTTTGTTTTCTTCTAAAGATTTTCTTAAGGGGAAATGAGTGGTTTATATACTAGAGTTCTCTCCAAGGATTGGGGCCCTTGTGCCTACGTACTCCCTTATGCAATGGGAAAGTCAGAGCATCGTAGTTCGTGGGATTATGGGTAAAGGTTTAAGGTAAAACAGAAAATGGAGGGAAGGTAGCTCGCTAGGATCTCGCAATCCTATGCCTACGTATTCTCATTGATAAATGAGAAATTAGAGCATCCGTAGTTCGGAATACTACGATTGGTTGGTTTGTGTTTGTAATCGAACAAGTATTTAGGTCATGTTCTAGCTGCTAAACATTGGCTTGTCTGCTCGCTAGGGGAGGCTGAAGCACAAGTTCATATGCGCGGAAGAAGGGACTAAACAATGTCCTTAGTAAAAGGTGTATTTGAGTTGAACGAGAGTCTAGGTCGCATTCTAACTGCTAAACATTGGCTTGTCTGCTCGCTAGGGGAGGCTAAAACACGAGTTTGTATGCACGGAAGAAGGGACTAAACAATGTTCTTTGGGATAGTTGTTTGAGTTATGGATCGCACAGGGATGAGGAGTTAGTGCTTGAGAAGTTTCGATTGCACGGGGCGAGAAAAAAGAGTTAAATTTGTTAAGTATTTTGGCTTGGAAAAGAGGATAGATTTGAATACATTTTTAGGGTTTTAGTCGCACGGGGGCGAGAAAGATGAGGTTGGTTAGATATTTTGATAGAGAATGACGACTATTTGATAAACGAGACGTCAGTCTAGCAACCAATTAATCGAGATATCATTGGAATGCTAGATCCCTACGACATCTTTTTCATTCCATTACAAAATTTGAGTTTGATGGACAATGAAAGTACCATATGGAATGCTTGACTCCAATGGAATTTCTTTGTCCAAATAATTAAGGTGGGCATTTTAGGGATGAAAGGTTGAGAAACCCACAGCCCAAGGCGTGCGCCTCAAGAGCAGTCACTTAAGAATTCAAGGAATGCAAGATCCCAAGAACTCAATTCTTTTGTAATTTGATTTAAGAAAATAATTTGAATTTGATTTGCGTGCATTATGATTTGAATTGAGAAAATAGTATGTGATTTGCTTAAGTTTATGGTTTCGATCGCACAGGGGCAAGAAAACAAAGTTAGATTGGTTGGATATTTAGGAGGAATGATGACTAGTCGATAAACGAGACGTCAGCCTCGCAACCAATTAATCGGGGTATTATTGGAATGCTAGATTCCAACGACACCTTTTTCATTTAAATAATTTACAAAATTGTATTTGACGGAAAATAAACATCTTTGCCCAAGTAATTAGGGCAAGTTTTTTAGGAACGAAAGTTCGAATGACACGCTACCCAAGGCGTACGCCTCAATAGTGGTCACTCAAGAATTCAAGGAATGCACGACTCCAAGAACTCAATTCCTTCATAATTTAGTTAGGAAAATAATTTTGAATTGGTTAGCGTATTAAGGTTAAATGCATTAAGTATTTCGAATTGCGCATTTTAAAAAGTGAAAGATTGAAAGGATCACAACTCAAGGCGTGCGCCTCAAGAGCAATTCTCGAGAATCCAAAAAGTGCTAGACCTCAAGGATTCGATATCTCCATTATTAATTGAAAAAAGAATAATTTACTTAGTCAACTTTCAGAGAGTGGTTCAATTAGGTTACAAGTTTTGGTCAAATTACGTTTTTGACTAGGTATCTTAATCGGGTTAAATGAAGATTGAACATTTTTTTAAAAGAAGACGGAACAAACATAACCCAAGGCGTGGGGCTTAAGAGCAATCGTTCAAGGATCCAAAGAGTGATAGACTCTAAGAACCCACTACTTTCATTAATCTAATTAGGAAAAATATTTCAAATTAATTGCATTGGGAACGTTTAATTAATTAAGAGGGAATTATTTAGCGCTAGACCAAAAGGTCTTATCAATTATCTCAAAAATCAATGTCAGTCTAACACTTTTGGTCGCCATACAAGGATAATTTAGGAAAGTACAATCAAGAAATATAATTAACACATAACCACATATCAAGCAAGGGCATGCAAGTAATCATATAAGAATCAAGTAATTACAAATAGAAACTGATTTTGAAAAAAAATAACATTAATTTTAAAGTAATGAATATCTTGTTTTGTAGATCAAATTAGTCCATATTTTTCAAACTAAATATATAAAAAAAATGATCTTGCTGAAATGAAAGTTTGACAAAAAAAAAAGAATCTACTCATGGGCCAGGACGGTCCTTGAAAGGTCTCCAAGCCCAAGTTCCATTTCCTCTTGGCTGTCCCATTCATTGCAACGTATGGATTGGCAACAGCAGCATGGCAAGTTTCAGTCTAAAAGCCAAGTGAGTCATTGAGCAAAGTGCCACTCATCAATTAGCTACATCGAGGACCATTAATGCTATTAAATATTTTTATGCAATAATAAACCTCATTTAGAGCGAATACAGGTACCTAGGTGAAGCCAAAGAATTTACACGAATCATCTTCTTTCAGCCACCGTTCTTCCTCTTTAAAAACACTCATTTTAGTTTAGAAAACAAAACCCAGACTAAAACATGCGTAGACTGAAGGAAAATTGAGAGAAACAACCCAACCAACTCTCTAAAACCCTCCCTCTTCATTATACCATAACGAATTCCTTGCTATGCTCGGTCAATCATGGATCTCATCGCATTAAAGGGAGGTTATACGCACGGTTATTAAAAACCAAGCTATCAAATCTGAGGTAAAGCAACAAATCTGACGTAAAGCAACAAATCTGAGGACACAATAAAACCTTATCTCTAATTTACTCATGGAATCACGCGTGCTACACAATGAAGAGAAAACTCAACAACAAACAAGGAAGTAAAGTAATGGGACATTGATTACATAATATAAAGGGATCAATAAACAAACCATTTATTAGGAGGCTTCGACTGCTATGGTTACTCATTTCAATCTTTGTGGAACCGTTTGTACAATGTGACAACCCTTGGAACTTATTTAAATTTTCGCACCAAAACATTTCTCTTGAAGTTACTCATTTCACTCTTATGACTGATGTAGATTTCAAGTATAGTGTGTAATATTTAGAACTTTTATTGAACTCATGATGGTTTGTGCTAAACTTTTAGAATGATATTATGAACTCTGGATCAATGTAATGACTTAGTAGAATGACTGGACAGCCTGTTATCGTTGTGTTATCATCTCCCTAATCTTGCCTGTAACATAAGCCCTCTAACTTGGTTTCCTCCTAAAAAGAGAGTCCTTTTGAATATTTACTAATCCTGTTTTGAAAAGCATATTCTCATGGACCAGCTTTGACACAAATTGGGTATCTTCGGAAACAACTGAACTGTGACTTGGTGATTATTTCAAATAATTCCCATTGTGGCCTTAACATTAAATTGGGCCTCGTTGTTTTGAATAAAAACTAGTTTTGTCCTGAAAAGAATGGACTGCTTTATTTCTTGAACATAACATAAATCTCAGATATAAACACACACAACCCTTATTCTAACTTGAATGCACCATGAACCTCTTGGAATGCATTCTCCACAACTCGACCACACGCCACCATGATTTGAGGATAAAGTTTGAATAGTCATATTGCAAACTGTTTTATTACAAATCTGTCCAGAACTTAACTTGATTAAACAAATTATGTTGAGGTATGAGTCAAAATGTAAATGGAGAAAGATTTGAAATCCACTTGAAACATGACTTGTAATTAACTTGAAGCAAATTGACTGTGTCTTCAAATCATAATCATATAGCATAAGTAATCATATGGTTTAAAACCTTCCTGGTTAATTAATCATATATTGACCAAACTATCATAAGAAAGAGGACATGACTTTTTCTCTTGTTTTTACTTAAGTACAATACATTTATGAGAGTCTGTAATCACAAGAAACACAAGCAGGATCTCCATAACCTAAATCTTAGAGATTTATGGACAGAGGCCAAATTCCAATCTAGAGAAATACTATCGAGCAACACAGTTATTTGTTAGTAAACATGTAGGACAAATTTGGGGTATGACAGGTGGAAATGGAGGCATGTAGGATGAGCCTTGGTTAGTCCAACATGTGTGTTTCCAGTCTCCCCAGCCTTGGTTAGTATAAGGATTATGTCCAGGTGAATCACCTAACCAATCATCACGATCGTTAACAAGATGGTCATCCTCCTCCATGTGATGAGCTTCCTCATCCTCCTCTTGGTCTCCCTCTTCATCCCCATCTGGGTTCTGAACTCTTGTACTTGAGGCTTTTTTCCTGACCATATATCTTTGTCCTTGACGATCCCAAAGGTAACCCATCAATGTCATGGTCTTTTGGCTAAATTCTTGATCAGTCGTCAAAGATATGTATGGAATACCTTGAACAACAATCTCAGCCCGATTAAGGACACTTTGAATGAATGAATCATAGCATAAAGTTGTACCTCGACATGATTCCTTCAGAGCAAATATTCTACTAGCAATTAGTACGGCCAGCGAACTCTTTTCTTATTTTTCAGCAAATAGACCAAATGCACCTCAGCTTGGTCAACTCTTGAATAACCTCCCTTCTTAGGATGGAGAATATGAGCTACAATCCACTGTAGAATCCTGTCAATCGGCTTCAACCGACTAGTAGTAACAGATTTAAGAAACAAATCACTAGCAACAATATCTTCAGGATAGGGATCCTTCAACATTGAATTCAGAGTAGATTTGAATTCATAGTCTGGAGCCGAATTGGTGTCGCTTAAGGTCAAATGAGGAGATTCAACAAGATACATACTAAATAACTATTCCCAAACTTTATCATCAACCTTTAAGGTCTTACCACCAATCTTGTAACCAAAATCAAAATCACGAAATTTTCCATGTATACTCGTATAAAACAACCTGACCAAGTCTTCATTATATTTTGTATCACATTCTAAGAACTCATAAAACTGTTGAAAGTCAAGCAGTTCAATAATTTCTGGAATGTGCATGTGTACAACCAGTTTTGGATTCTAAACAAATTGTTTGATAACTGATCTTTTACTAAAATTCTTCTCATAAGTTGTAGCCATTTCATCAGAAAGTAAGGAAAGAGCATTTACCGGAACATTAGACTTAGGTTGTGAAGTACCTCCCCGAGAAGTGGAAGTTCAAGTGGACCTTTTTCCTGTTGCTCTTGAAGAAGCCATGGAAACTCTATTTTTATAAGTAATGAAAAGTACCTGAATGAAGATTGGTGATGAGAAACCCAATTGTAAACTTATGTGAACTTGAAGTTTCTGATTTGAGGGAGTTTTGGAAATGGGTTTTAGGGTTTGTAGAGAAATTTGAGAAAGTGTTAATGAAGAGAAATAAGATGAAAAAATGCAAATTATGATGATAATGAAAATATGAAATGTGAAGGCACATTGAATGGCCTTAGGTTCCAAAGAAATTCAGTTACGCTTTATTTTCCAAGGAAAAATTCTGGGTCTTGCAGTGATGTGTTGACCTAAAGCCTAAGATGCGTCGACGCACGCACGTTGAAAATTCAAAATTCTGAATCTTACAGTATGAGTCGATGCATGAGGTCGACACATACAGACCCGAATCAAACATTATTAAAAATGGAAGAGCATGAGTCGACCTATTCCCTGTTGTGGTTGACGCATAAGATAAACATCAAGATAACACAAATTATAGTATAATTTCATATATATATATATATATATATATATATATATATATATATATATATATATATATATATATATATATATATATATATATATATATATATATATATATATATATATATATATATATATATATATATATATATATATATATATATATATATATATATATATATATATATATATATATATATATATATATATATATATATATATATATATATATATATATATATATATATATATATATATATATATATATATATGATCAAGATAAGTCAAATAGACAGGAACGATATTACCTCCAATGAAGATGAACGATGAATGCCCTCACATAGCTTGCGCTTTTCAATGTAGTTAATCAAAGTATAGAAAAGCATAGATGTAGAGCATACAACTATTCAATTTAAACGCGATCCGAGATATCAAGAATGCCAAGTTCCCTACAGATGTTGAATAAGGATTTTGTCGCAAGTAGTTTTGTAAAAATGTCGGCAAGTTGATTCTTGCTATCAAAATGCTCGAATACGACTTCACCTTTCTCTACATGATCCATAAGGAAATGATGGCGGATTTCAATATGTTTCATGCGTGAATGTAGTACAAGATTTTTGGTTTAGTTAATGGCACTTGTATTGTCACATAAAATTGGAATACGTTGAAGTTTAACATTTAAGTCAAGTAATTTTTGCTTGAGCCATAAGATTTGGGCACAAAAACTATCAATTGAAACGTACTTCACCTCAGCTATTGACAAGGCAACGAAAACTTGCTTTTTACTATGCCAACTCACTAAGGAATTTGAGAAGAAATTACAAGTGCCAATGGTGTTCTTCCTATCCGATTTACAATTGGCAAAGTCAGAATCGAAATAGCCAACTAAAGTAAAATCACTTCCCTTGGAAAACCAGAGCCCATACTTAGGATTACCACATAGGTATCTAAGTATGCGCTTGACGACCTTTAAATGTGATTCCTTGGGACATGATTGATACCTAGCACACATGCATACACCAAACATAATATATGGTCGAGATGCAATGAGATAGAGAAGAGAACCTATCATACCTCTTTACATCGACGACCTTACCATTCTTATCTCGGTCCAAGTTTACACCCGTAGGCATTGGAGTGTCAATTGCTTTAGATTTATCCATATCGAAGCGCTTGAGTAGCTCATAGAAATACTTCGTTTGGCTCAAGAATATTCCTTCTCGAGTTGTTTGATTTGAAGTCCGAGGAAGTAATTTAGCTCCCGCGTCATGCTCATCTTAATCTCGCCCTACATCAACTTAGAAAGTTCCTTGACCAAATGCATGTTAGTAGATCCAAAGATAATGTCAGCTACATAAACTTGTACTAATATGGAGTGTTTTTCTTGATGTTTAATAAAGAGGGTAGTATCAACCTTCTCTCTTGAGAATCCTTGAAATTTTTTTATAAGATGCTCATACCAAGCCCTAGTGGTTTGTTTAAGACCGTACAAAACATGCTTAAGCTTATAAACATAGTTAGAATACTCATGACTTTCAAAACCGGGAGGTTGAGATACATAGAGGTCTTCATTAATGTATTCATTTAGAAAAGCACTCTTAACATCCATTTGGAATAATTTGAAAGCATAGGAAAGTAATAGGCATATAGCCTCAAGGCGAGCAACGAGAGCATAGGTTTCCTCATAGTCGATGCCCTCCTCTTGGTTATAGCCTTGCGCCACTAGGCGCGCCTTGTTCCTAGTTATAACTCTGTTTTCGTCAAGCTTGTTCCTAAATACCCATTTGGTAGCAGTCACTCGATGATCTCGTGGAGGGGGGACAAGATCTCAAACCTCATTTCTTTTAAATTGATTTAACTTATCTTGCATTGCTAAAAACCAATTTTCATCGAGTAAGGCTTCTTTGGAATTTTTAGGCTCAATTCGAGAGACGAAAGCAAAGTGATAACAAAAGTTACTTAGCTTGGATCTCTTAGTTACTCCCTCTCCGAGTATGTTGTCGATGGGATGATCCTTAGAGGATTTCCAAGCTAGAGGAAGGTCATTGTTGCTAATTGGATGATCATCCTCGATCTTTTCAGAGTTATGATCTTCCTCCTCCTCAACTTTCATCGATTCAGGTTGATCAGTCCCTTTTTTAGTGTCCTTGAGTATGTCTCCTGAAGATACACTTGCACCATGAAAAGAAATACCTTTTTCGATATCTTTTGGATAAGATTCATCAAAAGTAACATGTACGGATTCTTCTACAGTAAGTAACCTTTTATTGAATATTCTATATGCCTTACTAGTTTGAGAGTATCCAAGAAAGATACCTTCATCGGATTTTGAATCGAACTTACCAAGGTTCTCCTTATCATTATTCAACACAAAGCATTTACAACCAAAAATATCAAGATGCGATACGTTAGGATTCCTTCTGTTTAATAGCTCATATGAAATTTTGTTAAGAATAGGACAGACAAGCATCCTATTTAAAACATAACATGTCGTACTAATAACATCAGCCCAACCGTATTTAGGAAGGTCACTCTCATTGATCATAGTTCTTCTAAGATCTTCTAAAACATGATTTTTATGTTCCACTACTCCATTTTGTTGAGGAGTACATGGTGCGGAAAAATTAAGATCAATTCCATTCTTATCACAAAATTATTCAAAGATGTGGTTTTCAAATTCACCTCCATGATCACTTTGGATTGTAACAATGCTTGTATTCAATTTGTTTTGAGAGAGCTTGGCAAGCTTCTCAAAAGCTGAAAAATTATCACTCTTGCTTGCTAATAAAATAGTCAAACAAAACCTAGAGTAGTCGTCTACAATCACAAAACCATAGTAATTACCACCCAAGCTTCTAATCCTAGATGGTCCAAAAAGGTCCGTATGGAGGAGTTCAATAGGTCTCGTTGTAGAAACAACATTTTTGGATTTAAACGAGATCCTTGTTTGCTTCCCCATTTGGCACACATCACATAATTGGTCTTCTGAAATTTTGATTTTGGGTATGCCGACTGTCGCTTGCGCGAAAATAAGGTGTCGACACAACAGAAGAGTCGCCACCTTTCGTTATTTATACCTCAGAGCGGGAAAGGAAACGATCGGAAAAACCTAACGAAAAAAGGGTAAGACAAGGTCATCGCAACCGTTGTCTGGATTCGGGAGTCGGTTACGCAAGGGGAAGGTATTAGCACCCCTCACGTCCGTCGTACTCGACGGGATCCACGCTTGTTTGTGTTTACTGGGACGGGTTGGTTATAATCTATCTACCTATCAAGGCTGGCTGAAAAAGAAAAGAAAAATGACTGGGCAAAGCGTCGCACTTTATGCCTACGTATTCTCATCAGAGAATGAGAAATCAGAGTCAACGTAGTTCGGCCTACGAAGGGTTATGGGGGAAGGTAGCTCGCCAATCCATCAGTATTGTGCCTACGTACTCTCAACAGGCATGAGAGATCAGAGCTCACGTAGTTCGGGAAACTACGGTTTATTTCCTGCTTTGAAATAAGTGTTTTTAATTGTGTTTGCGATTTCAACCGCACTAGAGACTATGACCTGAGAGTGAATGCGTCACATGTCACCCAAAGGGTACCATACTAAACATCCAGACTATGGAAAAGAAACTCTCCCACAATCTTTTCTCAGATAGCTTAAGGCTCGTAACGTACGAAAGAAATCATTCATGATTACTGTATCTTAAACTGTTTTGAGATGAGAAGAAAACAGGCCCAACTAGGAGGGAGACTATCAAGTCCTACTGTTATCATGCCATGGATTCATCCTATGGTTGAGGTTTGAACAGGGAGCTCCTAGAAGTTGTCATGCATAGGTTTCAACCTAAAAGTCTATCATCAAATCCTTATCAAAGGAAATGGGAGTCCTAAGGGATCATGTCAATGATACACCAAAACAGACTAAGCATCAGCTTAACAGTAAAATGCATGCAATGCAAGTGAGGGAGGAAATGTGTGTGGGGCTTCAACCTCCACAAGCTCGTCTCGACCTCAAGCCAGTCATGAAATAACAGTAATCATACTGAAAAATAAACAACATGCTATCAAGCAATAAACAGTAAACTGCAATCATACAGATAAAAATGAAATGAAATGCCATCCATGCTTGAGAAAGAAATTATCTACATCTAATCTCTCCCTAATCCTAACCCTAAAACAAAACCCTAATCTACCTCTAAGCAAAGCCCTAAAGCAAAACCCTACACAAGAAATCAATCCCAGTCTTCAAGCTTCAAAACAAGCTTACCAAAGAAAGGGAGCTAAGTAGGCAGACTCATAGTGCCTTCCTCAGGAAAGCACTAGGAGGCTTATACTTAGGACTCATATCCCATGTGGCTCAACAACTGTGATCGGTTTACGTTCCTCCTCAGGAGAAACTAAACTCACATGAAGGCTCCAACATCATTGGATACTTGAGAAATCCTACATGAACTAAGGGAACTAAGTGAACAGACCCATAGTGCCTTCCTCAGGAAAGTACTAGGGGGCTTCCACTTAGGAATCATATCCCATGTGGCTCAACAACTGTGATCAGTTTACATTCCTCCTCAGGAGAAACTAAACTCACATGAAGGCTCCAACATCATTGGATACTTGGGAAATCCTACATGAACTAAGGGAACTAAGTGAATAGACCCATAGTGCCTTCCTCAGGAAAGTACTAGGGGGCTTCCACTTAGGAATCATATCCCATGTGGCTCAACAACTGTGATCGGTTTACATTCCTCCTCAGGAGAAACTAAACTCACATGAAGGCTCCAACATCATTGGATACTTGGGAAAGTGGTGAGAAGAAAGAATGAAAGACATCCATAGTGCCTTCCTCAGGAAAGTACCATGAACTTCCCTCAGACTCCAGGGTCTCAAACCTCACAGAAAGAGAGCAAGCTCCTAAACCAGGCCTTCAATCCATGCCTCCTCCAATCCTCTAGTATGCTCCACTAAGCTCCACAATGAGATGCCAAGCTCCTCCAATCAAAGGAATACCCCAAAGCAAAGCAAACTAACAAAACTTGCCCTAAAGGCCACACAAACAATCATTCAATTCAAAAATCGACTAAAAATAGTATATTATTCTATTAAATCCTAATATAAATGCTAGGGGACCCTAAATAACTACCCTTAAGTCCCATATATTCCCCATAGACTAAATTGCTCTATAAAGCCTAAATCTAAAATTGTTATGATCTTATGCTAAAGTTTTAATCAAATTCTATACTACCTAGAACTACCTAATTAAAACTAACCTAAAAATTATCACAAAATTATGAAATTAATTCAGGGGGACCCTAAACCATTCATCTAATCATCCTAAAAAAATTGGACTCAAAATCCTAAGGGAACTACCCTAATTAAATCCTACAAATTAGTATACCAACTAAAAGAATTAAAAAAAACAATTAAAAGTAAAAATACACAAAAAATATAAAAATGAAATAAACTGGCTATTTTATGATTTTATATTTTTCTAGACAGAAAATGAAAATTGGGAAAAAAAGTCTCATTAAAAAATATGCATTTTTAAATTTTATATGAATTTTTGAAGTTTAATAAAATCTCGGCCGCAGGATGGTCTTCCAAGTCAACAAGTCCACATACAATCAATGGTCTAGATTATGTCTTCAACCTTGGTCCATCTAGGATTTTAGAATCCATGAAAAAAACAAGCTCCATGCATGAAACTTTCCACCACTTGTTCTCTCTCATTTCTCCATCAAATGACACAATCCAAGAACCAATCTTGACTAGAATTTTATGTAGAATACAACCATGCCTTTGGATTTCGTTGAAACTAACTACATCATGCAAACCGAACCACACAACTCCATGGATCCAAACTTTCTTCAATTTTCAACCATCATAAAACTCAACAATCTTTGTATATAATTAATCCTCGTGTTATGCTCATCATCCTAAGCTATAGCACACGAAATAATACTCTCTATCCAATGAGTTCTTGACCATTAAAGAATCGTGTCCAATTTTCAATCTTCACCAATGGCTCTATAACTTCCCATGATTAATCACCTAATGGTCACTAATGGTTTTCCAACAAAAACTAATCCTAGCTATGCCTAAAGTGAGAGGTAAGAACAGTTTTGCATACCTTGCCTCTTGTAATGGTGGATGTTGAAAGGCTTCGAATCAATCCTTGTGGATCTTCACAAATGGTTCCTAGGTGATGAATAACACTCTTCTTGCACAAGATTTGATGGAGATGGCTTGTATCTTCAGATTCAATCCCTTTTGCTCTCTTGCAACTTCACTTGGAAAGCTCCAATTCTTCAACAATGGTGGATCACTTCAGCATGAACATGTTCAGGGATGTTTATGGAGATGGTTTGTGGAAGAAAATGGAAGGGTAATAAAGAGAAAAATGGAGTTTCAATACAATTTGCAAAACAGAAAGTTTTGGTTCAAACTCTTTTTTCTACCACCATGAACATCAACAATCACCAACCTTGAATCAATGGGCTTTGCAATCAATATATAGACATGTTTAGAAAGATCTAGAATCATCTAGATCACTCTAGATGGAACTTGAAGTTTCTAGGATGTGGTATTTGCATTTCCATTCTCACCACATGAGATATATCATGACAAAATCCCCATAACTTGAGTAATTATCTTCATTTTCTCCTTAAGTGGTATTTTGGACAATATGCAATGCTTAAACACCTTGTTTATTAAGCTTTCCTTTGATTTGGCTAGGTACCCCATTATGCAAGTATGACTTTTACAAAGCAACTCCAAAATTTAGGCCCCAAATCAAAATTGTGGCTGAACCATTGTTCTTAAAATATCCTTTGGAGTCAAAATGACCTATCATATGCCATGGTTAGGGTTTATAGCTTGGATTTTGTGATTTTCCATTTCACTTTAATTAACTTATGTCCCATTTTTAGGCTATTTTTATCACTTTTTTTTATGAGCCTTTCCAACATCTCATGACCACCCTACTAGACTTAAAACATCATTCTAAGCAACTTTAATGCTGAAGGTTTTTCCATTTGAAGCTTGGAAGTAGGAGATATGGCCATGTGCTTGAAATGACCTATAAGTTCAAAATGACCAAAATGCCCTTGGCTTGTCAAAGCCATAACTTGAGTTCTACAAATCCTATCAAGGACTTATAGTACTCTATAGAAAGCTAAGAAGATGCTCTTCAACATTCATGTTGACCAAGAGATCATAGGAATCATCCTACTAGGGAAAAAGTTGTCTGCAAGTTGGGTGACTTTCAAGAACCCAGATTCACATACCTCAGATGACCTGTAATTTGTCAAAACCATAACTTGAGCTCTGCAAATCCTATCAAGGACTTCTACCACTCAAATTAAAGGTAAGAACAAGCTCTACAACATTCATGTTATGGGGAAGATGAGATGACAATCACATCTTGAGCTAAAACTGCCTGGAAGATAGGGATCAAACTAGGGGATTTTACACTGTCCATCCTTAGAAACCCTAGCTTAAAACTTCTCAAACTCCTCAATCATGATGAGTTGGTCTAGGAATCATCCTTATAACATCTCAATACATCATTCCATGATCACATGGCCCTTGGATTAGGTCTCAACCTTCTCCAAATCTTCAGCTGACCTAGGATTGACCCAGTCAAAACCCTAATTCTACAATCATGGTTGAATCTTCTGAATTCTTGCACAATGACCTCTCTGGGCTTCATGATGGCTTTCAAGACATCACATAAACTTTCCCAAAGCATCAAGTTCACTCTCATAGTCTCAGAATCATCTGGGGAGCACCCACAACTCTCAAGTTATGAGACACACAACCTTGGTTTCAACCAATTTCTCTGAGGATCTCTTGAACTTTCTGATGAAGGTATCAACCTTCAAACACTTGATGGGTGAATAAATGTTGGTCAAATTTTGGGGTGCAAAGCGGACGGCTCTCAGCCAATCAAGGTGCGAGACGATTGAATATCGGTAAACCCGAAAATTTGCCAACTGCACGAGCACACGATACTCTGCGGGGAACAAATCTTTGAATACTGCAATACTAGCTGCACGGCAACTAGTTGGGGAAATACTGATCTGACATCACCGTCAGTTATCCACGTTAACTTCTTCTGACATTGTCTTCAGGAAACCAAAACACCCAACATCACCGCTGGAAGACTAAACCACCTGACATCGCCGTCGGACAATCAAAATACCCTGCATCGCCGCTGGAGAACTAAATCTGACATCGCCGTCGGACAATCAAAATACCCCGCATCGCCGCTGGAGAACTACATCTGACATCGCCGTCGGACAATCAAAATACCCCGCATCGCCGCTGGAGAACTAAATCTGACATCGCCGTCGGACAGTCAAAATACCCCGCATCGCCGCTGGAGAACTAAATCTGACATCGCCGTCGGACAATCGAAATACCCCGCATCGCCGCTGGAAAACTAAATCTGACATCGCCGTCGGACAATCAAAATACCCCACATCGCGGCTGGAGAACTAAGTCTGACATCGCCGTCGGACAATCAGAATACCCTGCATCGTCGCTGGAGAACTAAATCTGACATCGCCGTCGGACAATCAAAATACCCTGCATCGCCGCTGGAGAACTAAATCTGACATCGCCGTCGGACAATCAAAATACCTCGCATCGCCGCTGGAGAACTAAATCTGACATCGCCGTCGGACAATCAAAATACCCCGCATCACCGCTGGAGAACTACATCTGACATCGTCGTCGGATACTCCACATAATCTCTGCTGGGGAGTTAAAGAATCTGACATCGCCGTCGAACATAATCTTCTGACATCGCCGCCAAAACAGACATAATCTGACCTCGCCGTCAAAGCAAACATCCAACATCGCCGCCGGAAACAAACATAATCTGTCCTCGCCGTCAAAACAAACATCCAACCTCACCGCCGGAAACAAACATAATCTGACCTCGCCGTCGAAGCAAACATCCAACCTCACCGCTAGAAATAAACATAATCTGACCTCGCCGTCAAAACAAACATCCAACCTCACCGCCGGAAACAAACATAATCTGACCTCGCCGTCGAAGCAAACATCCAACCTCACCGCTATAAATAAACATAATTTGACCTCGCCGTCAAAGCAAACATCCAACCTCACCGCTGGAAACAAACATAATCTGACCTCGCCGTCGAAGCAAACATCCAACCTCACCGCTGGAAACACACATCTGACCTCGCCGTCAAAGTGGAGAAACTTCATTGGGGAATTGGTCACACGGTAACCGGTAATACGTAGCCGATCATACCGCTTCATTAACACGGTCAGACCTCAATCATGGAGTCTTCAGGAGAGATTCTAACTTCGCCGTTGGAAAACCTGCTGGGGATGACGCTTCGCCGCTGGGGAATTTGGAGAACTATCACGTAACTCCGCTCCGGGGGTCCAGAACTCATTCTGGATAAATCAACTCTGCTGAGGACTGCAATAATCATCTTGAACTGATAACCGTTCTGAGCAAACACTTTGCTGGGGATTCCAGGAACTATCCTGGGCAACTCTTGCTGGGGACAAACCAATCACGATCTGAGCAGCTTCCACGGATTCGGCTCTCTTGGAGTTTCAGGAATCATCCTGGGCGCTCTTCGCCGGGGACTCTAGGTATCAATTTGAGCAACCAACTCGGGAGACTGCACTGAGGTCTTAAGAATCATCTTAAGCAAACGGCCCTGCTGGGGAATTCAAGAATCGTTTTGAACTGAAGACTTCACTGGGGGAGAATATCAGGAATCATCCTGAATCACTGATCCTTCGGCGGAACACCTGCAAAACAAGAATGGTAGCAACCTAGATCATGTTTATTATGCATATGCTTCGGCGCCATGCCCCGCACGGTGGAAATGCTATGCGTTTATGATAAATGCTATGCCATCATGCACAATGATGCAATCCCGTCAGCAAAATAAATGCCGAGGGGGAAATCCTCCTGTCAAGGAGAAAGAACTACTCAGATAGAGGAATCATCCTGCTGAGAAGAACATGGACATGCCAATATCAATTGGACTCCGTCTGAGGAAATGATCTTCGGTTGACTGCTACAGGGAAAACAACTTCAGTTGACTGCTGCAGGGGAACGAAGCTCTACAAGAACCTGGACCTGCTGAGAGAAAGTGATATCAATCGCGAGAATAAACTGCGTGGCCGTCTCGGTTACTCTTCTGGGGATGATAACTCTGTGGGGAAACAACTTCAGCTGCTCAACACTCCACTGGGGAAACAACTGAACATGGTCCGATCAATTTCCAAGGATTCGGCTCTCTTGGACATCTGCAAACTCGGCTGAGGAAGGAGAAGTCATTCTGCTTCGCTGGAGAGAGTGCGACTTTGGGGAAATACCGCATCGGCTGCACCACGCTCTGCTAGGGAAAACCACTCGCGGTCCCGTCTTCTTCCAAGGATTCGGCTCTCTTGGGGACCTGCGGACTCGGCCGGGGAGAGAGAAATCATTCTACTTCACTGGAGAGTACGACTCTGATGAGGAATTTCAATTTCGCTGGGGAAGAAGGAATCATCTGACTTCGGGGGAGAATACAACTCTGCAGAGGGATACAGCATCAGCTATTCCAACACTCTACTAGGGAAGAGGGAATCATCCGACTTCGGGAGAGAATACAACTCTGATGGGGAATCTCAATTCCACAGGAGACTTCAGTCTGGCACCATCAGTCGCGGCATACTTCGGCGTACGAACAGCTTCCTGCGAAACCTGCACTTGTGACCCGGTGCTGGGGAAAGAATCCTGCTTCGGCGACTTTACTGGGGAAAACACGAGCTTTGGCACCTGAACATTGCTACGAAATCTGCACTTGTGACCCGGTGCTGGGGACATAGGAGCTTCGGCGCGCGACTCAGCTGAGAAGATGATGTTCCTTCAGGATGCGTCTGCTTGGGGAAGAGGATCCCCTCTGCCTGGGGAGACTTGACCCTACTCTGATAAGGGATAAATGCCATCTTAATTTGTTGCAGTCTCAAACTGCTCAGGGGAAACAACCTCAAACTGTCCATCTCTGCTGAGAAACAATCCTGATTCAACAACGTCAACACAGGGAATACAGACTACCAATCATGGAGCCGAGTAACATGTTAGGCTGCGGGATAACAATCCAGCGACAACAAGGCTTCTTCAGAAGGCTCAGGTTTTGGCAGGGTAATGACACGACTCCCCGACACTCAATTCTTGCTAGGGTGAACAAACTCATTTGAACAACTTGCCCCAGTACGATTCAACTTGCCCCAATCCGACCTTTGGGAATAATTCATTCTGAACAGAAAACAACTGGCAACAAGACAATCTTCAGATGGTTTGCCCCAACATCTGTACAACGGAAGGATTCATCATCCACTAATCAACTCTCAGCATAGTTGGCTCCAATATCTCTGAAGTAGCTTTCCCCTGAATGAGCGATGAGCGACTCAACGTGCTCTGATTGAACACTGGAGGGATCTGCCCCCAAATCGCAAGAATTCTGGATAACTGCCCCTGATTGGGTCTCGAGAAGATTCACTTCCGATCAACCGCTTCTTGCATAAACTGCCTCATAATCAACTGATACTCCGGGATTTGTCCTCAGACAAAATGATTCCAAACTCACAGGAAGTCATTACCCCAAATTCACCGGGCTTCGCAGCATACCGTTCTGATCCAGACCTCTGACGATTCAGTCCTGATTGACTATTCCCTGTTGAAGTTCCTCCGCATCAGCTACTGACCTGCAATTAAAATTGTTTATTCACGAATGGTAATTTTAATGCAGTGTTCATGCAAATTTCGAAAAAATGTTGTACTGTCACTCATTTACGTGTCATGCTAGTGAGTGACGAATGAACCAAAGAGTTCAAACGTAGTGCTGATGTGATCAGTGAAAAATACAATAAGAATATGATTAGTAAATCATGAAGGAGTCAGGTTACTCAACCTTATCGTAATGCGCTTTCAGAATAAACCCTGCCTCAATTAGGTCTTTTAAGGGTTGTATCGTGGTCGGGTTCACGGTTCGTGAAACAAAGGATATTCGGCTCAAATTATGATTTGTACCCACCCCTTCTTCGTGATGATCTTCGATCCTAAAGTTCAGCTAACTTAGCTCGAGCGCTCACCTCTTCGAGAGGTATGTTGGATATTGGGAACACTGGTTAAAGAATTCACAAGGTGTTTCGGAGTGACAGTTACTCCTTTTTCGTTTTCGGCGTCTGTGTCTACACGACTTCGTCCTTGTTCGAGGATTTTTTATTTTTTATATCCTTTCTTTTTCATTCTTTTGATTCCCTAATTTTTGCCTGGACTGACTCCTTTTGAGTTCTTTTCGATTTTTTCTTTTTGAAGTCTAGCGGGATGCCCTGATTTTTGCCTAAGTATTTGCTTTCTAGCTTTTCTTTTTTACTTAGCGGGCTTTCTTATTTCTTTTTCTTTTTCTTGGAACAAGTCGTGTGACACTGGCTGTCTTGATTGCTCCGAAAGGATTATAACCATCTCACTCCTAATTGGTGAGGTTTAACCATTGTGGTTGACGAGGTACGACCTCTGGGGGAGGAATATGATGTGATTGGTCCTCGAAAGACAACACTCCTCTATAAGACTTGAATGCTCGGTCAAGCTAACTGACAACTACCCTGCCCCGGGTTAAGATGTGAGGGTTTAAAAGTCCGAAAGAAACTCCTACTTCTCGGCTCGAAGTGGTTAACAAGGGATTCTCTTCCTTTAGGGATTTGAAACAATGCCTTATACGTCATCGGCAAAGTTTTATCTGAAAGCAATACGATCATCGGCTATGAGTATTTGGTTTCGTCATCCTCCCTCCACTCATTGCTAATCATAGTGATAAAGTGGAGTAAATAAAATGCAAGTGTCAGTGCAATGCAGTAAATGAGTGACAACGACATGATTAGTTCAGAAAAAAATGCATAGTCACTTTATTAACATTACCATTCGAAACATACAATGTTTAACAGCAAGTAGTAACTAACAGAAAAGAAACTACAAATGCAAATGGTAAAAAATCTGAGGACTGCCAATGCTGAGGACGTCTGCCTGTCTGGACCACTGGCTTCTGGAAATAACCCTCTGAATCTGCGAGCTCAGACAGCTGAGAGGTTGCCACGCACAACCAAAACTCCATCTGGAAAGGAAATGCACCCTTTGTCGATCAACTGTTGCACTTTCGCCTGAAAAGCCTTGCAATCTTCAATTGAATGCCCCGAAGATCCACCATGGTAACCACACTGAGCATGGGGATTGTACCCTGGAGGGTAAGGCTCTGGCACGGGCTTGAGAGCTTTCGGTTCCACCAAAGACTTCTGAATCAATTATGGAAGAATCCGGCTATACGGCACAGGCACTGGATGGAAAGGAGCATTCCTTCGTTCCAAGTGGTTGCGAGGCCTCTTTCGATTCTGGTGCTGGTATTCTTTCCGTCAAGGAGCAAGCGGTCGTCGTTTCTGAATGGCAACGGTCCCTTGTTTAGGTGCTTGCGTCCTTGAACTCGATCCAGGTAGAAACTGCGAGCGAGGCGATTCAGTCACCGAAAGTCACGGGACATATTCAAGATCTTTCTCAGCTTCAGGCAAAGGAGTGGAATCATTCACCTTTTCTGTAGGGTACGGGATAAACTTTCCCGATGCTCTCTGTTGCACCCTAAAATTTGCTCAACCTTATTCACTTGGTTTATGTTTCAATATCATTAGCATTTGCATATAGAGTCATGTACATAGCCTAACCATCTGCATAGCATAAGCATAGCAAGTCATTCAACAGGGGATCAAGCATTATTCTCATCTCTAGAGGCCTATCCAGAGGTTATTATCCTAATTCAATCTCATTCAAGTCATCAAGAAAGAATTTGAAAGCAGGGAGTTCAGTGGATCAAGCACTGAGTATATCTCCTAACTGAGGGTGTCTGAGGATCAACAAGGGAATTATGAGTTGTGAATTGAGAGCATGGGGAGTATCTAGACATCTTGGAGGACTTAGAAAGTCATTTGGAGAAGAAAACAAGTTGTTGATGGGATCACAAGAGCTACAGCTGAAGGCAGTCAACTAGGGTTTCATCTAGGTCAACCCTAGGTCAACCCTAGGTCAATTGACTGATTTAAGGGGCATTCAAGTCTAGTGGAGAGATGTGGGGTTCATCATTTGACATATAGAGAAGGATATGGAGATATGCCAAGGAGAATTCAAGAGGAATCAAGGAGAAGAGGAGTTACTAAATTAGGGTTTCTGTGCAAAATCCCCTAGTTTAGGTCAAATTTCCAAGCAAGATAAGTCAAAATGCTAGCTTCAAATGGCTTCTTGGCCAACATGAAACTTGTAGAGGATCTCAAGACCTTTAATTTGAGTGGTGGAAGACATCAAGGAGATTTATGGAACTCAAGTTATGGTCCTTGCAAGTTACAGGTCATCTGAGGTATCTGAAATTTTGTCTGTGAAAGTGACTTGACTTCCAAGCAATTTTTACCCCTCAAGGAGATTTCAAATGAATTCTTGGTCAACATAAGAATTGTTCCTCATTGTCTTAGCTTTCTAGAATGGTATAGTATGCCTTCATATGATGTGGAGAACTCAACTTATGGTCTTGGAAAGCAAAGGGTATTTTGGGCATTTGTGAATTACAGGTCATTTTAACCTATGTCCAAAACTCATACAAGGAGGCCTCAAATGGAAAAACTTACAACATCAAACTTGCTCCAAATGGGATTTTAAGTCTAGAAAGAAGGTCACAAATTGTTGGAAAAGCTCATAACATGAAGTTGCATAATTGGTCAAAATTTGAACTAAAAAGGCTTATAATTTAAAGAAATTCAAGATGGAAAATGGTTTGGGAGATTTACAAGTCCAAATGGAGACTTCCAATATATGATTTTGAATGGAAAAGCAATTCTAAGAACAATGGTTCAAACACTTTTTTGAGTTTAGAAGGGAAAAAGAAAGATATTCATGGTTACTTGTCTTTTAAGAAACATTTCAAAAATGGATCAAAGTTGGAAGGCAAGGGAATGTGCAAGATGGATCTAGAATGTTCATGTGGACACTATATATTTTTGAAGTGAGGATTGATCAAGGGTTGGCTTCATTTTCACCAAGAATTTCCAAAATCCTCTCATTCTTTCTCATTGTGTTTTCACTTCAATTCCTCAAATTCTTCACCAATTATCATCACAATCAACTTCATTATACTGTTTCATCATCATAGATCAGAATTCAATCAAGAACCAAGTGTGATTACTCCATTTTCGAGCACTTCCATCATCAACATCAAAATTGAAGTTTCAAGTGGATAGCACAATTCAAGTCAAGAATCATCAAGGTATTGCATACAGAATCAATCACTGAGTTAATTGATCAAGATCCAAGCCTTGGAAGCCTCAGATCCACGAGTCTCCATAGCTGTTTTCAAGATTTCACACCAGGTGAGTTTTCTCTGCCACAGCTTGATCTAGTTAGTTTAGCATGTTGTTGTTAGTTTAGACATGATGTAGGATGTTAGTAGAGCAATTAGGTGGAGTTTGGAGTGATTTGGAGATGATTCATAGCAGGTGCACAAAACTGTTAGGAGGTAGAACTCTTAGGTTAGTGCATTAGAATTCTAGGTTGTTAGCGCAGGTTAATCACCATTAGTTAGGGAAGAGTTTAGTCTAGGTTTGAGGGAGAATTGTGGTGATGCATCTCAGTGTATATCCATGGTGACCAGAACTTGCATCGATCGGGTTGAGAGTTGTGTTGAGTTTCAGACTGAATTGAGACCATAGGATTATAGAGGAAGAAATTCTGAATAAGTTTCATGTTGGGATCGTGTTGATTCATGGCTTGTAGAGTGAGAACAGATGAGTGGAAATTGGCTCGTGCATGGCTGCCATGGAGTCCAAACCCTAAGTCTCAGATGCAATGAGGAAGACGTAATCGTGGCCATCCATCTTGCCTTGGACTTTTGACTCAGAGCTTAGATCCTAGGGCTCTTATTTGATTTAGATTTTGGAGGGAAGCTACAGGTGCCCTAAACGCACCGTTTCATTAATTGAAACGGGCGGGCCTGTGTGCTATCTCCACCCCCAGCTTTCAAGCCCAATATCAGTTTACACGTGATTTTGTTTCTTTTTTCACCCCCCAGCGTCCTTCTATTGTTTCATTAATTCTGAAGTGTTTCTGGGCCTAAACCAATTCACTAACCACACCCCCCGTCTGCCTGGCCCATCCAAATATTAACTGGGCGTGATTCCTATTCAAACCCCCTGGCTATTTCTCTATTCTTTTTATTATTTTCTTTTCATGTTTTGCATTCATTTTAAGAATTCATAATAAATTCATAAAAAATGCATTTTAATTCATTCTTTTTACATCATTTTCATTAGAATGTCAAGAAAATTTTCATTAAATAAAATTGCATTTTTATTTTTATTTCAGATTTTTTCCATATTTTCTAAATAAATGTCATTTTAAATAGATTCATTTCATGCATGATTTTACTAATTTTTGTTCTATTACATGCTTTAATATTTTTTGTTCATTCTTTTTAGGTTGTTTAGTTTAGATATTCAACTTGTAGAAACAATTTAGTTCCCATTTTTAGGAATTATTTTTAGGTGATTAATGTAGGCTTGAACAACATGAACAAATTAGGGTTTTTAGGTGATGACTTAGGAAGTTTGATTTCATTTCCCTTAGGACTTAGGGTTTGAATAGTTTAGCTATGGGACTATAGGGGCTATGGGTAGTTATTAGATCCCCTTAGAAAAGTCAGGATCCCCCTACTGCTATTAATACTGTCTGTATATCTGATTGACTGGTGTGGTGTGCCCTCTGGGGATTATTGCTTGCTTGCTTGGGTATTGGGGATTGTCTGGGGCCCTGGGAGAGCTGAAGACTTGAGGAGATGAAGACCATTGGAGATCCAAAGATTGAAGATCAACTATCAGAGTTGGAGAAGAGGTTCTTGCTAGCAGTTGCTGAGGAGACTAGGGTTTAGGAGCTAGGCAGAGCTCTAGATTAGAAAGCTTGTTTCTCAAACATGGAATGCCTTGTCTGCATCCATCCTTTCTCTATGATTCAAAGTCTCTTTCAAATATCCACCTCCTTCCTTTGGAAGGATCAGTGAATATATTTGAAAGATAGAACTTTTGAGAGGAAACTTTCTGTTTAATGTTAACAGTTGATGAACCACCCTTGGTAGGTAATCAACTGTCTAACATTCACTTCACTCTTGTGACTGATTCCTCATCCTGGAGGTTTGAACTTGAAGAAAAGCCATTGCAGATAGAAAACTGATGATCAAAGCCCTTGCCTGAAGGTCATGAAGATGGAGATTGATGCTCGTTGAAGCCTAGAGCTGATTGGAGATTACTTGAAGCCAGATGTTGAGTCAGAGCTGCTGAAGCTGTTTATTTTGCTGTTGTATTTCATTTGCTGATGTATTGATTGGTTTTCTGGACTGTATTGTTTGCTGTTTACCCTGTTGGGTTGAAAGTGAAGCCTGTTCACTTTCGCCTATTGTTTTCTAGGTTCGAGGTTGAGTGGGACTCCCTTGCCTCGCTTGTACTGTTGCATCCATGCATTTTACCGCTTTACTGTATATATATCTGTTATTGTTTCTGTTTCTGCCTATCCCGTAGGATCTCTGTTTCTCTCTGTGCAAGAGAGGAGCATGATAGACACTAGGTCTTAACCCATGCATGATAACATTAAGTTAGTTTGTTTCCCTTCGCAACCGTAGGTTAGAGTTCTGTCTCTTCTTCCTCAAAACAAACAGAAAAACACATAAAGATTTCAAACACAATAAAAGACACTTCTTCCGTAAAAGAATGTGAACTCATCAAGACGTCATTTTTGTCCGCTTGGACTGCTAATCAGAAAAACCTTTTTCAGAAGGAATAAAATCAACCAAGACAAGCTTGTGTCTTCCGTAGCCCGAACTACGTTTGCTCTGATCTTTCATGCTGTATGAAAGTACGTAGGCATAGGATGCGATATCCTAGCGAGCAACCTTCCCCTCCTTTCCCGTAGGTAGGCGAACTACGATGACTCTGATTTCTCGTTCCAGGCGGGAATACGTAGGCATAAAGTGCGATACTTTGCCGAGTCATTTTTTTTTTCTCTTTCTCATTTTCTTTTCATTTTAACCCCTGACCTTTAGAGTAGATAGAATAACAATCCATACCCGAAAACAAGCGTGGATCCCGTCGAGTACGACGGACGTGAGGGGTGCTAATACCTTCCCCTTGCGTAACCGACTCCCGAATCCAGGTTTTGGTTGCGACGACCATACCTTTCCCGTGTTGTGCGAGGTTTACTCTGAGTGTTTCCTTTCCCTCCCGTGGGATAAATAACGCACGGTGGCGACTCTTCTGTTCAGCCGGCGCCGATTTTCGCAGTAGCGACAGCTGGCGACTCTGCTGGGGATCCAACGTCCCCTGGCTGCTAAGAACTGCGATGGTTCTTATGCATTTGGGATCCAACGTCCCTTTGAGCGAGTCAATCCTAGCGCTTGTTTTCCCGTCGAGGATTTTGTATGGAGTTATTGTATATTTCTAACCTTGTATTTTCAGCTTTGTATATTGATTATTATTGCTGTATTTGGGGTGTGACGGGTGTTCTGATATTGAGAGATAAGCCGGACCTGGGCTTGAGTGCACCTAGAATTAGCGTAGAAAGTAGTGGGCGCGTGCCGGCTTTGCTTGCATTAGTGTCTCATGAAATCTACACTCGGACGAGGTTCTTCTGGTTGGCTTCTTTTTCTACCCTTTGGGTCGAAGGGGTTGTTGGTCAGCTGAATTGTCGACTCCGGGGACCGATCACTTGGAAGTTGGCTAAGTGAGGCCTCTTCAGGAATTGATGATGCCACTCCTTCTGGGAATCGTATCATCAACCCTGAAAGTCTGTGACGCCGACGACCGCATAGGATGTCGTACCTTGTGCCAGTTATAGGGCCACCCACCTGTGAGGGGATTTGGGGTTATGCAGGTAACCAGACCTTCAGATACCGGTTTGTTCTCGATCAGAGATCCTGGGTATTTATGGAGAGTTATGAGGTCTGTCAGAGACCATTTGGAGATGTGTTCTGAGGTCTGTCAGAGACCAATTGGAGATGTGATTTGAGGTCTACCAGAGACCAGTGGGAGTTATGGTTTGAGGTCCATCAGAGACCAGTAATGGAGCTTTGTTTTAGGTCTATCTGAGACCAGGGTTTGAGGACTTCTAGAGGGTCTATCTGAGATTTCTTGATTGGGTTCAGGCTATTCAGCTACAGCTTTGGTCCCTGTTGCATGTTACTTGCATTGCATTGCCTGCATATCCATTACCATTTGCATTTCACTAACGTGTGTCTGTGCTGCAGGTGCATTTGCATTTCCCTAGTTCTAGTGCCCGGACTTCTGAGTATTGATTATGGCTGGTTTGAGGAAAACAGTTGCGTATAAGCTGCCTGCACCTGACATTACCCCTTTACTCGGTCTGATATCTCTTGCTGATGAAGAGGTTAGAAGAAGCTTCCGAAGGAGTCATGGAAGATTACGGAGATTAGTCTGCAAGCCCACTGCTGATGAGATGAACGGGCTGTACACCTTGATGCAGTTCTATGGCCCCGCATTGAGATGCTTTACGTTTGCTGACTTTATTCTAGGGCCTACCATTGAGGAGTATGTGGAGTTTACTGAGCTTCCCGTGCAGAACAAGGTTCCCTTTATTCACTCTGCTGCTGAGCCCAAGTTGGAGGACTTAGCCAAAGCCTTGCACATGAACGCTGCTGAGTTGTTAGTGACTTCTTGGCTTGGGGTTTCAGGTTTCTCTTTGGATTTTCTGGTTGGCCAGGCTCAAGAGTACGCCAAGAACGGTTGTTGGGTGGTTTTCAATGCTATTCTGGCTCTATGCATTTATGGAATCGTGCTGTTTCCTAACTTGCCCAACTTTGTGGATTTGGATGCTTTCTATCTGTTTGCTGCAGGCAACCCAGTGCCAACTTTGATTGGAGACTTCTATCATTCATTGCACTATAAGAATGAGAACCGAAGAGGAAAGGCTGTGTATTGCTGTGCTCCTCTGTTGAATATGTGGTTCAAGAGTCACCTTCCCATGAAGGGACCATTTGTGGACAGTGCAACTTCAGCCAGTTGGTCAGAACGCCTGATGAGGCTATCTTCCGAAGACGTTGTATGGTTTGATCGAGATTTGTTGGGATCCGAGCTCATCTTCAGCTGTTCTGGGTACCCTAATGTGCCGCTGATAGGAAGAAAAGGGTGTATCAATTACAACCCTTCTCTATTCATTCGCCAGTTCGGATATGCACTGAAGAATCCACCTTAGGAGGAAGAAGTACAGGAATCTTTGTACTTCACCGGTGACGTGAAGGGGGAGTTATTAGCCAAGTTGCAACATGCCTGGACACGTATTAACCGCAAAGGGAAGCCACTGTTAGGTAAGAGCGATTGCCAGGCTTATGAACCTTACAGGGTTTGGATCCAGGAACGAGCAAGTCAGTTATTAATGCCATTTCCAGCTGCACCCGTCATTGTTCCCGTCCCGGCAGAAGAGCCAACTACTGTTTCTAGGGAGGCCTACGAGCAAGTTGTGAAGGAAAAAGAAGCCTTGATGAAGGTCAACAAAGGGTTAGAGCAAGAGCTAGCTCAAGTACGCAGTGAGAAAAACAAGGCTGTATATGCTTTCCAACAATAGATCGAGCTGTTAAACAGGTTAGGGGCCGAGTTGACTGAGGAGAAGAAAAAGCGCGAACGTCTGGGGCAAGAGTTCAGAAGTTCCCATGACATGCTGGAATCAAAAAAGAAAGCGCTTGACGCGGCACACCGAGAAATCTCCTCTTGCAACAAGACTTGGAACGCTACTCTCACCAACAATAAGATGAGGGAAGATAAGCTGAAACAGCAAATCTCCGACCTCGAAGAGAGGTTGAAGTCTAGCATTAAGAAGTGTGAGGAAGAAGTTATGACCCGGTATAGTGTCCAGAATGCACTGAACAAGGCAATCAAATGCAGAGATGAAATGGTGTCCCAAAAGCGAAAACTAGAAGATTGCTTCGGAGAAGCGACATGGGAAGAAACTGCTGGAGACGCGTGTCGTGTTCTTAAGAGAAGAAACCAGCTGGTTGAAGGACTGCTCACCCGACCAGGTCACCCAGAGACCAAGAAGTTGATAAAAGAATACCGGGCTTTTGAGAGCATTTGACCATTTCACATATTCGCTTGTATGCTTTATTTGCATAGTGCTGACCATCACCAGGATTGTTAGATGAGGTCATGCCTTCTTGTTGTACTCAGTGATATTGTACTCTTGGCTTATTGGTTTTCTCTGCAATATATGAGGCTTTCTATGATTCAGCTCCGATATTCCTATTGTCAGCACTGTCACTGCACTGGCACCTTCACACTAGAACTGGGGGAATAAATTTCCCTAATGCACAGGCACACACATTGCATTGCATTCATATTCATATTGCATTACAGGTAATTATTAAATTGTATCTCATCTCCTGTGTCTCTCAGGTCCTCCAAGATTAGCGACCGGAGAATTCCCTGGCGTTCAACCAGAAGCAGCAGCAAGGAAGTCATGAGTCAGGATCCGACTGAGATGCAAGAGGTGCACGACAACATAATGAGGCTTATACGGGTAATGGAGGCCATGGCCGAGAGTCAGAAGCAGTTGAAGGATACGGTGCAGCCTCTGATGGCACGGGCTAATGATAGAGCTGCCGACTTTGCTCAGCTAGAGAATCATGGTTTTCTCCCAGGCCGCATACGCCAACTTGTGGGGGTAGCCATCAAACAAGTTCAAGCAGAATTAACGGATGTTCGAGGCCAGCTGGGGCAGTTCACGAAAGATGTGCAAGAGTTGCGCTCGAATCAAGAGACGCTAGAAGAAGAGAACTGCCGACTGAAGGCACAGATAGGGTTGATGGCTGAAGTATTAAGGAACGTACTCAGGAGAGAAGGAGGGCAAATGTCGGAAGACGCGGCTGGATTATCTGTTCCTCAGGGGTCTGAAGAACCATTACCCACGCAGGATAGGCTTAAGAGACCTTCCCCAGGATTCGAAGCTCAGAATTCTCCTCGTCAGCAGTCGCAATTGATTTTGCAGGATAACTCAAGAAGGTGTGGTAAGAGGATGAGGTCTTCTAACAGAGTATTTGATGAGATCCCTGTGGATTATGATCAGCTGGTGCAACTCTTGTTCCAACTCCAACTGGTTGAGCCCCGCATTTTGGTTCCACTGACAGGGCAGCCGCCACCAGACTATGACTTGAACGCCTATTGCGCCTTCCACTCCGGAGCACCGGGGCATAACATTGCAACATGCAAAGCTTTTAAGCATAAGATCCAAGATTTGCTGGATGGGAAAATAATTGAGTTTGTACCGGAGGGCATAAAAGTTGCAGGGACTGATATTCCCATTTCTCCGCCAGAGGTCGCAGACGAATCGAGGTATATCCCAGAACCACTGGAAGCTGAGTCTCCATGTCCACAACAGCTGCCGATGCCAGGGTTGAATTTAAGGATGATAACGCGTGAGCCCAAGGAATCGTCCGAGCAAAGCCAGCAGCATACAAGAGGCCAGTATCCAGCTCAACAAAGAATTCGGGGAAAGAAGCCGAGGAGGGTGTTTGAGAAGCCTCCCTCAACATACGCAGATTTGTTACAGACACTACTAAGATTGAACTTGGTGGAGAAAAGAACTCTGGCGCCAATAACCGGCACTCTGCCGGATGGCTATGATGCAAGCAGGCACTGTGAATTCCACTCCGGGGCTCCCGGACATGATATTGAAGGTTGTCACGCGTTCGAGCATAACGTCCAAGATTTAATCGACAGCAGGGTCATTAACTTCTCCGATAGGGTCCCCAAGGTGGTGCAAAGCCATAGACAAGCAAAAGCCGGGGTGATGAAAAGGTTTCCCAGATTTGATCGGGCCGGTGAAAGAAGATCGAGACAGCAGTAGACTACCCCTGATGATAGCTTCTGAGGATGATTGACTCACCAATAAGTCAGAGTGCAGGAAGTCCAGTTCTGAGACGCCGACATTTTTCATGTTATCTTGTTCATGTCCTCGCATTTGTAGTTTCTTTTCTGTGTAATTGCAAATTTCGCTCTTAAAACTTGTTGTTTTTTCAATTGATATTGATAAACGAAATGAATATGCATGTTTTGAATTAATCTAGTCGTGTTCACTCTTTGTTTTTCTTTAATGCTTAATGCTTGTGTTAGCAGGAATCTGGGGAGGATGACGAAAACAGATGACGAATAATATTCGGATTGCAAGCTTTTGGATAAAGAACCTGTTGATGAGATACAGGCATTGTTTCAATCCCTAAACACCGGAGATATAAGGAAGATAATCCCTTGATAACCCCTTTGAGCCGGTAGTAGGAGTTTCTTTTGAAAATGAAAAAACCTAAATCTTAACCCGGGGCAGGGTAGGCGGCAGTTAGTTTGGCCAAGCGTTCGAATCGTGAAAGGAGTGTCCGGTTGAGGATAAATCACACTTGTATAGGTCGTGCCTAAAAAGCCACAATGGTTAAGCGACAAGAGTGAAACAGTCACATTATTCCACAAAAAAGTCAGACAAACCAGTGTCACGCGACTTGTTCAAAAAAAAAAAAGAACGAAAAGCAAAAAGAATCAAAAGCCCGCTAAGTCAAAACTTGAAAACAAGCGACTTAGGCAAAAATTAGGGCATCCCGCTGGACTAAAAAAAAAAGACAAAAGATACTCAGTCCAGGCAAAAGTTAGGGAACGAAAAAACGAAAGACGAAAAGGATTGTCAAAGAAAAGAACAAATCCTCGAAAAGGACAAAAGTCGTGTGATTCTAGGTACCCAAAGACGAAAAGCAAATGACTGTCACTCAAAAACAAAAAATGTGTGGTATCCTGAACCATCACTCCTATCATTCCACCTCTAATAGGTGAACGCTGAAGTCAGATTAGCTGAACATAGGATTGGAGAACATCACGAAGAATGGGTGGGTCGAAATAAATTTTGAGCCTATATCTTTCCTTGTTAACCGTGAACCTGACCACGTTACAACCCGCAAAAGTCCTAATTGAAACAGGTTTTGTCCGAGGGCATACGTCAGTAAAGATCTCGTCGATTCTGACTCCTAAAAGGGTTCCTCTTACCAGCTTTCATATTGACATTTTGATAATTGATTCATTACATGTCACAAAATTTTCAGTGAACAGGCTTGGATTTTGAAACTGTCATATGTATTGCGTTTAATATATCTTTTATGCAGAACAACTTGTGTTACTTGCGAGTAAGCGCATGCCGACAGGAAAGATTCCTACAGTGGAAGGTATGATCGGGATAAAATACAGAAATGCCCAAATGTTTCGTGAACTGGGGCAAGCTATACTGATTAATTCAGGTAGAGTCAGTCATCCTAGAATCAGTAAATCTGGGGCAGTCAGGTCAAGGTGTGGCAAATCTCTCATAGCTATGGGCAGTACTCCACGACTCAGTCGATCAGAGACAAAAGGTTGTTACGAGACCGGGGCAGGTCACCATAGAAGCACGAAAGTTATGTTCTTGAAACACCCCTTCAAGGTCCGAAATGTAGAAGCCGTCCATGTCTGGTTGTCAAGATACGAAGACTGAAGGGTCCATTCCAAAATGGTCGCAGATTCAGGGGCAAGCTATACAAAATACAGACTGGGGGCATGTTAGTATCCCCGAAGCGGAGTTCTCTCTTTTCAGCAAGTGTTCTTTCCTTCCAGTGGAACTCGAAGATCAAGACTCTCCCCAGCAGAGTTGGTGGTGGGTCCTGGCATTTATTTTGTCAGGGATACTGTGTAATATCAGTTCACTCGCCAGCAGAAGTTCAATCATACCAGGCACATCCGCTACTCCCCAGTAGAGTTATATTCCCTAGCAGGATGTTACTTCAACAAGGTGCTCGGTTTAAGTTCCCAATTTCCCAGCAGGGTTGACTTCACCCTTCCAGCATTTATTTTGCTGGAATAATTCTGTAGCATCTAGCTATCCCCGGCGGAGTTAGCATTATCTTCAGCATTTATTTTGCTGAAGCAGTTTCTGTACTCTAGCAAGTCAGGTGGAGAGAACTCTTGCTCAAATGAACTACCAAACATTCAAGATCTCGGCATGAGACATCCAATGATAATGTCAGTTTCGGCAGTATTCCCCACAGAGTTATCAGGATAAGTTTCTCTTTTGTCATCAGGGGTTCCATGAATCAGAATTTCAGAGGCCACCGCCGGTTATCAGAACAGGCGTCCGGTAGTTTGGTTTCCAAATATCCCCAGTAGAGTCCATCTCAAAGTCGCTGTCACGTCAGTGCTAAGAAGTTTGTGGGTTGGGATCAATGGAGAACTAAGTCCTGACATGGACAAGATTTATTCTCTCAGCAGAAAAGATGTAGTCCTTACGTGGACAAATCAAGACGAGATCAGTGTCCTGACGTGGACAGATCAAAGAGATTATTATTCCTAACGTGGAGAAGTGGGTCCTAACGTGGACGATGTAGTCCTTACGCGGACATATCAAGTTGGATTCCTTACGTGGAAAGAGATGATTCCTTACGTGGAAAAAGATAGTTTCCTTACGTGGAAATGACAGCATTCCTGACGTGGAAAGATTGGAGTCCTTACGTGGACAGATTAAGATGGTGTTCCTGACGTGGAAAGGTGGGTCCTAACGTGGACGATGTTCTCCTTACGTGGAAAGACAATGTTTCCTTACGTGGAAAGAAGATGGTTTCCTTACGTGGAAAGACGAATTTATTCCTTACGTGGAAAGAAGTTGGTATTCCTTACGCGGAAAGATTGAGTCCTTACGCGGACATATCGAAATGGATTCCTTACGGGGAAACAAGTGCATTCCTAACGTGGAAGAGTTTAGTCCTTACGTGAACAGATCAAAGAAGTTATTCCTAACATGGAAGAAGAAGATAGATTCCTTACGTGGAAAGTTTAGTCCTGACGTGGACGGATTCAGAAGAAGAAGTATTCCTAACGTGGAAAGAAAGCGTGTTCCTTACGTGGAAGAGAAAGGGAAGTTTCAGTTCCTTACGTGGAAAGATTGAGATTCCTTACGTGGAAAGAGAAAATGATTCCTTACGTGGAAAAGAGACGGAGATTCCTAACGCGGAAAAGATTGAGTCCATACGCGGACATATCAGAAGCGGATTCCTTACGTGGAAAGAGGTGATTCCTAACGTGGAAAGTGTGGAGTCCTTACGTGGGCAGATTAAGATGGTATTCCTTACGTGGAAAAATGTAGTCCTGACGCGGACAAATCAGATCAAGGTTTGATTCCTAACGTGGAAAGATCAGAGTCCTTACGTGGACATATCGAGAGCATTCCTTACGTGGAAGAAAAAGGGTTTCCTTACATGGAAAGACGAGTTTATTCCTTACGTGGAAAGATTGAGTCCTCACGTGGATATATCAAGATTGATTCCTGACGTGGAAAGAAAGAGATTATTCCTGACGTGGAAGAGTTTAGTCCTGACGCGGACAGATCAAAGAAGTTATTCCTAATGTGGAAGAAGAAGATTTACTCCGTACGTGAAAATTGAGGTCCTTACGTGGACAGACGCAAGAAAAGTTGAGTCCTGACGTGGACAGGTTCAGAACCAAAGTTGAATTCCTTACGTGGAAAGATTGGAGTCCTGACGTGGACATGTTAAGTGGTATTGGAGTCCTTACGTGGACAGATTGATATAGTTCTCCTTATGTGGAAAGAAGATTGCTTCCTGACGAGGAAAGATGAAAGGTTTAGTCCTGACGTGGACGGATACAGAAGAGGTGATTCCTAACGTGGACAGGTGTTACTCCTAACGTGGAAGAGTTTTGTTCCTAACGTGGACGATTCAGTTTATGGAAATGCAGACGGATTATCCCCAGCGGAGTTGCCGAGATTTTTCTGGGTTAACAGCAAGTGGAGTCCTAACGTGGACAGGTTCTAGTTGAGATTTCTTCGTATTGATGACAGACAGAGTCCTAATGTGGACAAGCAAGCAATCTGTTATCCCCAGCATGGTCGTTACGAGATCAGTGAGCGGCTGCAAACAGTCAGATCCAAGCAGTGGATGTCGTTACCCAAACAGGGGTGCAGTTTATTTCTGCGGTTGGCAAATTTCCGGGTTTCTTAGTATTCAACCGTCTCGTACCTCGAATGTTTGAAGGTCGTTCGCTCTTCACCCAATCGGGTCCAAGTCGCTTGAATAGGGGCAGCTGTTGCACCCTAAAATTTGCTCAACCTTATTCACTTGGTTTATGTTTCAATATCATTAGCATTTGCATATAGAGTCATGTACATAGCCTAACCATCTGCATAGCATAAGCATAGCAAGTCATTCAACAGGGGATCAAGCATTATTCTCATCTCTAGAGGCCTATCCAGAGGTTATTATCCTAATTCAATCTCATTCAAGTCATCAAGAAAGAATTTGAAAGCAGGGAGTTCAGTGGATCAAGCACTGAGTATATCTCCTAACTGAGGGTGTCTGAGGATCAACAAGGGAATTATGAGTTGTGAATTGAGAGCATGGGGAGTATCTAGACATCTTGGAGGACTTAGAAAGTCATTTGGAGAAGAAAACAAGTTGTTGATGGGATCACAAGAGCTACAGCTGAAGGCAGTCAACTAGGGTTTCATCTGGGTCAACCCTAGGTCAACCCTAGGTCAATTGACTGATTTAAGGGGCATTCAAGTCTAGTGGAGAGATGTGGGGTTCATCATTTGACATATAGAGAAGGATATGGAGATATGCCAAGGAGAATTCAAGAGGAATCAAGGAGAAGAGGAGTTACTAAATTAGGGTTTCTGTGCAAAATCCCCTAGTTTAGGTCAAATTTCCAAGCAAGATAAGTCAAAATGCTAGCTTCAAATGGCTTCTTGGCCAACATGAAACTTGTAGAGGATCTCAAGACCTTTAATTTGAGTGGTGGAAGACATCAAGGAGATTTATGGAACTCAAGTTATGGTCCTTGCAAGTTACAGGTCATCTGAGGTATCTGAAATTTTGTCTGTGAAAGTGACTTGACTTCCAAGCAATTTTTACCCCTCAAGGAGATTTCAAATGAATTCTTGGTCAACATAAGAATTGTTCCTCATTGTCTTAGCTTTCTAGAATGGTATAGTATGCCTTCATATGATGTGGAGAACTCAACTTATGGTCTTGGCAAGCAAAGGGTATTTTGGGCATTTGTGAATTACAGGTCATTTTAACCTATGTCCAAAACTCATACAAGGAGGCCTCAAATGGAAAAACTTACAACATCAAACTTGCTCCAAATGGGATTTTAAGTCTAGAAATAAGGTCACAAATTGTTGGAAAAGCTCATAACATGAAGTTGCATAATTGGTCAAAATTTGAACTAAAAAGGCTTATAATTTAAAGAAATTCAAGATGGAAAATGGTTTGGGAGATTTACAAGTCCAAATGGAGACTTCCAATATATGATTTTGAATGGAAAAGAAATTCTAAGAACAATGGTTCAAACACTTTTTTGAGTTTAGAAGGGAAAAAGAAAGATATTCATGGTTACTTGTCTTTTAAGAAACATTTCAAAAATGGATCAAAGTTGGAAGGCAAGGGAATGTGCAAGATGGATCTAGAATGTTCATGTGGACACTATATATTCATGAAGTGAGGATTGATCAAGGGTTGGCTTCATTTTCACCAAGAATTTCCAAAATCCTCTCATTCTTTCTCATTGTGTTTTCACTTCAATTCCTCAAATTCTTCACCAATTATCATCACAATCAACTTCATTATACTGTTTCATCATCATAGATCAGAATTCAATCAAGAACCAAGTGTGATTACTCCATTTTCGAGCACTTCCATCATCAACATCAAAATTGAAGTTTCAAGTGGATAGCACAATTCAAGTCAAGAATCATCAAGGTATTGCATACAGAATCAATCACTGAGTTAATTGATCAAGATCCAAGCCTTGGAAGCCTCAGATCCACGAGTCTCCATAGCTGTTTTCAAGATTTCACACCAGGTGAGTTTTCTCTGCCACAGCTTGATCTAGTTAGTTTAGCATGTTGTTGTTAGTTTAGACATGATGTAGGATGTTAGTAGAGCAATTAGGTGGAGTTTGGAGTGATTTGGAGATGATTCATAGCAGGTGCACAAAACTGTTAGGAGGTAGAACTCTTAGGTTAGTGCATTAGAATTCTAGGTTGTTAGCGCAGGTTAATCACCATTAGTTAGGGAAGAGTTTAGTCTAGGTTTGAGGGAGAATTGTGGTGATGCATCTCAGTGTATATCCATGGTGACCAGAACTTGCATCGATCGGGTTGAGAGTTGTGTTGAGTTTCAGACTGAATTGAGACCATAGGATTATAGAGGAAGAAATTCTGAATAAGTTTCATGTTGGGATCGTGTTGATTCATGGCTTGTAGAGTGAGAACAGATGAGTGGAAATTGGCTCGTGCATGGCTGCCATGGAGTCCAAACCCTAAGTCTCAGATGCAATGAGGAAGACGTAATCGTGGCCATCCATCTTGCCTTGGACTTTTGACTCAGAGCTTAGATCCTAGGGCTCTTATTTGATTTAGATTTTGGAGGGAAGCTACAGGTGCCCTAAACGCACCGTTTCATTAATTGAAACGGGCGGGCCTGTGTGCTATCTCCACCCCCAGCTTTCAAGCCCAATATCAGTTTACACGTGATTTTGTTTCTTTTTTCACCCCCCAGCGTCCTTCTATTGTTTCATTAATTCTGAAGTGTTTCTGGGCCTAAACCAATTCACTAACCACACCCCCCGTCTGCCTGGCCCATCCAAATATTAACTGGGCGTGATTCCTATTCAAACCCCCTGGCTATTTCTCTATTCTTTTTATTATTTTCTTTTCATGTTTTGCATTCATTTTAAGAATTCATAATAAATTCATAAAAAATGCATTTTAATTCATTCTTTTTACATCATTTTCATTAGAATGTCAAGAAAATTTTCATTAAATAAAATTGCATTTTTATTTTTATTTCAGATTTTTTCCATATTTTCTAAATAAATGTCATTTTAAATAGATTCATTTCATGCATGATTTTACTAATTTTTGTTCTATTACATGCTTTAATATTTTTTGTTCATTCTTTTTAGGTTGTTTAGTTTAGATATTCAACTTGTAGAAACAATTTAGTTCCCATTTTTAGGAATTATTTTTAGGTGATTAATGTAGGCTTGAACAACATGAACAAATTAGGGTTTTTAGGTGATGACTTAGGAAGTTTGATTTCATTTCCCTTAGGACTTAGGGTTTGAATAGTTTAGCTATGGGACTATAGGGGCTATGGGTAGTTATTAGATCCCCTTAGAAAAGTCAGGATCCCCCTACTGCTATTAATACTGTCTGTATATCTGATTGACTGGTGTGGTGTGCCCTCTGGGGATTATTGCTTGCTTGCTTGGGTATTGGGGATTGTCTGGGGCCCTGGGAGAGCTGAAGACTTGAGGAGATGAAGACCATTGGAGATCCAAAGATTGAAGATCAACTATCAGAGTTGGAGAAGAGGTTCTTGCTAGCAGTTGCTGAGGAGACTAGGGTTTAGGAGCTAGGCAGAGCTCTAGATTAGAAAGCTTGTTTCTCAAACATGGAATGCCTTGTCTGCATCCATCCTTTCTCTATGATTCAAAGTCTCTTTCAAATATCCATCTCCTTCCTTTGGAAGGATCAGTGAATATATTTGAAAGATAGAACTTTTGAGAGGAAACTTTCTGTTTAATGTTAACAGTTGATGAACCACCCTTGGTAGGTAATCAACTGTCTAACATTCACTTCACTCTTGTGACTGATTCCTCATCCTGGAGGTTTGAACTTGAAGAAAAGCCATTGCAGATAGAAAACTGATGATCAAAGCCCTTGCCTGAAGGTCATGAAGATGGAGATTGATGCTCGTTGAAGCCTAGAGCTGATTGGAGATTACTTGAAGCCAGATGTTGAGTCAGAGCTGCTGAAGCTGTTTATTTTGCTGTTGTATTTCATTTGCTGATGTATTGATTGGTTTTCTGGACTGTATTGTTTGCTGTTTACCCTGTTGGGTTGAAAGTGAAGCCTGTTCACTTTCGCCTATTGTTTTCTAGGTTCGAGGTTGAGTGGGACTCCCTTGCCTCGCTTGTACTGTTGCATCCATGCATTTTACCGCTTTACTGTATATATATCTGTTATTGTTTCTGTTTCTGCCTATCCCGTAGGATCTCTGTTTCTCTCTGTGCAAGAGAGGAGCATGATAGACACTAGGTCTTAACCCATGCATGATAACATTAAGTTAGTTTGTTTCCCTTCGCAACCGTAGGTTAGAGTTCTGTCTCTTCTTCCTCAAAACAAACAGAAAAACACATAAAGATTTCAAACACAATAAAAGACACTTCTTCCGTAAAAGAATGTGAACTCATCAAGACGTCATTTTTGTCCGCTTGGACTGCTAATCAGAAAAACCTTTTTCAGAAGGAATAAAATCAACCAAGACAAGCTTGTGTCTTCCGTAGCCCGAACTATGTTTGCTCTGATCTTTCATGCTGTATGAAAGTACGTAGGCATAGGATGCGATATCCTAGCGAGCAACCTTCCCCTCCTTTCCCGTAGGTAGGCGAACTATGCTGACTCTGATTTCTCGTTCCAGGCGGGAATACGTAGGCATAAAGTGCGATACTTTGCCGAGTCATTTTTTTTTCTCTTTCTCATTTTCTTTTCATTTTAACCCCTGACCTTTAGAGTAGATAGAATAACAATCCATACCCGAAAACAAGCGTGGATCCCGTCGAGTACGACGGACGTGAGGGGTGCTAATACCTTCCCCTTGCGTAACCGACTCCCGAATCCAAGTTTTGGTTGCGACGACCATACCTTTCCCGTGTTGTGCGAGGTTTACTCTGAGCGTTTCCTTTCCCTCCCGTGGGATAAATAACGCACGGTGGCGACTCTTCTGTTCAGCCGGCGCCGATTTTCGCAGTAGCGACACTCTCATGCCGCCCGGCACAAACCTAATTGTCCTTGAGTCAATAAGGTCTTGAATCTTATTCTTGAGAGCCTTACATGTTTCAACATGGTGCCCCGGTGCTCCTGAGTGGAAATCACAATGTGTGCTGAGATCAACGTCTGATGACACATCATCCGGTGGATCTAAAGTCCGAAGCTTGAGAACAAGGTTCTGAACCAACAGTGGCAACAGCTGGGCATAACTCACAGGTATTGGGTCCACAGCTCTATCAAGTAACTTCTTCTTTTTATTATGACCTTCAGGGTTATTCTGAGATGCCTGGCGCGGCCGCTGCCGAGACAGGTCTTGAGCTTCATGTTGTGTAGAGGATCCATGAGGTCCACTTGGCTTCAGCACATGTGGCACTGACGGCAATGGAGGAAGCACCTTGGTCTCCACCTCGGGTGCTCGATCACTCTCCTTTTTTAGCATACTTCTCACCACTCCCATGAGAAAGCTCAACTGATTCTGCAGCTGCTGATTCTCCTCTCTGAGCACTTGCTGGTCCAGGCATACTGCCTTTATGTCATTCATGACCTGCCCCAACTGGCTTTGGATTTTCCCCAACTCAGCTTGTACCTGCTCCATTAGTCTGAGCTGCTCGATTCTGAGTCAAACCTGCAAACACAAGGGTTAGAAGACAAGCCCCGGCTTCTGTCATGCAAGATGAATTATGCTAATGCCATGGGTGTCTGTACGTTTAGGAGATCACCCCTAATTCTGGTGTCAACGTGCCAACATAGTGTCAATGCAGTGATAAGACTGGATCCATTCATGGAAGAAAATATCTCATATTGCTCGGGACACCAGAATCAGGGTACGAAACGCGCCTGCAGCACAGACACATGCTAATGGAATGCAAACATGAATATGTGAGCTAATGCAAAATGCAGTCATGCAATAATATATCCAGGTAACTGCTGTGGAGGTTCTGTATCAACAATCACTGACGAGAAGAAAACCCCGGTGGAGGACCACAGATCTGATCTGCCAAGAACAATCATCTGATAGGACCTTATACATAGGATCAAAATTCTGCTCTGTCAAGAACAAATGTCTGATAATAAGGACCCCGGATGTATGATCAAGAAACATCTGCTGATGAAGTCTTCAGATCCCAAATCAAAAATCTGCCCTATCAAGAACAAACATACAGCTGCTGATGAGATCTTCAGACCCCACTCAAAATCTGCCCTATCAAGAACAAACAACATCTGCTGATGAGATCTTCAGACCCCAAAATCTGCTCTATCCAGAACAAACCACTGATGACAATACTCTGATCAAAACCTGCTTTATCAAGGACAGACATACACCTGATAATAAGGTCCTCTGATCAAAACCTGTTTTATCAAGAACAGACAAATCTGCAACTGACAAACCTGGTACCAACATAACTGATCCACTGTCAAGAAAACCAGGTGGTCTGGAGGTCAAAGTTTCCTGCAATAAACCCAATCCCGCTCACAGGTATGGACCTAATCCACGGACAAAGGTATGACATCCTATGCGGTCATCAGCGTCACACACTTTCATGAGTGACGATACGATTCCCAGAAAGAGTGGCATCATCAAGTCATGAAGAGGCCTCACTTAGCTGACTTCCAAATGATCGGTCCCCAGAGTCGACAATCCTCACGTCTAGACTCCCCTCAGATCCTCAGGACCGGAAAGGAGCACCTCGGCGAGAACCTCGTCTGAGCGCAGATTTCGTAGGGAACTGTGCCTGCTCAGCAGACAGGTTCGTCTACTACTCTCCGCAACTATGTCTAGGTGCATACTCAAGCCCAGGTCCGGCTTCTCACTCATAGTAACCTCCCTCTCCCACAGCAATAATCATAATAATATACTGCTGAAAGTAAATGCGGAAAGGTAAAGGTACGGAAAAGTAAAGTGCGGAAAAGATAAAACACATATGCACAACACCCAACAGATAAACACCCAAGCGCTAGGATTGACTCGCGTAGGGGATGGGAAACGGTCCCAGCATAAGGGATGGGAAAAGTCCCTAGATGCTATAACTCCCCAGCAGAGTCGCCAGCTGTCGCTTGCGCGAAAATAAGGTGCCGGCACAATAGAAGAGTCGCCACCTTTCGTTATTTATCCCTCAGAGCGGGAAAGGAAACGATCGGAAAAACCTAACGAAAAAAGGGTAAGACAAGGTCATCGCAACCGTTGTCTGGATTCGGGAGTCGGTTACGCAAGGGGAAGGTATTAGCACCCCTCACGTCCGTCGTACTCGACGGGATCCACGCTTGTTTGTGTTTACTGGGACGGGTTGGTTATAATCTATCTACCTATCAAGGCTGGCTGAAAAAGAAAAGAAAAATGATTCGGCAAAGCGTCGCACTTTATGCCTACGTATTCTCATCAGAGAATGAGAAATCAGAGTCAACGTAGTTCGGCCTACGAAGGGTTATGGGGGAAGGTAGCTCGCCAATCCATCAGTATTGTGCCTACGTACTCTCAACAGGCATGAGAGATCAGAGCTCACGTAGTTCGGGAAACTACGGTTTATTTCCTGCTTTGAAAGAAGTGTTTTTTATTGTGTTTGTGATTTCAACCGCACTAGAGACTATGACCTGAGAGTGAATGCGTCGCATGTCACCCAAAGGGTACCATACTAAACATCCAGACTATGGAAAAGAAACTCTCCCACAATCTTTTCTCAGATAGCTTAAGGCTCGTAACGTACGAAAGAAATCATTCATGATTACTGTATCTTAAACTGTTTTGAGATGAGAAGAAAACAGGCCCAACTAGGAGGGAGACTATCAAGTCCTACTGTTATCATGTCATGGATTCATCCTATGGTTGAGGTTTGAACAGGGAACTCCTAGAAGTTGTCATGCATAGATTTCAACCTAAAAGTCTATCATCAAATCCTTATCAAAGGAAATGAGAGTCCTAAGGGATCATGTCAATGATACAACAAAACAGACTAAGCATCAGCTTAATAGTAAAATGCATGCAATGCAAGTGAGGGAGGAAATGTGTGTGGGGCTTCAACCTCCACAAGCTCGTCTCGACCTCAAGCCAGTCATGAAATAACAGTAATCATACTGAAAAATAAACAACATGCTATCAAGCAATAAACAGTAAACTGCAATCATACAGATAAAAATGAAATGAAATGCCATCCATGCTTGAGAAAGAAATTATCTACATCTAATCTCTCCCTAATCCTAACCCTAAAACAAAACCCTAATCTACCTCTAAGCAAAGCCCTAAAGCAAAACCCTACACAAGAAATCAATCCCAGTCTTCAAGCTTCAAAACAAGCTTACCAAAGAAAGGGAGCTAAGTAGGCAGACTCATAGTGCCTTCCTCAAGAAAGCACTAGGAGGCTTATACTTAGGACTCATATCCCATGTGGCTCAACAACTGTGATCGGTTTACGTTCCTCCTCAGGAGAAACTAAACTCACATGAAGGCTCCAACATCATTGGATACTTGAGAAATCCTACATGAACTAAGGGAACTAAGTGAACAGACCCATAGTGCCTTCCTCAGGAAAGTACTAGGGGGCTTCCACTTAGGAATCATATCCCATGTGGCTCAACAACTGTGATCAGTTTACATTCCTCCTCAGGAGAAACTAAACTCACATGAAGGCTCCAACATCATTGGATACTTGGGAAATCCTACATGAACTAAGGGAACTAAGTGAACAGACCCATAGTGCCTTCCTCAGGAAAGTACTAGGGGGCTTCCACTTAGGAATCATATCCCATGTGGCTCAACAACTGTGATCGGTTTACATTCCTCCTCAGGAGAAACTAAACTCACATGAAGGCTCCAACATCATTGGATACTTGGGAAAGAGGTGAGAAGAAAGAATGAAAGACATCCATAGTGTCTTCCTCAGGAAAGTACCATGAACTTCCCTCAGACTCCAGGGTCTCAAACCTCACAGAAAGAGAGCAAGCTCCTAAACCAGGCCTTCAATCCATGCCTCCTCCAATCCTCTAGTATGCTCCACTAAGCTCCACAATGAGATGCCAAGCTCCTCCAATCAAAGGAATACCCCAAAGCAAAGCAAACTAACAAAACTTGCCCTAAAGGCCACACAAACAATCATTCAATTCAAAAATCGACTAAAAATAGTATATTATTCTATTAAATCCTAATATAAATGCTAGGAGACCCTAAATAACTACCCTTAAGTCCCATATATTCCCCATAGACTAAATTGCTCTATAAAGCCTAAATCTAAAATTGTTATGATCTTATGCTAAAGTTTTAATCAAATTCTATACTACCTAGAACTACCTAATTAAAACTAACCTAAAAATTATCACAAAATTATGAAATTAATTCAGGGGGACCCTAAACCACTCATCTAATCATCCTAAAAAAATTGGACTCAAAATCCTAAGGGAACTACCCTAATTAAATCCTACAAATTAGTATACCAACTAAAAGAATTAAAAAAAAATAATTAAAAGTAAAAATGCACAAAAAATATAAAACTGAAATAAACTGGCTATTTTATGATTTTATATTTTTCTAGACAGAAAATGAAAATTGGGAAAAAAAGTCTCATTAAAAAATATGCATTTTTCAATTTTATATGAATTTTTGAAGTTTAATAAAATCTCGGCCGCAGGATGGTCTTCCAAGTCAACAAGTCCACATACAATCAATGGTCTAGATTATGTCTTCAACCTTGGTCCATCTAGGGTTTTAGAATCCATGAAAAAAACAAGCTTCATGCATGAAACTTTCCACCACTTGTTCTCTCTCATTTCTCCATCAAATGACACAATCCAAGAACCAATCTTGACTAGAATTTTATGTAGAATACAACCATGCCTTTGGATTTCGTTGAAACTAACTACATCATGCAAACCGAACCACACAACTCCATGGATCCAAACTTTCTTCAATTTTCAACCATCATAAAACTCAACAATCTTTGTATATAATTAATCCTCATGTTATGCTCATCATCCTAAGCTATAGCACACGAAATAATACTCTCTATCCAATGAGTTCTTGACCATTAAAGAATCGTGTCCAATTTTCAATCTTCACCAATGGCTCTATAACTTCCCATGATTAATCACCTAATGGTCACTAATGGTTTTCCAACAAAAACTAATCCTAGCCATGCCTAAAGTGAGAGGTAAGAACAGTTTTGCATACCTTGCCTCTTGTAATGGTGGATGTTGAAAGGCTTCGAATCAATCCTTGTGGATCTTCACAAATGGTCCCTAGGTGATGAATAACACTCTTCTTGCACAAGATTTGATGGAGATGGCTTGTATCTTCAGATTCAATCCCTTTTGCTCTCTTGCAACTTCACTTGGAAAGCTCCAATTCTTCAACAATGGTGGATCACTCCAGCATGAACATGTTCAGGGATGTTTATGGAGATGGTTTGTGGAATAAAATGGAAGGGTAATAAAGAGAAAAATGGAGTTTCAATACAATTTGCAAAACAGAAAGTTTTGGTTCAAACTCTTTTTTCTACCACCATGAACATCAACAATCACCAACCTTGAATCAATGGGCTTTGCAATCAATATATAGACATGTTTAGAAAGATCTAGAATCATCTAGATCACTCTAGATGGAACTTGAAGTTTCTAGGATGTGGTATTTGCATTTCCATTCTCACCACATGAGATATATCATGACAAAATCCCCATAACTTGAGTAATTATCTTCATTTTCTCCTTAAGTGGTATTTTGGACAATATGCAATGCTTAAACACCTTGTTTATTAAGCTTTCCTTTGATTTGGCTAGGTACCCCATTATGCAAGTATGACTTTTACAAAGCAACTCCAAAATTTAGGCCCCAAATCAAAATTGTGGCTGAACCATTGTTCTTAAAATATCCTTTGGAGTCAAAATGACCTATCATATGCCATGGTTAGGGTTTATAGCTTGGATTTTGTGATTTTCCATTTCACTTTAATTAACTTATGTCCCATTTTTAGGCTATTTTTATCACTTTTTTTATGAGCCTTTCCAACATCTCATGACCACCCTACTAGCCTTAAAACATCATTCTAAGCAACTTTAATGCTGAAGGTTTTTCCATTTGAAGCTTGGAAGTAGGAGATATGGCCATGTGCTTGAAATGACCTATAAGTTCAAAATGACCAAAATGCCCTTGGCTTGTCAAAGCCATAACTTGAGTTCTACAAATCCTATCAAGGACTTCTAGTACTCTCTAGAAAGCTAAGAAGATGCTCTTCAACATTCATGTTGACCAAGAGATCATAGGAATCATCCTACTAGGGAAAAAGTTGTCTGCAAGTTGGGTGACTTTCAAGAACCCAGATTCACATACCTCAGATGACCTGTAATTTGTCAAAACCATAACTTGAGCTCTGCAAATCCTATCAAGGACTTCTACCACTCAAATTAAAGCTAAGAACAAGCTCTACAACATTCATGTTGTGGGGAAGATGAGATGACAATCACATCTTGAGCTAAAACTGCCTGGAAGATAGGGATCAAACTAGGGGATTTTACACTGTCCATCCTTAGAAACCCTAGCTTAAAACTTCTCAAACTCCTCAATCATGATGAGTTGGTCTAGGAATCATCCTTATAACATCTCAATACATCATTCCATGATCACATGGCCCTTGTATTAGGTCTCAACCTTCTCCAAATCTTCAGCTGACCTAGGATTGACCCAGTCAAAACCCTAATTCTACCATCATGGTTGAATCTTCTGAATTCTTGCACAATGACCTCTCTGGGCTTCATGATGGCTTTCAAGACATCACATAAACTTTCCCAAAGCATCAAGTTCACTCTCATAGTCTCAGAATCATTTGGGGAGCACCCACAACTCTCAAGTTATGAGACACACAACCTTGGTTTCAACCAATTTCTCTGAGGATCTCTTGAACTTTCTGATGAAGGTATCAACCTTCAAACACTTGATGGGTGAATAAATGTTGGTCAAATTTTGGGGTGAAACACCGACAACTATATCCTTAGAGACTACTTTATTTAGCAAATTGAAGTTGACATGCGCTAATCGCCTATGCTGTAGCCACGAGTCTTCAATCATGGTGACAAGACACTTAGTTCTAGTCAAAGATACCTCATTTAAGTCGAGCATATAGACATTGTTAACCCCTATTCCTTTGAACACATCATTCTTCTTATCATTATGTTCAATCATGCAACAATCTTTTGAAAATGAAACTTTATAACCTTTATCACATAATTGACTAATGCTAATTAGATTGTGTTTAAGACCCTTAACTAATAGGACGTCTGAGATAGTAGTAGAAAAGGGATTACCTACACTACATTTTACGAGTATAGGTCCCTTGTTATTATCATCGTAGGTCACAGATCCTTTCTTCTTTGCCACAAAGTCAATGAATAAGGAAATGTCTCCCGTCATGTGTCTTGAATATCCACTATCGAGAAACCATCTTCTCTCTGTAGACTCAAGGCATTGTACCTACACAATTCAAACAATGGAAATAGGTACCCAATTTTTATTGGGTCCTTGGGTGTGAGTGAATCTTTGGTTGCATTTGGGCAACCATTGGAAAATACCGTTAGGAACCAAAAATCTCCTAAATCGGCATTTGGCAATTGTGTGACCCTTCTTGTAATAATATAGACAAGTAAGGTTAACATGGGTGTTACTTTTTCTATTTTTATCTCTAATCACATAAGTGTATTTTTTATACGGATTATTCATACTTTCTCTAAAGTGTGACCGATCAATAGCAAATGTGACTTTAGGTTTTAAAGCCTTGTCTAATTTGGCTTTAAGAGTTCTAACCTCCTTTTGTCAAATGTGACAAGATTCACAACCTGCCCAATTTAACCAAATACACTTGTCATCCTCAATTTTAGCTTTTGTTGCTTCCACCATAGAGTTCCTAAAAGCTTCTAATTCCTTTTCGGAATCGAAAACCTTTTTCTCTAAATGCCAAAAAAAATTCTTGTTTGAAGCTAAGCATTTAAAAGCTTCTTTAGCCTCATGGTGTAAAGCATCAAAAGCCTTTTGCAACTCAGAATGGGATATTTTATTAGAGTGTTCATACTTAGAGTGTCTTACCTCCTTTTTCTTCTTTTGATGAGCCATGAGACAAAGATTGACGGACTCGTGTTCATCACTTGAGCTATCTTCACTAGAGGACTCACTATCGCTTTCCCAAGTAATGTATGCCCTTCTAAGTTTTCCCGATTTCTTTTGTTGATGATTCTTCTCTTTTCATTTTCCTTTCTTTATCAATAGATAATACGGATTGTAATGACCGACCTTTCCACAATTGTAGCATGACCCTTTTGATTTACCACTCTTATTACCTTCATTCTTAGAGGACTTTAATTGTCGTCAAAAGTTGATGAGGTTCTTGTCTAAGTGTTGAATTCCATTTTTCTGAATATATCTATTATATTTTTTTCATAAACAGTCCCAAATCTTCACTCGTATCTCCATCATCATCACTAGATTCATTTTCATTATGCTCTTGTGTGTCGTACCTTGAAAAATACGATCCTCGCGATGGACGCGGAAAAAACGTTCGAACAAAGTCGCCACCAAACTTTATTTATTCCAAAGAAGGAATAGGAAAATATCGATAAAACCTTTAAAGAGATGAGAATATGGTCATCGAAACCAAATTCTAGGTTCGGGAGTCAATTACGCAAAGGGAAGGTATTAGCACCCTCTACGTCCGTTGTACTCAACGAGAACCTCTTGATTCGATTCGAGAGTAAAGTTAGCTACACTGTTTGTTTTCTTTTAAGGATTTTCTTCTAAGGGGGAAATGGTGGATTTTAGATAGGGTGCTCGCCAAGGATTGGGGCCCTTGTGCCTACGTACTCCCTTGTGCAATGGGAAAGTTAGAGCATCGTAGTTCGTGGGCCTACAAGAAAATGAAGGAATTATGGAATTGTGGAATTGTGGAAATGTGTTCGCCAAGATCATCGCAATCTTGTGCCTACGTACCTTACATTCAGAAGAGAATGAAGAATCAGAGCAGCCGTAGTTCGGCCTACTACGGTTGGATTGGTTTGTAAACAAACGAGTGTTTAGGTCGCCTTCTAACTGCTAAACGTTGGCTTGTCTTCTCGCTAGGGGAGGCTGAAGCACGAGTTCATATGCGCGGAAGAAAGGACTAAACAACGTTCTTGGAAAAATGGGTATTTGAGTCGAATGAGAGTTTAGGTCGCATTCTAACTGCTAAACGTTGACTTGTCTACTCGCTAGGGGAGGCTGAAGCACTAGTTCATATGCGCGGAAGAAAGAACTAAATAATGTTCTTTGAGAAGAGTGTTTCGGTTGGAAATCGCACGAGGGCGACGAATTAGTGTTTGGAGAAGTTCCAATCGGACGGGGGTGAGAAAAGAGAGTTTGTCTAGATAATTTAATGGAGAATGACGACTATTCGATAAATGAGACGTCGGCCTCGCAATCAATTAATCAGGATATTATTGGAATGCTAGATTCCAATGACACCTTTTTCATTCCATAAATTACGAAATATGTTTGTTGGACGGTTTTGACGCGTATTAGGGTTTGAATTGGGAAGATTTAGATTCGATCGCACGAGGGTGAGAAATGAATGTTAGACGGATTGTATGTTTAGGAGGAATAACGACTATTCGATAAACGAGACGTCACCCTCGCAATCAATTAATTGAGATATCATCGGAATGCTAGATCCCAACGACACCTTTTTCATTCCATTAGTTATGAAATATGTTTGTTGGACAGTGAAAGTACTTGTCCAAGTAATTAGGGGAAGTGTTTTTGGGACGAAAGTTTGAATGACACGATGCTCGAGGCGTATGCCTCAATAGTTGTCACTCAAGAATTCAAGGAGTGCAAGACTCCAAGAACTCAATTCTTTTGCAATTTAGCTAGGAAAATGATTTGAATAGGTTAGCGTATTCGGATTAGGCACGCTAGGGATTTTAGAAATGTAAGATCAGAAGGATCACAATCCAAGGCGTGCACCTTGAGAGCAATCCTTCGAGAACCCAAGAAGTGCTAGACCTCAAGAGCTTAATATCTACATTGTTTAATCAAAAAAGATTGTTTGTTTTGAAGAAAAATACTCGAGGTAAGTCGAGGTTTAAATTTGAATTTTAAACGTGTGCACTAGCAAAGTGAGCTAGTCTTCTAAGTGACCAACTAGAAATAATTGATCAAATAGGTGTCACTGTAAGGAAGCCCAGGATTAAGCTTTAAAATATTGTGTATGGTGATCAAAGGTTAATGGCGAAGCTTTGAAAGCACTCGACTTACATGGGTAGAAAATGGCTCGATAAATCGAGAATTTATTTTTTAAAAAGGGTTTAAAGTATTAAGGCATAAATAAGGCAAAAGTGATAAAATTATTACATTTTGGGGGAATTGAGATACATTTTTATCGAATGGGGATATGAGATAGTGAAACAAATAAGTCAAGCTCAATAAACAAAAATGAATGTAAATGCACAAAAGCATGGTGTGAAACGAAGCGATCAAGCTTTAATTAACAAAATTAATTAACTAAAGTTTGATTAAATTATTTAATTAGGTTATTTAAAATTAATTATCCAAATTAAAAATCTAATTAATCTAAATCAAAATCAAGTTAATTAAAAATCAAATCACAATTTAAAAGAAATCAATATCAAGAATAATATCGACATTAAAAGTTAACCAAGAATTAACATCAAGTTAGAATCAACATCAAAACTAAAATGTAATCAAAATTTAATAAAAGTTAAAATTGAAGTTAGTATCAAAATTAATTTCTAAAAAATCTAATTAATCCAAATAAATTAACATTAATCTAAATTGGCATCAAACTTAAGATTATCAAAATTTTCCAAACCAAAAAAAAATGCGGAAAAACTGAATCGAAACTAAATACGAGTCTGGCATGGAAGCTTGCACAAATTGAAAGAACTAATACATCTAGAACATCAAATAATGCAACACATGGTTTGATTTGAATTGTTACCGAAATCAAGTAGTTGAAGCGAATCACATAGAGCAGTGGCTTCGTATCGTCACGCTCATCCAATCGGCATCCTCACGGTGTCCCCATCGCATAGAGAGGTGGAAACTTCAGGCTATCAGCTAACTAACTAACTCATGAACGCGAAATCGGATCTGCAATGTAAGGTCTAATATCCATACAAAAATAGTCAACACTATCCTGGTGCAACAGATTATATATTTGACAGAAACCAGGCCATATCATAGTGTCATTGGTTTTAACAATATCTAATGATGTCTCAACTTAGATTTCCAGATTCACAAATACAGAACAAGACACAAAACAATATTGTATAACTTAATACTAATGTGGAGTTTCGTTATTCTTGAGATAAACCCAAAGTCGTGCGTTGTTGATAAGAGCAGCTGTTGAGCTTGTTTTTCGAATGCTTCACCGTGATGAGTACGATATGGTTGCGAAGTCGCATAACAGGTCCCCTCTTTAAACTCTATGGTAGTACCTTACAGTTATCACACTTATCACAACAGCTTGATTCCAACCCGACACAAAGTCGAACTCAGACTGAAATTGTTGTGTTAATATCACTACAGCTTTATACACCTTGACTTCATATTTATGCTGTTGAAATTCAGCGATGTCGTAACCTGCATGGAAACTAACAGCCCAAACAGAATAGGAAACCAAGAAAAAAATTGAAAACAAAGAAAAAAGCTAAACGTATACATAACCTATTCACTCCTCTCGTTCACTCTGTCTCCATCATTCCCAACTCATAACCTCGAAGTAAATCGAGACCGCTAGCTGGTACAAGCCGCAATTCGGAATCGAAGTCATTTGATGCACATTCAATATCGTCTAAAAACGTAGCTCGCTCATTTTGTCGGCATCGAACATGTCGAATTCAGTTTGTTGGTAGATGATTAGAGTTATTGATGTTGTTGTGTTGAAACAAACCAAGTTGCTGTTGTAAAGAAGAGAAACTGAGTCGTTGCAGAAACGCCTATGACAAATATTGAAGGTGGTTGGCGTTCACGATGGGACAGGTCGGAGGTGATGGGTCTAACGTTGAAAGGAAGATCGAGGGAGTTGAGAGGAAGGCGACAATGGAGAAGAACGAAGGTGGGATTTCTGGTTGTGATTTATGTTGTGTTGTTATGGTTACCGAAGAAACTCTCAATGTGGTGATTTAGGTGGAAAAAGTTTGGATTGGTTGGGATGAAGGCGGAAGAGTTGAAAAAGGGAGAAACGGCGGCCGTGATTTTGAAGAAAGGAGAGGGTTTCGGGGAAAAGGGTTTTGGGAAGAAGAAGAGGGAAACGGTGGCCGGGTGAAGGAGAAGAGAGGGGTTCTGTTTTCAGCGTTTTGGTTTTGGGAAGAAGAAGAGTGAGGTTGAAATAGGAGGAGGCGGAAGAGGTTCCAGCGAGAGGGAGAAAATGAAGGGGATTGAGTGCGGCGGCAACCGATTTGGGGAGAGACTGAATTTAGGGTTTTGGAATTGTGGCGGCTAGGTTATGATGGGTTAAAGATGAACAGTGACCATCTTTTGTTTTTTAATTCTAATTACAATTCAACTGTGTTTCTCTTTCCATTTTTTGTTTTTTTTTCTTTTAATTTTTCTGAATAATAATTAATAAACTTATTCTAATTAATTCTAATTCTAACTCTAACCTCAGTTCTAATTTAACTATTTTAATCTCTAATCTAATTTAAATAAATTTTAATTCTAAAGATAATCTAATTCTAAATAATTAATTAATTCTAATTCTAACTAATTAATTAATTCTATTCTAATTAAAATAAAAATTCTAATCTAATCTAAAATTAAAATTCTAATCTAATTTCTAATTTTAATTCTATTTTAAATCTAATTACAATTCTAATTAATTCTAATTATAATTCTATTCTAAACTAATTAATTAATTAATATTAAAATAAAATGTTAAAACATAAATAATTGTAAATAAAAAAGATGCCACGTGGCGCAAATTCATTGGGCAAAAAGTGAAAATGTTTGTTTTTGCTGAAAAATACGGTACGTTGTACAAGCAAGGTAAATCAAAAATTAAATCGGGAGAATGAAAATTTTGAAAAAGGTAGGACAAATTTGGGGTATGACATTGTGTTGAGCACTTTGAGCTAGAAGCCTTAAGAGTAATAGACTTCTTGTCTGTTTCTTTTGATTTCTCCTTATTTTCTCTTTTCTCATGTTTGTCAAGACTAATAAGCACTTGCTCATGTTCATCAAGCTTACCAAACAAAGTTGTGATGTCCAATGTAGTAAGATCATTGGCTTCCTTGATTGTCGTGACCTTTGGTTTCCATTCCCTATTAAGACATCTCAAAATTTTATTAGTAGCAACTTCATTGGAAACGGGCCTTCCAAGTGTATATAAATGATTGATTATATGAGAAAATCTCTTTTGCATTTCAGCAATGGTTTCACCTTGCTTCATAGAGATCAAACTCTTGTGTCAAAGTATTGATTCGAGCTAGTTTTACATCATTACTTCCCTCATGGGAAACTTGTAATGCATCCCTCATAGCCTTAGCAGTAGTACAATGGGAAACTCTATAATATTCATCAACTCGAAAAGAGGATATGATAATATTCCTACCTTTCCAATCGTAACTATGCTTTTTCTCATCTTCTTCGTTCCATTGCGCTTCCGGCTTAGGCATAACAACGTTATCCATATTGGTCATAGTAATTTTAATAGGACCATTTTGAATAACGTTCCATACCTTTCTATCAATAGAATATATGCACCCGCATACAATCTTTTCATAACTATAGTTTTCACCCGTAAAAATCGGTGCTCTATTGTACGACCCTTTTGGTTCGTTACCCATTTTCTAATAAGCTATATGTGAAACACTAGATGAACCAGTGCTCGTGATACCACTTGTTAGACGATGGCAATGATTTAGAAGGGGGTTTAATATATTACTAATATTTAACAAGAGTCGGCACTTAAAAAATTGTTTCAAAAACATGCAGAAGAGGTCGTGGATTTTAATCGTCTAAACGAACCGTTATTGGTAAGATCTGATATGCGTAGCCAAATGGGATAAATTTAATGAGAAAACGAGTCAATACGTTGCCAATAAATCAATACAAACAATGATCACTTTGTATCAACCGGTTTCTAATGAATTATAAAATGTAATAGTTAACATGACAAATTCACAAACAATTTTTGTACGATCAATGCGTTGAACACTTGGTATGCAAAACACTCCAAGTTGAATTTCTAATGAAATCATAGTGCATAATTTTTCACAATTACAATTTAAATGATTGTAATGAATTTTCAAAATAGATTTTCAGCACTACACGACAGTGGAAATTTATCGAACAATTGATATCAAACAAATGTAATCAACACAAAATAAAGAGATAGAGTAAGAGAGAACGATACCATATTTGTTTAGGCAGTTCCCCTTTTCGTCCTTGTTTCGGGTACGTCTGCCTCTAATTCTAAAACTAGAATTGAGATATATATTATTAAGTTTTAAAGTTTATACAAGAGAAGTAATAGTCACCACCCACTCAAGCCTAATTGTTGAAGTTGATACTATTCCCTTCTCTCCCCTTGATTTAAGTCGAATCAAGTGCATCAAATGCTTCGAACAAACATCTGATTATCGCTACTTGTTTGAACGAACCCACCGTTCTTCAAACCTTTCGCTCGGCTGATTTTGATTGCAAGACGTTCGACCTAAATCTTTCGTCACAATCCTCCGGTTACCGCTACTTGTTTGAACAAACCCACTGTTCTTCAAACCTTTCACTCGGCTGAATCTGTGAGACAAAGATTTGTGCAAAAACCCTAAAATCCTCAAGATATTTGAGGGTAAGACCTCAATGGTTTTATTCAAGAAAAATCCACTGAATTCTCAACCAAAACTAGATACACAAATCTTACGTTTGGATGTTATCACCTCGACAATGCACAATATCAACAAAAATGATTATGTGTAATTGTTGAAGAATGCAAATGTGAGAATGAAGATGATGAGCAAAAATCAGTGTATATCTTTCACTTTTCTTGTTCTATTTCGTACAATAATGATACAAATGAATATATATGATGCCAAGACCCAATAACTGAAATAAAAACATTTTGAAACACAAAGGATCAGAAAAATTGATTTACATCAGCGAGAGGTCGACCAAAGCCCCGTGTGGGTCGACATGAACGCACCAGAATTCAAAATTACACCAAATTTCAAGCGATGCGTCGACCGGAACAGGGTCATGCGTCGGTGTAAGGTTACCTCAAAATAACATATTATTATTCCTACAGTATGCGTCGACCTATGGGTCGACGCGCGGAGACCTGATAGCAACAAATTGTTTAATCAACAACATGCGTCGACCTCCACCTATTTGTGAGTCGACGCAAGGATTCTAGAATGCCAAAAACAAGTTTTTGTGAGTATTTTGGTTGACCTAAACCATTTTTGAGTTGACCTAAGGGATCTAATATGATCAAGTGCACAAATTTCATATATGGGATGCTCATATATGCATAGACACATGTACATGGAATATTTTATGCATATTAAAGAAGGAATCCAATCTAAGACGTGATGATACCGTCCAAAGTACAAGTACGAGCTAATACTAGTTTTGACATCATTAAAACAAGGACTAAGGAACATTGCCCTCACATGTTGGAACAATTTTAGTTCTACAACTATCCTTAAGTTTTGATGATAATAAAGTATATAGAACAAGTTTGTACTCTAACCATTTTTTTGAGTGTGTATAGAATTGGAAATAAACTTTGACTCTGAAGATGTCCAAACTCTGAACTAAAGAATATAAGTGTATACAAACAAGTCACCTATGATCTATCAAGTCCTTTTTTTTATAACAAAAACCATCCATACAAACTCTGGTAAAAAGCTCTACTATCAGTTTGTGAAAGTCTTAGACCAAGCTCTGATGACACACTTTGGAAATGTTACTCATGCTTCATTAACAAATATTAGAAACCTCTCAATAGAAGTTGTTCAAGCGAAAAGTCAACAAAGATTTGATGTGATAGAAGTACAAAAGAAAATATACTTTTTCCATAAATTATTGTACCCTATGTCAAAGAAGTCTTCTGTGTCTCATCATTTTCACCTACTACAGGCTACAACTCCACTCTAGTGTTTCATATAAAGTTATCTTCATACAACTAATACTTAGAGGATATTTCATCTTCACCTCCAACAGATCTATTTTGCATCTATATAAACAGGTCTTTGAAGATTGAAGAAAGAGACTTTTGATACGCACAATGAACATTCATCAACGCTCACACTCAGGAAACATGTACAAAAAATAAGAAGTGTTTCTTACACTTATACACTTATAACAAAAACTCATTTAATATTCTTGTTATGTGTAATAATTTATTTAAACTTGTGTGTCTTCTTATCTGAAGCATCTTGTAAACACAAAACTTGTTGTTACAACTCTAATTGTAATCCTCAAGCGAGCAGGTTAGGTCTGGCTCTTGAGAAGTAAATAACAGGTAGTTATTGAGGGTTAACTCTTCTTAAGCGACGGGGTAGGTCAGGATCTTAAGGAGTCAGTGACCGTCAGATTTCTTAGAAGACCAGTTGGGTTAGAATCCTCAAGAAATTATTGATAGGTTGTCATTGCATTTATAATTAACTTTGATTATTGGATTAAGTCATTGTTTGAGGAAAATATCACCCAGGTGGTGGATTGGAGGTAGCCTTGTTAACGGTAAATCAGGATAAAAATCCTTGTGTATTTTATCATTGTGTTTATTGCTTTAAACTTTTGCTTTGGGTTGCAAAAATCTATCATTCTTGAAACCCAATTCAACCCCCCATTTATTATGTTTCTTTAACCTTCAAAAGAATCATATCATCCTCAAAATAATGAGAAAAAGTCTTAAAAACTAATTCATCTTGTCCCCCTCTTAGATTGCACTTTATACTTACAATTGATATTAGATTAGGTTGAGGTGACTTGCTCCTCAATCTTGGAAAGACGGCATCCATAAAACTGTTCTTGGCATATGGTGGTAGCAATAACAAACCTCCATGCTTTCTTGGTGAATATTATGAATATTTGAAAGATTGCATGCAGATATATCTAGAAGCACATGGAAAGCAAATATGGGATGTTGTTCAATATGATCCATATATTCCTATAACGGACTTTAATAAAGTAGAACATGTAAAGGTGAAAGGCTCTTGGAATGAATATGATAAGAAGAAAGTATTATTTTACAAAAAGGCAAAGAACATTCTTGCATATGCACTAGGTATGGATGAATTCTTTCATGTTTCAAATTATGCAACAACAAAAGAAATTTTGGACACGTTAGAAGTAACACATGAAGGCACGGTAGAGGCAAAACAATCCAAACTAAACATTTTATCACAAGAATATGAATTGTTTAGATGAATCAATTCTTGATTTACAAAAGAGATTCTCACACTTAAAAAATCATTTGATGGCTCTTTAAAAAACTTTTACAAATGATCATTTGAATCTCAAAGTCCTTAGATAATTGACAAGGGCATAAAAAACAAAGAGGAAATATCGGAGAAGAAAAGTCTGTCAAAAATATCTTCTGCAACATTGTTTAGTAAACTCCACGAACACGACATAGAACTTGGAAGATTAGAAAAGCAAGAAGATCAAGAGAAGAAACCCAAAAATATTGCTTTAAGAATGGAATCAAAGGAATCTATGATAGATGATGCTTCAAATCAAGATGAAAACATTACCCTACTTGTAAAAAGGTTTGTAATGTTTCTTCAAAATGACAAGACTATAAAGTTTGGTAAAAGAGAGAAATTATTCAAGAAAAAGGAAGCGACAATATCAAACCAAAACTTCACATGTTTTGAATGTGAAAAGCAAGGCCACATGAAAGTGAATTGCCCTTCTCTTACAAAGAAAATTAGTTTCAAAGAAAATAAATAATCTAAATCAAATAAGGCCTATATTGCATGGGACGATAATAAATTAAGTTCGTCTTACGACTCAGAGAATGAAGAATGTGCTGACTTCGCAATGATGCCATCATACCATTCAGATGATGAACAAAAGGTTGGTGTTGCGGTGGAAATAGGATCACAAACTATTAATGAGTTTGAATCGCAATTCAATTCACAACCTCTCTTTGATTTATCCGAAGGAAAAGGTCAAAAGAGGGAAAACCTATTTTGCATCGTAAACACAATGCGGGGAAAGATCTAGGGTTCGGGGGTTGGTTAAATTTAGGGAAGGTATTAGCACCCTAAACTTCTGTAGTACTCTACAGGAACCTTTTGTTCAGATGTTTACTATTTGCTTTATTTATTTGCTTAAGGTATATGTACAAAGGATTAAAAGTGAGAAAAGAGACCTAAGGGGTTAATTCTAAGTTTACTCGGCAAGACATCGCATCTTGTGCCTACGTATCCTTACGGGAGTGGAATCAGAGTAATCGTAGTTCCCCTCAAAAGGGAGGTTAGAAACTTCTTGACTGTGGTCAAGGTCTCAAGGGGAATAAACGTATCTTAGGGACACGCTTACGCGGAGTGTAGAAACTCCAATATCTATGTTGAAATGTTAAGTTGAAATTAGGGTTAAGTTAGGGATTCCACGGCGGGAAACCCTAAAATGAGCGCGGCGGCTCTTTGACCTAAAGCTAGGGGTAAAATTGTAATCTTGCCTGCGGCGAGGCATTTGTGAAAATTAGGGTTTGTGAGGTTGTATGGTTTTGGAGTTGAGGACTATTGACACGGCGGTCAAAAGCTAGACCTAATTCCTTCGGCAGGGTGTGCAATGTGACAGAAATATTGATGAAGGTGTGAGGTGATTGAGTTATGCAAACAGGGAATAAAGACAGCAGTTAAAGCCATACAAACAGAAATTAAAAGGCAGAAATTTAAAGCGCGATTATTGGGTTCGCGGGGTTACATATGAGGAGCAGTTACAATATAGTAATGAAATAAAATGAGATAAGTAACGGTGAACGTAATGAGCTGCAAAATGAACAAATGGCGTTAGTGGGCAGAGTTAGGCGGTGATCAAATGAGTTAAGAAAAAGATGCAAATTTGAGATTTTACTATTGTTTTATTTAAAAAATTTAATGTCAGCTGGCAAAAGAAATTTAATTTAAAAATAATTTACTCTTTTAAAAAGGTTTTATTTTTATATTTTTTAAAAAAAGTTTTTCTTATTTTATCTAAAAGGTTTTTACTTATCCTTAATATTTATATTTTAAAAAAAGATTTTTTATAATTACAAAATTAAAATGTTATATTTTTTAAAAAAAGATTTTTTTAAATTATAAAATTAAAATGTTAAAAAACGATTTTTAAAAACATAAAACAAATTTAAAAAACAATAAAACAACATAAAAAAAAAAAAAAAAAAAAAAAACGGGGGGGGGGGGGGGGGGGGGGGGGGGGGGGGGGGGTTGGGTCGGTAACCACACCCGGACCCAACCCAATGGTTAGTCATAAGGAAAAACTTTAGGGTTTCACCCCAGAGTACGTTCGCGGCGCCGTTTCACTTTTTCTTCATCATCTCTCTCTCGTCTTTCTTCTTCCTCGCGCCGTGATCATCTTCTTTCCTGAAACAAAACATGAACAATAAGAACATGTGAGATAACGCATGGTGGTTTACATTTGTTTTAGCCGATGATGTTTGAAGCTGAGGTTGCGGAGTTGATTGCCCGCCGTTTGTAGTGAACGGCGAAGGCGATCTCCTCTTCGGTGCTTCGTTCGTGGTTTTATGATGTTTGTTCGTCGGAGACGATGATGAGGGTGCAGGTCCCTCTGAGTCTCGCGATTCTCGTTCGTTAGGGTTTCGCTCGTGATCTCCCTTCTCTCTTTCTCGTGGCTACCAGTTAGGGTTTGTACGCGATTCCTCCTTCATCAGGTTGTATCTTCCCTTTTATATATGCTTTGATTTATCTTTTGGGCCTTGGATGTTGGATTTGCGTTACTTTTCTGAGATTGAATTTGATGATTCGATTTGATTTGATTTTGTTTGGTTTTTCCAGATTGAGTTCCAATAGGATGTTTTTCTGATACGATTTGGATCTCGCTTCTTCTCTTAGAACCTGATTGGGATTTCCAGCTGATATGATTTTTCTGATTCGATTCAAAGCTTTCCATTTTTGGGGTTTCTTGATTGACCCTATTTCGGACATGGATTCGCTTGGATTCTATCCGATTTGTTTCGATTTCGAACTGATTTGTTTTTTGACTGATTTGTTTGATTGATTCAGATTGAGTTCCAATGGGGATGTTCCTGACAGTCTTTTCTGATTGCGGGATCTTATTGACATGGACTGAGCCCTTTGTATTCGAGCTGGTTCTGATAACCTTTCTGAATTCACATCTTGCCTTTGTCTCTGATACTTACGATGGGTTCTTGTTGTGGCGCTTTAGGCATCAGTTCTATGGTGTTTTTCTTTGTACGCTTGCAGATATTTGAACTTGGATGCGCAGTCCAATTCTTCACCTCTGATTTCTTTATGATGTGAATTCACTTGTTTGGTTCAGAACTGTTGTGAACTGACCTGCTCTCTTGCCTTGTTTTGGTATGCTGTTGTGCAATGATGTTTGAGCAGAGGGCTTTGATGCAGCGTATGATACTGTTTGGTTTCATTTCTCTATTCTGTTCAGGATTGCTGCAGTTTGATGCCTATGGTAACTTATGAATCGTTTTGGGTTTTGAGTTCTGAATGCTGAACCTGGTATTGATGTGTTTGTGGATTTTCAGGTGTGGAAGTTTCGGAACCAAAGCGACTTAGACCTGCCGGCATCCGGGTCTGAGTTCAATCTTGCCTATCAGTTCGGAAATCCAAACGCGGCAAAACGAATCAGTCCCGCTTCTTTTATCACTTCTATCTCTCGGATGTCCCGTACCGATAAGAACATGTGTTACCTGATCTGACGCCAACGACGCGGATCGGTAACGAGGGGTAGGACGCAGCTTCGGTTGTGCCACTCCCGGCACTCGATGATGACACTGTTCTGAGAGTGTCAAAAACAACTTCTAACATCTTTTTATACTGTTTGTTCTGTTTTGACGTGCAGGTGAATTTGGAGATTCTGCGGCGAAGCTTAAAGACAGCATGAAGACACTTAGGAACTTTTAGGATTTAGGATAGATACTTATTGTAAATGAAACCTCTTGTAAACCAAGTTCAAATTCACTTATCAATTTGTAAACTATAAATACTTATGAAATGAAATTCAACAAATATTCATATTTACTTTCTCAATTGTAAATTCAAAGTATCCATGAATAATAATTCAGAACCATTTAAATTCCCTCTTGAGTAGTAACTTATAAGTACATTATGAACACAAAGCTCAAACTTACTTCTCCTTTGCCTTTTATAAATGATATCCCACCATATGATTATATCCAAACAAATTCAAATTAAAATCTCGTTGATCACATCACTTCTCAAAATGACCTTAACAGTATCCACTTCCTTTTCAACCCATCTTCCCCTTATTAAGAGGAAACAAAACTATTTAGAAATGTTTCAAAACCAAACAAAGCACGGCCCCGAGTCCAATCATATTTCTGACAGAACATACCGGCACCTTGATCCCAGTGGCAAATAAATGCCTCAGAACTTAATAACAGCCCATTTTCAAGGAATTAGTAGAATTTGCGTAAAATGACCAAAATACCCCTGGAACCAAATCTGCAAAACAAACACCTCCATAACTTGTTAGTGGTTAGCAAATGTACATATGAGATGATATGCGAAATGACTGACTAGATATAAGGGTAAAATTTGGGGTATTACAGTTGCCCCTATTTAAATAGCTACACCGGACGATTTGAGTGACAGAGACTCGAGGAATCGTGGTGGAGAGATTTAAATATAGATGACCGAAAATTTTGCCCTTAAATGCGACGATATGCAATGCTATTGGACAGAGCGAGGACAGCTTAATGCAGATGATGCCATGAATATGATGCGTATGCTGGAATGATGAGTGCGAAAATGATGACGAATACTACGACACAGACGCTACGAGAAGAACACACTGGGGAAAACGACGTGCTGAGACACAGTACAACACTGGGGAATTCCAAAAATGATGGTCAACTGGGGCAAACACGACCAATTGTCATTTTGGGAACGAGATTCTCAAATGGAGATGACTCTTGTGAGACGACCTCCACTGGGGAATCTAAAAATAAAACTGGATCTCGTACGATTGCAAGATCGATTACAGAATGCTGGAGCATTGAGCAAAGAATAACATCCAAGCTTCTGTAAACTATCCCTCGCGACAGGATCAAACGGACTTTTCGGAACTCCGTACCAAATATACAGGGTAAAGACCGGCTGTATGCCAAAATAAATGGACTTTGATGGGAAATGCCCTGATAAGCTTCTCGCGGGAGAACTGTCACTTATCGTTGGAAGGGACTTATGTGCCAAAATGGATAAGCACTCAAATAAAGAGGCTGCTGCTTATCTGATAAATAAATCTTCTCGCATTTAAGGTCGGCGCCTGGAATACGATTTTGATTCTTCTCTTACTGAAGGATAAATAAACTTCTTCATGCTTCAAGATCGTGCTCTCTTGAACATGAAAAAGGTAAACTGAACTTCCTCATACTTCAGAATCGTGCTCTCCTGAATATGATTCGGCTTTTTCGAGTAAATGAAATTCTTCATACTTCAGAATCGTGCTCTCCTGAATATGATTCGGGTGAACTGAACTTCCTCATACTTCAGAATCGTGCTCTCCTGAATATGATTCGGCTCTTTCTTGTAAATGAAATTCTTCATACTTCAGAATCGTGCTCTCCTGAATATGAAAATGGCTAATTGAACTTCCTCATAACTCAGAATCGTGCTCTCCTGAATATGATTCGGCTCTTTCATACTTCAGAATCGTGCTCTCCTGAATATGAAAAGGATGAACTGAACTTCCTCATACTTCAGAATCGTGCTCTCCTGAATATGATTTGGCTCAAACCTCCCTGTATTTCAAGATCGTGCTCTCCCGAATACAATTTGGTTTCTTCTTTTACTAAAGGATAAATGAACTTCTTCATAATTCAGAATCGTGCTCTCCTGAATATGATTCCGCTCAAACCTCCCCGTACTTCAAGATCGTGCTCTCTTGAAGACGATTTGGTTCAAACCTTCCCATACTTCAAGACGACAGGTAAATGGAAGCCCAACTGCTCCATGGAGATGGCCATTTGCTGCGAGTCATAACGAAGATAGGATCGGCTTTTTATGTGAGAAATGTTGTATACCGATGCTGTAAGGTGTAGAATTGTAATAATAAATTATCCAGGCATGAACTGGCATGTATCTGTAGTTGATTTCCTTGAAAGATAGTGCAAAATAAATGCACGTCCGGGTACAGTGATAAACTTCTCAAGCGAGATAGTCGCGTATCTGCCATGGTATGGTGAAAATCTTTAGATGGTGCAAAATAAATGCACGTCCGGTTGGGCTCGACGACCGACGAGACTGAGATTCAATCTAGGATCGAGCTAGAAAGAAAACTGGTAGTCAAGGCTCCATCGAGGGAATGAACTCGAAGGGTAGATATCTTATCCTGACGAGGAAAGATAGCTGAAGTAACCGTCATCCACGAGGATCGAGCTCTGTGGGGAAACTGGAAACAAGTAAGTATTTTATGCTTAGGGCTGACAATCTATTTGAAGAGAAATGGACGAACCCAGTTACTCGGCGGTAACGACCAATGATAGAGACACAATGAATCTGTGCATGCTAACGCGTATGTTAATGAATACATGAATATGAATGTATGTTAATGTCTATGTGATTAAATATGCAAGATGTTATGAAATGAGTATGTAATGAGTATGTAATGAATATGTAATGAATATGTAATGAAATAGGCATGTGATGCTTATGCCCTTGCGTACGCTGACGAAACAGACTAGAGACGGGACGAGAGATGAAATAATCTCGACGGAAATACCCTGCGTTCTCTGCAACCAATACGTCAATCATGGGAGGGAATGGTAGGACCAAATCTGGTTTCAAAATTCTGAATTCTCTGGGGAGAAAGTAAATTGCTTAGGTGCACAGTATCACATCTTCTCATGGGGAGAGGAAAACCTGAAGGATACTTTCGAGTTACCCAAGAAAAGGTTGTCAGCTTATAGTCTCGCTGGGGACTGTGTTAGAGCAATGATTTGAAAGTGTTTCTGCAATAATGATATTTTCGGGGAGTGAAGAGATCCTTCCGAAATTTCCACTAGTCAAAGTAATTTATTATATTTCAAATTTGTTTTTTTTTTTTTGAAGAACAATTTTTTTGAAAAATCTACAATGCACCTTTCATTTTCAAATTTTAAGAATAAACGCATTTTGCATAACAATAGAAAACAAAGAGCAATGCACCAAGGAATGTAAGTAACAAAATGGTATCTTTTATTAAAGGGTGGCAGCTCGCTGAAGGCATAGCTCCACAGCTGATTATGTTTTGAAATTGGCAACATGGGAAAAGGTTACATTGAATCCAATGACACCTACTAACACTAATAACTAAGACTAATCCAGAATCTTGCTTTGGGCAAGGATGAAAGAACTGAAACATGGCTCTTATGCGGAAAGTGCGTTCGCGATGATCAGTGTCCTCCGATGCAATGAAATGCCTTTGTCCCTAACTTTTGCCTGGACCGCCCTCTCGGGTTTTCAATCCACCGGGACGCTCCTTTTTGCCTAAGCCGCCCTTTCGGGTTTTCAACTTAGCGAGCTTTTATTACTATTTTTTTTTTCAACCCTTACTTTTGCCTAAGTCGCCTTTTGCAGGTTTTCGACTTAGCGGGTTTTTAGGCATAATATTTTCGGACTGCATCAGAATTCACGGGATGTGCTAGCTCTTCACCGTCCATCGTTGTAAGTATCAGAGACCCTCCGGAGAAAACGGTCTTTACGACGAATGGGCCTTCATAATTGGGCATCCACTTTCCACGCATATCTTTGTGCACTGGCAAGATCTTTTTGAGTACGAGCTCTCCTTGACGGAACTCACGGATACGAATCTTCTTATCAAACGCTCTTTTCATCCGTTTCTGATATAATTGCCCATGGCACATAGCTGTCAAGCGCTTCTCATCAATGAGATTCAACTGATCCAGTCTATCTTGAACCCACTCAGCTTCCTCAAGTTCAGCTTCCATCAACACTCTTAAAGAAGGTATCTCTACTTCGATGGGGAGCACGACGTCCATTCCATATACCAGTGAGAAAGGTGTTGCCCCTGTCGAAGTTCTCACTGAGGTTCTGTATCCATGCAAAGCAAACGGTAACATCTCATGCCAATCTTTGTAAGTCACAACCATCTTTTGCAGGATTTTCTTGATATTCTTATTCGCAGCTTCAACGGCCCCATTCATCTTAGGACGGTACGGAGAAGAATTGTGATGAGTAATCTTGAAATTGTCACACAGCTCTTTCATAGTCTTGTTATTCAGATTGGTGTCGTTGTCAGTTATTATCCGGCTTGGGATTCCATAACGGCAGATGATTTCTTTCCTGATGAAGCGGGCAACCACTTGCTTGGTCACGTTGGTGTAGGAGGCAGCCTCTACCCACTTGGTGAAATAATCAATAGCAACAAGGATAAAGCGATGACCATTAGAAGCCTTCGGCTCGATTGCCCCAATCATGTCAATGCCCCACATAGAGAACGGTCATGGTGACGACAAAACATTCAACGGTGATGGAGGTACATGCATTTTGTCAGCATAAATTTGGCACTTATGGCACTTTCTAGCGTATTGGATGCAGTCAGCTTCCATGGTTAACCAATAATACCCAGCCCTTAACATCTTTTTGGACATAGCATAACCATTGGCATGAGTTCCGAAGGTCCCCTCGTGAATTTCTTGTAGTAACATGTCCGCTTCCCGTTTATCAACACATCTGAGCAGAACCATGTCGTGATTTCTCTTGTATAACACACCATTACTGATAAAGAATTTGGACGCCAGTCTTCTCAATGTTTTCTTGTCCAGACCAGTAGCACCATCGGGATACTCTTGCTTGACGAGATAGTTCTTGATATCATGAAACCAAGGCTTTTCATCCACCTCAACTTCTTCGACCAACTGACAATAAGCGGGCTCAACCTTGCGCTCAATATGGATAAGAGGTGCTTCATTAACGAATTTAACTTTCCACATGGATGCTAACATGGCTAAAGCATCAGCAACGTGATTCTCGGATCTAGGAACATGCTCGAACTCTATCTCGTCGAAATATTTGACCAGCTCAATAATATAGTCCTTATAAGGGATTAACTTCTCATTCTTCGTTTCCCATTTGCCTTGTACCTGGTAAATAACCAAGGCTGAGTCACCACTTACTTTAAGAAGTTTGATTCGGAGGTGAATTGCTGCTTCGAGGCCAAGAATACATGCTTCATATTCTGCGACGTTATTAGTACACTCAAAGTCCAACCTTGCTGTAAATGGAGTGAATCCACCCTTTGGGTTCATCAAAACGGCGCCTATACCATGCCCATTGAAATTCGAGGAACCATCAAACATCATCCTCCACCAAAGACCTGGCTCTGGACCTTCGCTCGGATCTGGCTCTTCACAATCTCTTTTGATCAACAAAATATCCTCATCCGGAAAATCAAACTTAAGAGGTTCATAATCTTCAACTGGCTGGTCTGCAAGATAATCAGATAAAATACTACCCTTAATCGCCTTCTGGGGTACATACTGGATGTCATATTCGGATAACAACATGTGCCAACGGGCTAGCCTCCCGGTTTGAGCAGGTTTTTCAAAAATATACTTGATCGGATCCATTTTAGAAATCAACAATGTGGTATGACAGACCATATATTGCCGAAGGCGCCTAGCAGCCCATGCTAATGCACAACAAGTTTTCTCCAATGGTGAATATCTGTTTTCACAATCGGTAAACTTCTTGCTCAAGTAATAAATCGCATGCTCCTTTCTTCCAGTCTCATCATGTTGTCCAAGCACACAACCCATAGACTTCTCAAGAACGGTAAGGTACATAAACAACGGTCTTCCAGGTACGGGAGGAATCAGAATAGGGGGGTCCTGCAAGTAACCCTTAATCTTCTCAAACGCTTTCTGACAATCGGGGTTCCACTCAACCGTCTGCCCCTTGCAAAGTAACTTGAATATCGGCTCACAAGTAGCGGTCATATTGGAGATAAACCTGGAAATATAATTCAAACGTCCCAGAAAACCTCTAACTTGCGTCTCGGTTCGCGGAGCCGGCATATCTTGAATGGCCCGGACTTTGTCAGGATCCACCTTAATCCCTCGCTGGCTAACAATGAAACCAAGCAATTTTCCCGATCTGACACCGAAGGTACATTTAGCAGGGTTCAATTTCAACTGATATTTCCTGAGTCGTTCAAACAGCTTCACCAAATGGTCTAGATGCTCCTCTTCACTCTGAGATTTGGCTATCATATCGTCCACATACACCTCTACCTCCTTGTGCATCATATCATGAAAAAGAGTGGTCATAGCGCGTTGGTAAGTTGCCCCCGCGTTCTTCAAACCGAAGGGCATGACTTTGTAGCAGAAGGTCCCCCAAGGAGTAATGAAAGTAGTCTTCTCTTGATCGTCGGGATCCATCTTGATCTGATTATAGCCGGAGAAACCATCCATAAATGAAAATAACGCAAAACTGGTTGTATTGTCTACCAGTGTATCAATATGTGGCAGGGGGAAGTCGTCTTTCGGGCTTGCTTTGTTCAAATCCCTGTAATCCACACACATCCTAACTTTACCGTCCTTCTTAGGCACTGGCACAATGTTGGCAACCCAATCTGGATATTTTACGACTGCCAAGAAACCTGCATCCAACTGCTTTTTAACCTCATCTCGAATCTTCAAAGCCATGTCGGGTCTCGTTCTTCGAAGTTTTTGCTTGATAGGTGGGCAATCTGGCTTAAGTGGCAACTTGTGAACAACAATATCTGTGTCTAGGCCCGGCATATCTTGATACGACCACGCAAACACATCAATATACTCTTTTAACAACTCAATCAACCTCGGCTTGACCTCTGCCCAAAGCATTGCACCAATCTTGACCTCTTTCTTGCTCTCATCTGTACCGAGATTAATTAAGTCCACCTGCTCTTTATGCGGTTGAAGCTCTGTGTACTCGTACTCAATCAATCTTGTCAGTTCAGCGGGTACTTCGAAATCTTCTTCACCCTCGTCCTCGGCTTGATTGATGGGTGCATCCCAGTCAGGAGTGTCAGTAAAGTCATTGGATCCAACAAGGTTTACGATGTCTCTGCATGATGGAAGGCTTACTTAATTAAAATGCTCGAAGATATGTAAGAATGAAATGCTGTTTTTTGTTTTATTTTTTGGAAAAAAGGGTTGCCAATTTCATTTTTTAAAGGTGAAAACGAAAAACGCAAATGAACCAAAGTGGAATTGAACAAAATGCCTTTATTAATATCCTTTTAGAAATGAAAGGTGGCCCAATAAAAGCGACTCTATAGCCTTGGGCAGAGCTACGGATTTTTATTTGAAAATGTAAATGAAACTTTAAGAAAAATTACTTTGACAAGGGAAAAATAACAGGGATCTCTACGGCCTCCCAGTTGTCCAAACCTGCATCACCCTTAAACACCAGGTTGCTCAGCTCTTCATTTTCCTCACAGTCACTGATGGCATTGACTTGGAAACCTCCGCTGACAAATACCTCTTGGATAACCTTCGGACGCCCTTCGACAGTTGTGGCAGCTCCATTCTGAGTTGGTTTGTAACCCAACCCAGAGCGATCAGTCTTGGTCTTGACATCGATTACCTCTCCCCAACCTTCAGGAATGCCCCTGTCAATTGTTGATTTGGTACTCTTCAGAGATGCAAAAGATGGATTACCCTGACCCACTGTCTCTTCGACTTCTAGCAGAACAGCATTGGCGATTTCAAGTGCTTGGAAGGAGATTTCTAAAGCATTCTCATCGGCCTCGATGTAACGGAAAGAAGACAGGTTACTGACCATCAGATCCTCCTCACCGTGTATAATAACCAACTTTCCATCGATCACGAACTTCATCTTTTGATGTAATGTTGAGGTTACCGCCCCAGCGGCATGAATCCACGGCCTTCCAAGTAAACAACTATAATTGGGATTAATGTCCATGACTTGAAACGTGATATTAAAAACTTGCGGACCAATCAGGATAGGAAGCTCAACCTCCCCCATTACCGACCGGCGAGAACCATCAAAAGCCTTGACGACCAAAGGAGTAGGTTTCAACACAGTCTCTTTGAAAACCAACTTAACAAGAACCCTCTTGGGTAGAACATTCAAAGAGGAACCGGTGTCCACTAGCACTCTTGCTAAATTGTCCTCCTGACATTTCACCGATATATGTAGAGCACGATTATGATTCGTACCCTCCTTCGGTAACTCTTCATTGCTGAAACTAAGGGTGTTACAGGCGGTCAAATTGGCAATCACACTATCAAACCGACTGGTGCTGATATCTTGATCCACATGTGCTTGAGTCAAAACTTTCTGCAAGGCCATCCTATGAGCGGGTGAACTTATCAACAGTGATAAAATCGAAATCTTGGAAGGAGTCTGATGAAGTTGGTCGATAACTTTATAGTCACTTTTCTTGATGATCCTTAAAAACTCAGCATCTTCATCATTCGTAACAGCTCCCTTACCTTTGTCTTTGACGGCCACTGGGATATTAGTGGTTTCCTTAGGTGGAACCTCATTAGAACGAGGAGTATACACACGGCCACTGCGAGTCATCCTGCTTGCCTCTGCGATATTGGTCACAGTGTCCTTAACTTCTTCATCTGGAATAACTTTCCCAGACTCCTTGTCGATCATCGTCACGTCGTATTTCCAAGGTACAGCTTTAGGATCACTGAAAGGAAACGGACCTGGTTTTCGAATAACTATTGGCCTATGCTGATTCACCTCAGGGATAGACGACCTTGGTATATCGAACACGAGATTTGCAGAACCTGCCCCTGATAGATTAAACACTGGCACCTTTCCCTTTGATCCAGGCTGATGGAAGACTGGCTCAATCACAGCGACCTCCTCTTTCTTGGATTGGCTTGTCACTTGTAAAACACCCTCATTAATCAACCTCTGAACATCATTCTGAACCAACACACAACCCTTAATACTGGCTTCACAACTTACGCATGCAACGCGGGAAGTATCTACCAGACCAGCTTCAAACAGTTTCGAATGGAACATCTTGAGAGGAGTCTTAATCTGTACAACGTCAAGGACATAACCTTCCTCTGAATCGGCACTAATGGCATTGACACTCTCATGGTTAGGAAAAGGGTTCTTCTTAACATTCGGTTGAGGATCTTCAAATGACAAAATCTTCTTTTCCAATAAATCCCTGACAAGATTTTTGAGAGCATAACAATTCTCCAGATCATGACCAGGCGCACCCTCATGAAATAAACAATGAGCGGCGGCATTGTAATTGGCGGGTAGAGGATTAGGAGGCGGACCCAAAGCCCGAGTAGTGATCAGACCTTGCTTGACCAAAGAGGGGTACAATTCGGTGAAAGTCATCGGAATCGGCGGACAAGGCTTATACGTTCTTCTATTCGGAACGTTCTGGCGAGGAGCCAGACTCTTTGGCTGTTGAGGAGCAGGAGCGTTGGGTGCCTGTAGGTAGTTGATAGGAGGCGGATAAACAGGAGGTTGCTGCATAGGTTGATACATAGGAACCTGTTGATTGAAAGAAGGTGTAATAGCTGCCACATAGGGTTGTTGAGCATATTGGATTGGGTACCCTTGAGGTTGAGCATAACCTTGCGGATATCGATAAAAGTGTTCTCTTGGTCTACTAGAGGATATAGCATTAGTCTCGCCCTCTTTTTTCTTCTGGGAGCTATACGGAGGTTTCTTCGGCTGATCCTTAGAAGCACCATGATTATTTGTCATTTTACCACTTTTCATACCCAATTCAATCTTGACACCCACAGCAACGATGTCAGAGAAATTTGAAGTCACACTACCCACCATTCTTTCGTAAAATTCTGGACGAACCGTGTCGACAAACCAATCAGCTAACTCTTTCTCGGTCAAAGGAGGTTCTACCTGCGAAGCAATCTCTCTCCACCTTTGAGCGTACTCTTTGAATGACTCAGAATTCTTTTGTGACATACTCAACAACTGTCTTCTGTCAGGAGCCAGATCCATATTGTACTTGTAGTGTTTGATGAAAGCGTCAGATAAATCTTGGAAACTCTTAATGCGAGACTGGTCCAAAGTTAAATACCACTTGGAGGAAGCACCCTTCAGACTATCTTGGAAGCAATGAATCATCAGTTTATCATTCTCAACATGGGCAGCCATTTTGCGATAATACATGATCAGATGACTCTTAGGACAGGTGGCACCTTCATAACGATCGAAGTTCGGAGTTTTGAACTTCGGGGGAATAACCAAACCCGAGACCAAACAAACATCCCTTGCAGCAGTCCCAAAAATTTGATCACCCTCTACTTTTTTCAATCTCTGGACGATGGTGTTTACTTCCTCACGAAGCTTATCATGTTTCTCATAACCTTCAACATTCTCATCAAGATTATCAAAAACTGCCTCATTAAAATACGGTTGCGCACGGGTGTGTACAACAGGTGGTGCAAAGATAGGAGCCCCCCTAGAAACTTCAGAAAATAAAGGCACTGCTTGCTGAACAGGCTGATTAATCGGAACAGTGGCTTGAGGAGGCACAAAACCTGGAGCAAGACCATAAGGTGGGTCCCTTGCTACGGTCCCACTTGGTGGAGGGTCCACAGTAACACCGGTAATCTCGGAAACAACAGTGGGCTGGGTATCCATCTTAGCATTCATGACGTGTAACAATTCCATCATACGCCCCATACCCCCTCGAAGGTCTTCAAGTTCATTGCTAAGGCGATCAATCTCTTTTGCCTGGTCCTCCATTCTCTTTCGAGTTCGAGCTCTGGTGTTGTACTGGTGCCGAGAACTCAGGGTGACGAAACTGGAAGGCGAGAGAACCGAACATGAGAAAACGGAAGACACATGCAATGCAAGAAAGTAAATGATACTATGATGCAAATGAAGATTTCATGGAATTCAAACATTCATGAATGTCGTGGGATACCAAGGAAATCTTTTTCTTGTTTTTCATTTTATTTTTATTTTATTTATGGTATCCCGCGGTATCCATAAATGATATTGGAACTCCATGAAATACAATGCAATGAGATGCTTTATGGATGCAAATGCATGAAAACACACAAAGTCCTAGGTTAAAGGAACGTGAGCGGAGTTAAGGTCTACCCATCCCAAAAGGAGTGTACTATAGGTTAGTTGTACCTGCCGAACAAGGTTCTACAAAGTGCCCAAAGTCATCAGCCCATCTTTCGGATATTATCAACCTTCCAACTGACTCAGGGGTTAATAATATTCTCAAGAGAACCTCTTTTGAGTGTAGTATCGCATAGCAGCCGTTGTAAGATTACTCCCACATAGCTCCCGCACTACGTCCTAAATAAGGCCGAGGTGGTGTTAAGGTACTACGGTCCTCAATATCACAGACTCCAATCGACCATGGAAAAAGTTTTCACGATTACTCGTTCAACCGAACCATTTTCGAAAAGGTCTCAACTGAGCGGTGATTCTCGAATCAGCTTGGTCGGGATTCACTCCCTATAAGCCTCATCGAATATATCCCCATCCTATAATAATGTCACTAGTCCGGGCGTAGGACTTATCTCACAGCACAAGGAACAGTCCCACCATGAAAGCATAAATATATACAATGTAAATGAATAATATCACAGATAGTAATAAATATGAACAAGTTAGGGATAACCCTCAAAAGTTTAGAAAAGTCCCCAGTGAAGTCGCCATTTTCTGTTGCGGTGAAATAGGATCACAAACTATTAATGAGTTTGAATCGCAATTCAATTCAGAACCGCTCTTTGATTTATCCGAAGGAAAAGGTCAAAAGAGGGAAAACCTATTTTGCATCGTAAACACAATGCGGGGAAAGATCTAGGGTTCGGGGGTTGGTTAAATTTAGGGAAGGTATTAGCACCCTAAACTTCTGTAGTACTCTACAGGAACCTTTTGTTCAGATGTTTACTATTTGCTTTATTTATTTGCTTAAGGTATATGTACAAAGGATTAAAAGTGAGAAAAGAGACCTAAGGGGTTAATTCTAAGTTTACTCGGCAAGACATCGCATCTTGTGCCTACGTATCCTTACGGGAGTGGAATCAGAGTAATCGTAGTTCCCCTCAAAAGGGAGGTTAGAGACTTCTTGACTGTGGTCAAGGTCTCAAGGGGAATAAACGTATCTTAGGGACACGCTTACGCGGAGTGTAGAAACTCCAATATCTATGTTGAAATGTTAAGTTGAAATTAGGGTTAAGTTAGGGATTCCACGGCGGGAAACCCTAAAATGAGCGCGGCGGCTCTTTGACCTAAAGCTAGGGGTAAAATTGTAATCTTGCCTGCGGTGAGGCATTTGTGAAAATTAGGGTTTGTGAGGTTGTAAGGTTTTGGAGTTGAGGACTATTGACACGGCGGTCAAAAGCTAGACCTAATTCCTTCGGCAGGGTGTGCAATGTGACAGAAATATTGATGAAGGTGTGAGGTGATTGAGTTATGCAAACAGGGAATAAAGACAGCAGTTAAAGCCATACAAACAGAAATTAAAAGGCAGAAATTTAAAGCGCGATTATTGGGTTCGCGGGGTTACATATGAGGAGCAGTTACAATATAGTAATGAAATAAAATGAGATAAGTAACGGTGAATGTAATGAGCTGCAAAATGAACAAATGGCGTTAGTGGGCAGAGTTAGGCGGTGATCAAATGAGTTAAGAAAAAGATGCAAATTTGAGATTTTACTATTGTTTTATTTAAAAAATTTAATGTCAGCTGGCAAAAGAAATTTAATTTAAAAATAATTTACTCTTTTAAAAAGGTTTTATTTTTATATTTTTTTAAAAAAGTTTTTCTTATTTTATCTAAAAAAGGTTTTTACTTATCCTTAATATTTATATTTTAAAAAAAGATTTTTTATAATTACAAAATTAAAATGTTATATTTTTTAAAAAAATATTTTTTTAAATTATAAAATTAAAATGTTAAAAAACGGTTTTTAAAAACATAAAACAAATTTAAAAAACAACAAAACAACATAAAAAAAAAAGGGGGGGGGGGGGGGGGGGGGGGTTGGGTCGGTAACCACACCCGGACCCAACCCAATGGTTAGTCATAAGGAAAAACTTTAGGGTTTCACCCCAGAGTACGTTCGCGGCGCCGTTTCACTTTTTCTTCATCATCTCTCTCTCGTCTTTCTTCTTCCTCGCGCCGTGATCATCTTCTTTCCTGAAACAAAACATGAACAATAAGAACATGTGAGATAACGCATGGTGGTTTACATTTGTTTTAGCCGATGATGTTTGAAGCTGAGGTTGCGGAGTTGATTGCCCGCCGTTTGTAGTGAACGGCGAAGGCGATCTCCTCTTCGGTGCTTCGTTCGTGGTTTTATGATGTTTGTTCGTCGGAGACGATGATGAGGGTGCAGGTCCCTCTGAGTCTCGCGATTCTCGTTCGTTAGGGTTTCGCTCGTGATCTCCCTTCTCTCTTTCTCGTGGCTACCAGTTAGGGTTTGTACGCGATTCCTCCTTCATCAGGTTGTATCTTCCCTTTTATATATGCTTTGATTTATCTTTTGGGCCTTGGATGTTGGATTTGCGTTACTTTTCTGAGATTGAATTTGATGATTCGATTTGATTTGATTTTGTTTGGTTTTTCCAGATTGAGTTCCAATAGGATGTTTTTCTGATACGATTTGGATCTCGCTTCTTCTCTTAGAACCTGATTGGGATTTCCAGCTGATATGATTTTTCTGATTCGATTCAAAGCTTTCCATTTTTGGGGTTTCTTGATTGACCCTATTTCGGACATGGATTCGCTTGGATTCTATCCGATTTGTTTCGATTTCGAACTGATTTGTTTTTTGACTGATTTGTTTGATTGATTCAGATTGAGTTCCAATGGGGATGTTCCTGACAGTCTTTTCTGATTGCGGGATCTTATTGACATGGACTGAGCCCTTTGTATTCGAGTTGGTTCTGATAACCTTTCTGAATTCACATCTTGCCTTTGTCTCTGATACTTACGATGGGTTCTTGTTGTGGCGCTTTAGGCATCAGTTCTATGGTGTTTTTCTTTGTACGCTTGCAGATATTTGAACTTGGATGCGCAGTCCAATTCTTCACCTCTGATTTCTTTACGATGTGAATTCACTTGTTTGGTTCAGAACTGTTGTGAACTGACCTGCTCTCTTGCCTTGTTTTGGTATGCTGTTGTGCAATGATGTTTGAGCAGAGGGCTTTGATGCAGCGTATGATACTGTTTGGTTTCATTTCTCTGTTCTGTTCAGGATTGCTGCAGTTTGATGCCTATGGCAACTTATGAATCGTTTTGGGTTTTGAGTTCTGAATGCTGAACCTGGTATTGATGTGTTTGTGGATTTTCAGGTGTGGAAGTTTCGGAACCAAAGCGACTCAGACCTGCCGGCATCCGGGTTTGAGTTCAATCTTGCCTATCAGTTCGGAAATCCAAACGCGGCAAAACGAATCAGTCCCGCTTCTTTTATCACTTCTATCTCTCGGATGTCCCGTACCGATAAGAACATGTGTTACCTGATCTGACGCCAACGACGCGGATCGGTAACGAGGGGTAGGACGCAGCTTCGGTTGTGCCACTCCCGGCACTCGATGATGACACTGTTCTGAGAGTGTCAAAAACAACTTCTAACATCTTTTTATACTGTTTGTTCTGTTTTGACGTGCAGGTGAATTTGGAGATTCTGCGGCGAAGCTTAAAGACAGCATGAAGACACTTAGGAACTTTTAGGATTTAGGATAGATACTTATTGTAAATGAAACCTCTTGTAAACCAAGTTCAAATTCACTTATCAATTTGTAAACTATAAATACTTATGAAATGAAATTCAACAAATATTCATATTTACTTTCTCAATTGTAAATTCAAAGTATCCATGAATAATAATTCAGAACCATTTAAATTCCCTCTTGAGTAGTAACTTATAAGTACATTATGAACACAAAGCTCAAACTTACTTCTCCTTTGCCTTTTATAAATGATATCCCACCATATGATTATATCCAAACAAATTCAAATTAAAATCTCGTTGATCACATCACTTCTCAAAATGACCTTAACAGTATCCACTTCCTTTTCAACCCATCTTCCCCTTATTAAAAGGAAACAAAACTGTTTAGAAATGTTTCAAAACCAAACAAAGCACGGCCCCGAGTCCAATCATATTTCTGACAGAACATACCGGCACCTTGATCCCAGTGGCAAATAAATGCCTCAGAACTTAATAACAGCCCGTTTTCAAGGAATTAGTAGAATTTGCGTAAAATGACCAAAATACCCCTGGAACCAAATCTGCAAAACAAACACCTCCATAACTTGTTAGTGGTTAGCAAATGTACATATGAGATGATATGCGAAATGACTGACTAGATATAAGGGTAAAATTTGGGGTATTACAGTTAGTGATTGTGAATTAAATGGTAGACTTTCGTATAAATAATTACTAAATGATTTTCATGAATTACATAAGGAATGCATGAAACTTTCTAGAGTGTGTGCAAAACAAAATAAACTAATTTTGTCTCTGGAAAGCAAGGCTAATGACACTAATATGGAAATAGAAATGGTCAAAAATTATGCATGTAATAAATGTCAAGAACATGAATAAAAATTGTTGAACTAAACCATGTTATAAAGAAATATAAAAAATATCAAATTGGTTTAAAAGATATGCTTAGTAGACAAAGATATTCAAATGTTAAATTTGAGCTTGACTTTTCTAATTTTGATAAATCAAGCACAAGTAAAACCATCTTTGTTAAAACTAGCGCAAAAGTCAACAATATGATCCAAAGAAAATGCATATTGTAAATCCTCCTAAAAGGTCTAATGTTAGAAATAATTCTTATAGTATAAATTATTCTAATAATAGAAATAATTCTTATGATAGAAATTATTATAGTGTTATAAATAATTCATATGGTAAAAAATTATTCATATGGTAGATATGATTCGTATGCATATAAAAAACACCATGTTCATAAACCTACATGTTTTTATTGCAACATAAAATGTCGTACCCCTAATGCTTTCTATATAATAAACTATGGTGTTCCATATGGTGAGTATTTTTGGGTTAAGAAAGGATCTAACCAACAAGGACCCAAAGCACATTGGGCATTTAACAAAGTTTAATTTGTTTTGTAGGTATGATTACCAACATGTGGCATCTAGGTAGTGGTTGCTCCAAGCACATGACCTAAGACAAGACAAAATTTTCATCAATTACCTTAAAGTCAAAATGATATGTCACATATGAAGACAACAACAAAGAAAGACTTTTTGGCACTAGCAAAGTTGGAACTCACTACTACAAAAAACACACAATCACGGTTGGCAAAGACATATATATTCACGGAGGACCAAACCTTGTTAAGTAATGTGTGGTTTTATATATGTTACTTACAATCACGGTCTAGTGCTCGTTGTAGAAAACTGGAATGCACGCTACCTATCACCATAATTATGATACATAACCGTTGTGAAAAGTTTAAAGGTCCTTGGTTCGATTCACATCAATGCCATTTTTTGGATTTTAATTATTCTAGATTGCATTCAACATATAACCACGTTTGGATTTAGAAACCATGGTGAAATCAATTGCCTTTTATATATATTTCTGCTTTTATACATTTTCCTATAACCACGTTTGTGAATTGTATCATACCAAAAATTTTATTACATCAAATCTAAAAAACTATATATTACATCAAAATCAAAATGGCACAAAACAACCTACAACTTACACATCATTACATCAAATAATTGTATCTTGGTGTTTACGTTTCTTGTCTCTTTGTGATTTGACTTTAAACACCTATAACTTCAAATACCATACTTGTTAGTAAATAAACTTAGAAAGTATAACTTACAATAAATTTTGAATAAAGAATTATATACTTACTTGTTAATTTTCTCATATGTCTTCTTTATGATCGTTAAGAATAACATGTACATCATCTCTATCAACTTCATCATATGAGTTAGGCACTTGCGTTGTGTAAGAAGGACTGGAAGAAATATCAAAACTTTCATCACTACGAAAAATGTATTTTCCTTGGAGAACAATTAACCATCTCCTCGATATGTATGAAGGGTTTTTCACATAGAAAACTTGTTTTGCTTGAGAAGCCATGATGAATGGTTCAGTCATATAAGTTTCCTTACCAAAGTCAACTCGGGTGAATCCTAAGTCATCGGTTTGTACATCATTATTATTGGGAACCCACTTGCATCTAAATAAAGGCACTTTGAAAATAACATAATCAATCTCTCAAATATCATCAATAACATCATAGAATGCTCTATATGCCAATATATGATTCTTTTCTTTTGAACTAGAGAAATACATGGATTCGGCCTCAACCATAACTCAATTATTTTTCATTGTACTATGATCATCTTTTAATTTTGTATAAAAGGAAAAATGACCAATGTCGTATATAGTCCAAGTTATCACATTAAATTTTGTCTTGTATGACAACCATTTAAGTGTCTCAGATGCACTATCATCATTAGGTATTTCTTCATTAAACCAATCTATGAATTTCTTGTCATGCTCTGTTAACAACAACTTGTCACTCATTTAGAGATTTTTTTCTTCACAAGTGTTTTGTGAGTAGCTATGTAAGGTTGAACTTCATCAATATTATTCTATATATATATATATATATATATATATATATATATATATATATATATATATATATATATATATATATATATATATATATATATATATATATATATATATATATATATATATATATATATATATATATATATATATATATATATATATATGAATATGCTTGAAGAACTACATCCCAAGCCATTTACTTAACATTTAAACCTTGAGTACCTCTACCTTCATAGCTATCAGTATGATGAGACTTTAGAATTCTTATAAACTCTGCTTCCGAAAAATAGTTTATACAAAAGTTAACAACTTCTTCTGTGATGTACCTTTCAACAATCGAAGATCCCGGTCCATGATAATTCTTCATATATCCCATAAAGATATTCACGCATCGTTCTATTAGATACATTCACCTTACATAATCTGGACTGCAAAATCTGATTTCTCTGACTAGATGAACAAGTAAGTGAACCATAATGTCAAAAAATGATGGAGCAAAATACATCTTAAATTGACACAAGATTATAACAACCTCATATTCTAATTCATCTAATTTTTTGAAATCGAGAATTTTATTACATATAACATTGAAGAATAAGCATAATTTGATTATAGTTACTCTCACATTTTTTGGTAGGATGCCATGGATATCCATTGGTAGAATTTGCTGCATCAAGACATGACAATCATGAGTTTTTAACCAATTAACTTTAGATATTTCATTAATACAAGTTTCTTGATATTTGATGAGTAACCTTGGGGAAATTTTATACCACACAAACACTCGCAAAAAAATGTCATTTTCATTTTTAGATAAAGTGTGACATGTCGGACGCAGATAAGTTCTTTTTCCTAATTCTATTGGAGCCAATTGTTTTTGTATACCCATTGCCTCCATATCAAAACAATAATTTTTACTATCTTTAGTCTTTCCTGGAATATTTAGAGGTGTTCTAATTAAACTATCACACATTTTTTCTCCACATGCATCACATCAAGACAATGTTTTACATTGACATTTGACAAATATGGAAGATCAAAGAACACATACCTCTTTTTCCATATATTTTTCTCAACTGGCCCTTTTTATTTTTCTCTCTTTCCAAAGACAACATTAATATGTTTCTGTCATTGATAAACTTCATCCCTGGTTAAAGGTTTAGGAGCCATATCAAACGCATGCTTTCCATTAAAAGGCTTTCGTAATCTATGATAAGGATGATCGGGTTTTAGAAATTTTCGATGCCCAAGGTATAAGATTCACATAGAACATGCTTTATGTCCTTTAACATTATATCCATCCAAATTACCACATGCAGGAAAGTCGTTGATTGTGCAAAATAATATTGCACGCATCTTAAACTTTTCACCAGAATATGTATCATCAAATTCAACGCTTTCCTCCCACAAAAGTTTTAAATCTTAAATTAATGGACTTAGATAAAAATCTATGTCATTTATAGGATGTCGTGTCTAGAAATCATCATGCTTAACAATATATACTTGCGCTTCATGCACGACCAAGGAGATAGGTTGAAAATCTTGAGAAGAACAAGCCACAAATAATGGTTAGTACTCAAATTACCAAAGGGGTTCATTCCATCGGTGGCAAGCCCAAGCCTATGGTTTCTTGGCTCAATGCCGAAATCTGGAAACAACAAATCAATTTTCTTCCATTGCAAAGAATCATATATGTGGTGAATGTTTCTATCACATTTTTCTTCATCTGCATACCACCTAATATTCTTTGTGTCATTCACATTAGCAAAAAGTCTCTTGAATCTTGAAATTATTGGCAAGTACCATAACACTTTAGCAGGAGGATGCTTCCTACTAACATTGTCATTATCATCGTCATTGTCGTCCTTCAACATGTAACGCGACACACCATATTCCAGAAATTGATCCAAAATTTCATACACTTTCCTGTATAATATGCAATCATTAGGGCATGCATGTATTTTGATATACTCCAAACCCATTTAGCACAATATCTTCTTGGCCTCATAATAACAATCCGACAAATTGTTATCTTCTGGTAGCATTTGTTTCACCAAATCAAGCAATTCTATGAATCTTTTATCTGACCACCCATTTTTTGCCTTCAGATTAAACAATTTTAATACCACAGACAATCATGTAAAACTTTTGCACCCTTTATATAAGGGGTGTCCTTATCACTACATAAAGTATCATAAATATGAGCTTTTCTAAAAGAAGATTATCCAATATCACGGAACATATCTTCTTGTCGATCATCTATATTTTCATCTTCATTAACTTTGTGAATTTGTGACGCCCTATTTCTCTTTTTATCCACTTCATCGTGCCACGTCCATATAGTATAGTTTTGACATATACCTGTTTGATTTGTAGAATAATATGGCGGGTTTTTGTTATCGTCTCCACAGGGATTTTCTGATATCTTGATACTTGCCTTTCAATAGTTTACATTTTTAAGAAAAAGGGTTTCAAAGTTTTGTTCATAAATTGTCATGATTTTTAGTAGCAAAGATGATTAATTCTAAAGTGTTTGATTAACTAAATATATTAAAAGTAGTTTTCATCTACCCTAACTTATATGTATTCTTTAAATCTTGTATGTGAAGACGGATCCAATTAATATCATCGAGTATTCTCTCAACACCGTCTATCTCTAGAGCGGAGGCGTGAGAAATACTGTATTCATCGCTACACGATCTCTCCATATAACAACCAATATAGTAAGCTTTAAGTTTAATACAAAGCAAGTATCAACCATAGACTGATCTCTCCAATCTATAAATTGATAGATGGATATTTTATGTTAAGTTCCATAAAATATATGTCTAGAGTTTTACAAAACAAGAATGGATCATTAAGAACAAAAATATTCATCATATATTAATCATCACTTGTTCACATACAAGGCCAATAAAAAGAAATACATAAAGCTAAGATAGACTACCTCTACCTTTGATACAAGAGAAATTAGCTACCCATAACCATGGTAGCTTGCTTTACAAGTAAAGAGAGAAGATAGATGAGCATTCACGTCAAAGAATCAAACTCGGATGCGAATCTAGATTCTATTTGCAAAATCTCCATTTTGGTGAAGAAATGTTGAAAATATAAGTCTCTATGTGAAAAATGGGTTATGATCCCCAAAAAATATGAAAAGTACTTATATAGTATAACTAGAATCTGCCAAGTTCGCCCAACGAACTCTACTTTATGGCACCTGAAGTGCCTCTGAATAGTTAAACCGCCCCTGAGAAAATATTTGAGTTCTCCTAGCAAACTATTCTTCGCCCTACGAGCTACTTCACTATAAGTTTGCACAGCGAACTTATGACCCTTTAATTACTGCCTCAAAACTCGGGTGGTTCGCTGGTCCTTCGCTGCAACCTCACCTAGCCAACATTTGCTTCAAGTTTGGCCAACGAACTTAGTGCTCTTTTCTTTTTGCCTATGATTTGAGAGGCTTCGTTGGGGCTTCGCTGACACTTTGTCCATCGAACATTTGCTGCTAGTCCTTGTTGGTTGCTCGCCCAGCGAACATGCTAAACCTTCACATTTTCTTTGGCTTCCTTGTCAATTTACTTGTGTCTTACACTTTAATGTTTTATGCCTAAATCCTGCACAATAACACACAAATCAAATCAACCAAAGGTATTTGTAACATATTTAAAGAATAGCATAAAAACATGGAATAAATCCAACAAAATATAACAAATGAGATGTAAAATGAAAAATATAATGGATCAAATTAAAGCATGTTTGGCATTCAACAATACCATCACAACATAGGCGATGGAATATTTCCTCCTTTGTATCTTTATTGATGTTCCTGCAAATAACACAAGGAAAATAAAAGATACCATCATTTTCGAGAAGATTTTGTTCAAGGAATTCAAGAACTCCTTTCTCATATACCAGACCTAATCTATCAGCTTTCATCCAACTTCAATCCATAATAAATTCTGAAATTTATATCAAAAGAATAATGTGAATGGCACACAAAAACCTAAACCTAAAGCATATTTGTAATAATAATATAACACTAAACCTAAAGCATATGCATATCCATCACAACAATATAATATTTAACAACAAAAAACAAAATGAACATAAGTTTTCAAAAGCACAATGAAAGCAATGAGAATCAACCATGAAAAGTAACAATAAGATAAAAAAAGGAATAAAAGCAATGAACATCAGTCATGAAAAGTAACGTACCGTACTTTAAAAAGGAGGAAGAGACCAAATGAATGAAGATGGTGAACACAAAATGAAGATGGTGAAGATTTTCGTTCCAAATGAATGAAGATGGTAAATACAAAACAAAGATGGTGAATATTTTCATTCCAAATGAATGAAGATGGTGAAGATGAAGAGTTCGCTATCACCGTCGTTTGTTTCGCTTAGGGGATGTTTTAAAGAAAATAAAATATTTGTTTTGTTTTAATTGATAGGAAAGTCTTTCACCGCAGTTGATAAGAACAACCATAGTGAAATACATAACATGTTACCACGATGGATAAATAGAACCCTTAGTTAAATATTTTTCAATTTTTGTTTAACTTATGAATTTAAGGGACACATGCTTTTTTAATACTAAAAATGGAAAAATATTGTTGCTAGGACTCAAAGCTTGTAACACTTAATTTATCACGATGGTTGTTTCACACAACCGTAATGAAATGTATTCTAATAAAATAAAATAAAAGTCACGCGCTTTTAATTTGAGATATTACAACGGTGGACTGAATGACCATAATAATATAATGTTACCAAAGGTATATTTTGTAGTAGTGACTCCTCGTTTACAATAATAAATGATATTCTCTATGTTGAAGGATTGAAGCATAATCTCATTTGTATAAGCCAACTTTGTGACAAAAGACTCAAAATCAACTTCACCAAAGATGAATGCATTATAGAAGGTGAAGTTACTTGTAAAATAAAGCCCTATCTAGCTCAAGACATTTTATAAGGAAAATTCCATAATGATGGAGATGAGGATAAGGAAGCCTTTGACCTCATTCTACAACTCCGCCAAAGGATCCTCATAAGCCTTCACCTTTTTAGAGTAATAATCCTTCTCCATCTAAAGGGCGATATATGTCTCAGTCACCTTGGTAGAGGAAGAGGTAGGGGTTTCTGGGACATCAAATAACTTTTTCTCCATTATGGTCATAGATTCATCCATCTTAACTAAAAAAGGTCGAACCTACCCAAAAGTCTTCTCGTTTTTTGCTAATGACCCATCCAATTACCTTAGTAGCAAGTTTGAAAGGCGTGTTGTGCTACTCCATGTCCATTTGTAGAGAGACAAGTTTCTTCTGGAGTTTGTTCTGGTCTTAGAGGATTAAGTCATATTGATTCTTTAGTATCTCTTTCTCCTTCCTCAAACTATTCGGTGCTAACCCCCCCCCCCCCAACTGGTGGCTCCAATAGCCATTAAGGTGGCACTCTGGTGCATATGGTATGTTATTTTCTCCATCAATTAATGCTTGCTTCTATTAGAAAAATTCCAAACATAAGCATATTCCCCTTTAAGGAAGCAATATTACACTTCCTTGACGGTACGAGGGTCCTTATTTTAAAGAATTACTGTTAAATTTGCTACAAATTTCTAGAGAGTTCTTAAATATAATATGTAAGAAAATATAGAACATCCTAGAAACTATAAGGTGTATGAATATGGTAGAATAATCTAGATATATAAGTATATGGCAAAGATAGAAAAATCTAGATTTATCATGATATTAACCTATCATGAGAACTCTATAATATTCACCACCATTGAAAGGTTGGTGACTTGAGCCTATAAATAGGCATTTGCTACATTGTAAACTATCACCCAAGAAATTAATCACAAAACCTTCTTTCTAAACTACTCTCTAAAACTATCTTCTACCAACTATCATCTAAACAATTTCAAACAGTGGCATCAGAGCTACGCTCGGTCATACATTGGGCGTAGTTATACTAATACCTACCATTTCATAATCCTCCAAACTACTTCAAAATATTTCCCTTATACTATTAACCCACTACAATATTTTTTTCTAAGCCATTGATAACACTATTCAATCATAAACTATTTGTGTCCCTATTTTCAATGGTGAAAATTATGATTTCTGGCGTGTTAAAATGGAAACATATTTTTCATCTCAAGATTTATGGGACATAGTAGAAGAAGGCTTCATTGCTCCCATAGACACTTCAGCTCTAAATGCAGCTCAAGAAAAAGAGTTGAAGAAAAATAAACAGAAAAATTCAAAGGCATTGTTCACCTTGCAACAAGCGGTGACTGATGCAATTTTTCCAAGAATTATGGGAGCTAAGACTGCAAAAGAAGCGTGGAATACGTTGCAGGAGGAGTTTCAAGGAAATGACAAGGTACGTGTTGTCAAACTTCAATCTCTAAGAAGAGATTTTGAACTATTGAAGATGAAGGAGTCTGATACAATTAAAGATTACTATTCTAAAGTTAAAGAAATAGTTAATCAAATGAGAGCTTTTGGGGAGGATATTCTTGACAAGAAAATTGTTGAGAAAATTCTAATTACTATGCCCCCAAAATTTGACCCAATCGTGACAACAATAGAGGAAACCAAAGATCTGTCTACTCTATCAGTGAAGAACTAGTGGGCTCTCTTGAAGCATATGAGCAAAGACTACATAGGCATAAAGAAGATACGCTTGAAAATGCCTTTCAGTCAAAGCTCAAATTTAAGTCCCAAAATAAAGAAAATGGAGGAAAGAAAAATTATGGTGAAACTTCCAAAAGAAGAGAAGTTCCTAGAAATTTCCAAAAGAACAATCCAGATAAAAATATTCCATGCAATATATGCAAACGACTAGGCCACGCGGAGAAAAGTTGTTGGTACCGTAATATGCCACAATGCAATCATTCCAAGAAATTCGGGCACATAGAGAAACACTGTCGCAACAAAAATAGGCATCAAGCTAATATCGCAGAGGAGCATGATCAAGAACAATGTATGTTCTATGCCACTCAAGAATCAATCAAAGAAAAAGGAGGAAGTTGGTACTTGGATAGTGGATGTAGCAATCACATGGCCAAGGATGAGACTATTTTCAAAAGCATTGATGAGTCAGTCAAAGTCAAAGTTCGACTAGGAAATGGAAGTGTGGTTGAGTCAAAAGGAAAAGGCACCGTCGTGGTAGAGACAGATAAAGGTACGCGACTCATCCATGATGTCTTACTAGTTCCCAGCCTAAAAGAAAATCTTCTAAGCATTGGCCAAATGATGGAGAAAGGCTACACACTTCACTTTGAAGGAGGTGTATGCAAAATCTTAGACAACAAGAATAAAAGGGCCGAGATAGCCGAAGTGAGGATGAATGAGAGCAATAAAAGCTTCTCGCTAAATTTAAAATATACATCTAACATTGCCATGAAGGTACAAGTTGATGATTCATGGCTTTGGCATTGAAGATTTGGCCACTTCAACACACATGCCTTGAAGTTGTTACATGATAAGAACATGATGAGAGATCTTCCAAGAATAAAGGATAACAATGAAGTGTGTGAAGGATGTCTCCTTGGTAAGCAACGCCGATTTCCATTCTCAACAAGTGGAGCATGGAGAGCAAAAGATCTGTTGGAGCTGATACATACTGACGTCTGTGGACCGATGAGGACGCCATCACACGAGAACAACAGGTACTTCATACTCTTCATTGATGACTTCTCTAGAATGACATGGGTCTATTTCTTGAAAGAAAAATCAAAAGTTTTTGGAGTATTCAAAAGGTTCAAGGCCCTTATTGAAAATCAAAATGGAAAGCGGATAAAAGTACTAAGAAGTGATCGCGGCAAAGAGTACACATCCCGCGAGTTTGATAGATTTTGTGAGGATGAAGGCATAGAGCGACAACTTACAGTCGCATATTCTCCTCAGCAAAATGGTGTGTCTGAGAGAAAGAATCGCACAGTTATAGAGATGGCTAGATCAATGCTCAAAGAGAAGCGACTACCTAACACATTATGGGCTGAAGCAGTCTACACTGATGTTTACTTACTCAACAGATGTCCAACTAAATCTGTACAAGATAAGACTCCAATTGAGGCTTGGAACGGGAAGAAGCCATCAGCAAAGCACCTAAGGGTCTTTGGATCTATATGCTACATTCATATTCCAGACGTGAAGAGGCATAAGCTTGAAGACAAGACTATACGAGGTATCTTCTTGGGGTATAACACAATATCTAAAGGCTACCGTGTATATAACTTGCAAACAAAAAAACTCATCATCAGTCGAGATGTTGAAGTTGATGAGAATGCTTCTTGGAATTGGGATGAATAAAAAGTGGATAAGAATGTTCTTATACCCACTCAACTACCTCAAGAAGAAGCTGAGGAAGAAGTCCTAGGTGAACCTTCTTCACCTCCACCACAACAACAAGTTCAAGAACTATCATCACCAGAGTCTACTCCAAGACGAGTAAGATCTTTGAGAGACATATATGAAACCTGCAACATGGTCATACTCGAACCTGGAAGCTTTGAAGAAGCATCAAAGCATGAAGCATAGGTCAAGGCAATGGAAGAAGAGATAAAGATGATCGAGAAAAATAACACATGGGAGTTAGTAAATCGTCCCCATGGAAAAGATATCATTAGGGTTAAGTGGGTCTATAAGACAAAGCTTAATCCTGATGGCACCATACAAAAACATAAGGCGATGCTAGTAGCTAAGGGTTATTCACAACAACCTGGGGTTGACTACAATGAGACATTTGCACCAGTAGCTCGTCTTGATACCATTAGAGCTCTAATAGCTCTTGCGGCACAAAAAGGATGGAGTATACATCAACTGGATGTCAAATCTGCCTTCCTCAATGGTGTACTTGAAGAAGAGATCTATGTGGAGCAGCCACAAGGATTCATATCTGAAGGCGAAGAGAGCAAAGTGTTAAGACTAAGAAAAGCACTATACGGTTTGAAGCAAGCTCCTCGAGCATGGTATAGCAAAATCGATCAATATTTCATGGATCAAGGATTTAGGAGAAGAGTGAGCCCACACTATACATCAAGTCTCAAGGTCAGTACACTCTCTTACTCTCTATATGTAGATGACCTTATCTACACGGGAAACAATACTAAAATGATAACAAAGTTCAAAGAAGACATGATGAAGGCCTTTGAGATGACCGACCTTGGTTTGATGAGTTACTTCCTCGGTATAGAGGTAAGCCAAAGAAATGAAGGGATATTCATCTCACAAAAGAAATACACAAAAGGCTTACTTAAGAAATTCAAGATGTACGGTTGCAAACCTGTCTCTACCCCACTCATAACAAATGAGAAACTACAAAAGAATGATGGAGCACCAGAAGCTGATGCATCCAAATATCGAAGTTTAATTGGAAGCCTCCTATATTTGACAGCTACGCGGCCAGACATAATGTATGCTACAAGTCTTCTATCAAGATTCATGCAAAGTCCAAGTCAAATACACTTTGGAGCAGGAAAAAGAATTTTGAGATATCTACAAGGAACAAAAGAGTTAGGTATATGGTACTCTACCGAAACTAACTCAGGATTACTTGGCTACAGCGATAGTGATTGGGCAGGTTCGGTAGATGACATGAAGAGCACCTCAGTTACAGAAGCAGAGTACGTGGCAGCTGCTGAAGCAACGAGTCAGGCTATATGGCTTCGTAGGATACTTGAAGACATGGGAGAAAAACAGGATCAGCCAACTAAAATCAATTGCGACAACAAATCAGCAATTGCAATGGCAAAGAATCCAGTGCATCACAGTAGAACAAAACATATAGCAATCAAGTATCACTTTATAAGAGAAGCTGAAACAACTAAAGAGATCAAACTCGACTACTGCAGAACAGAAGATCAAATTGCAGACATATTCACGAAGGCGTTGCTGAGACCAAGATTTGAAGAGCTACGAGCTATGCTTGGAGTCAAAGAAATTTGTATCAAGGAGGAGTGTTAAATTTGCTACAAATTTCTAGAGAGTTCTTAAATATAATATGTAAGAAAATATAGAACATCCTAGAAACTATAAGGTGTATGAATATGGTAGAATAATCTAGATATATAAGTATATGCAAAGATAGAAAAATCTAGATTTATCATGATAATAACCTATCATGAGAACTCTAGAATATTCACCACCATTGAAAGGTTGGTGACTTGAGCCTATAAATAGGCATTTGCTACATTGTAAACTATCACCCAAGAAATTAATCACAAAACCTTCTTTCTAAACTACTCTCTAAAACTATCTTCTACCAACTATCATCTAAACAATTCCAAACAACGACTTAAGGAAATAAGTAGGAAGCGCATTTCGGTTGCCTCTCATGATCATTTTCTCAGGGAAGGTTGCATTAATTTGGACGTTTAAGCATCGTGTTCCTCGTGGGACATGTCCTTGCTCTAGTCCTTTTTGGCATATTCACCACATGAAGGCTTTGATCAATATAAAGACAAACATTCTTGGTCCGACCGATTTTATTGATGAGCTTGGGTCGGTTATGTCTACTTAAGGTTCATAACATCGCTTCTCTCTAGGATTACCTCTGGTTGCGCCTCAACATTGTTCAGAGTAGGGTTCAGTAGGTGGAAGATTATTCTTTGTTGTAAATACCTCCTTCCTCATTATCACTTTGTTAACTAGCTTCATGTTATCTGCATGAAAAAGTAAAGGTCGCTTTCAAATAAAATATCAAAGAGAGAAATAAAGACAAGCAAAGAGATAGCTCCCTCATCTCACTAAAAATATTTTTTTCTCTCATGCATGTTGCCCACTTCTACCGTCGGTTGCGTATCAATGTACCGCCTTTTATATCATGTAGGAAGCACATCTAAAGAGTTGGCTCCATCTCCTGAAGAGCAAATAAATCTTCTTTTAACAACTCTTACTTTGGATTTAGAGCATATTATGAAAATGAATACTTGTTCAGAATCCTGTAGAAGTGGTATCGATTCTAGTATTTTTGAAATCTATCCCCACATATGATCGACTCCAAACCAGGGGGCAATAAGGGGAAGGTTTGTCTTCTAGAAGAATAAAAAAACCTGGAGTGGGATTTTTTACTCTAGGAACGAATATGAAGTAATGATCTTTAAAATTCTTCCAACTATAAAAATAAACAACGAATACTTTCTTCAGATGACAAAGCGGGAGCAACCTCTTCCTCAGCTCCACTCTAGTAAAAGTACATATTACATTGAAAAGGTTGAAGAATAATTTTAAATTTAGCACTCCACCCTAGTACTCAAACTAATACTAGAACACCTTCACAAAGGCCCAGCCTACCGGGTGTAGCTGAGAATGAAAAATTCTCAAGTTATTCAATACCAACGCTTCAAAGTTCTTAAGGGAAAGTCTAAATCCAAGTCTAGATGATAGAAACTCATGGAAGGGAACTTAGTATCCATTAAATGAACAACACAACCTCTTACCAGGTTCAATGTGAGAGACAAACCAACTAGAAGTCGGACATATACCTCGGTGGGTACTCTCTAATCTTTGAGCGTTTCCGAAACAAAAGTTTTCACTATATGTCTACGTCTTCCCAAAAGTAATGTGTGGAATCGACGGTAAAATTAAGGTCTTATTATTCCTTTCAAACTTTTTCTTCCTCATTCTCAACAAAGAATTTTTTCCATAAGTTCTAGAACGACTCTTAAAGGCAAGATGCTCCCTAACTTCCTTGTTGTTGTGTTCATGTCCATTCAAAGACCTAAAAGCTTTGATGTAAGAATGAGCCCTATGATCATTTTGATACACCTCAACAAAATATGGATGCCACAAGCAATTCGGAAGGGGAGGGATCAGGGTCAGCTTCACTAATAATGGGATGAACAAAGTTCACTCGTCCAACTTCTTTTACGATATCATTTGCATTTTCAAAAAACTAGGGATTCATGGGTTTACCACCATTTTCGTTGGAATGCCCTAGACCCATAGTTGTCCATATAAAGTATGATATTTGTAGAGGTGGATAACTTCCAAAGGGATAACATTTAATATCTTTGGGTCTACTACCTAGTGCAAGATAAGACATCGCTTATATCATCTTCATTGGGTATGTCTACAAAGTTTCCATGTGCATCTCATAAGTTAGCCATTTCCAAGGAAGAAGAGATGGAAACAACAATAGTAAACAAGGGAGATATAAATGATACCTATAAAAATTGGAGATGTGAAGATAAAGCAATGATGAAAGAATGGATCAAAAATGTAAAAGACCAAATGAGTTGTCAAATCTAGAAAGGAAAACAAACAAATAGAACAAAATATTACCAGAGCTCAAAGAAGGAAGATCTAAATTGGTAAAAAAAGAGAAGAGATAATTTGACCAAAAAGTGGAAACTTAACCTGAAAGGAGAAATAACCTTGATATAATGGAGCAAGGTAAACAAATCAACAGTTTATAACAAAAGGAAGGTAGGCAGACGAAAATTGATAGATGAATTCACCTCGAGATCACAACCGCACTTGAGTGCAATTGAGAATCCTAAAGTGCATTGTCACACCCTACCCTAGGGACCTAAGGCCACATGTAAGAACGATCTAGAAAAATGTTTCAATGACAAAACTGACATTTAATGTGTTAACCACTACGCCAAAAATGAAATTTGGCAGCGCACAAAAGACAACGCTTTTATTAAAAGCGCTGCTTGAAGGTGAGAAAATAATTAGAAGGGGGGGTTGAATAAGTATATAGAAAAACTTATGGCAATAAAAACTCAAAGATTTTTATCCTGGTTCGTTGAACTCAACTAATCCAGTCCACCCTATCAAGAGTGATTTTCCTTTCTCAACAAGGACTTAATCCACTATTAATTAACTTATTACAATAGCAAACACTAAGAACAATTGTTCTTAGTCTTCTTAAGAACAACTGATCCCAACTGGATCTTCTTAAGGACTTTTACAATCAAATGTAAGAATAAAACAAGTGTTTAAATGCTAATAATTAAGCTATATCACAACTGTGATTTTACACTTAAGATTTTAGAACTATGAAATAAATTCAGTAAGAGAATGATTTGTATGAGAGCTAGTAATGAATTTCTTTCAATTAATTCGTCAACTGAAGAAGAGTGATGGAGTCTTGCTTTTATAGGCACAGAGGTCCAAGTAGTTTTCACGTTGAAGGTTGTGTACTGAAAAAGGCTGAGTCTTTTTGTCTTCACATCACATGACCTTTCCTAGAAGTAGAATGCACAGAGAAATCATTTTTTTCTGTGTTCTTGTGTCTAGCATAAATGAGGAAAGAGTCGTTTGGTCAAACCAACGGACATAACTTTGAATTCTTCTTCAATAAGTTTTAGCAAGTAACATCAGAGCCTTGAGTGATCAGAGCCTTCTAATGTTCATCAGAGTTTGCTGAATCAGAGCAATGCAGCAAGTGTGCTTTCAGCGTGTAATTGTTCAGAGCAGAGTTTTAGGATCAGATCCTCAGTACTGGCAGTGTAGTACTATCAGAGTCTTCTGAAATAAACTAAGCTTGAAACTCTTCATACAGAAATATTCAATGCTTCAGATACTTTTGTAGCTTCTACTTCAGAATCTTCTGTAGGCAGCGCTCAGAATCTTCTGTAGGCAGTGTTCAGATTCTTCTAATAGATGCTTCTGACGCTTCAGAGTCTTACATAATTTCATGTTCAGATCTAATTTGCTTTCAGAATAAGATTCACTTTAATATCTGCAGAAAACATACTTAACCAAATTTTAGAGTATATAATTCTTTAATACAAAATTTCATAAGAGTTATCATCAAAACATAGAGATATAATTAAGAACCAGTCGGTGTTTTAACAATCTCCCCCTTTTTGATGATGACAAAAACATAAGAAATTTTGTTCAATAAAGCAATAATTATAACTCCCCCTGAGATTGAGAATCTCCCCCTGAATTGAATACTTAGAGGGAATAAAAACTTTCCTTTTTGCATGAGTATTCTTTACAGAATCAGAGCCTGGTTGTTCCAAAAATTAGATCTTGACTAGGATAAACGTTTCAGAATCAGAGCCTGATTGGTTAAACTTGATCTGGAGATCTCAGAGTTACTTTTAAAGAATTTGTCAGATTTTTCAAATGTTCTGAAACACTAAGAGTTCACGTTAGTTATAATTAGATATGTCTGAGTTTCATTTAGGTAGAGTTTATTTGAACAGTCAGATCCATTTTCTCCCCCTTTTTGTCATAATCAAAAAGTAAAAACTTTTAAAGACAAATAAAAGAAATACAGAAAAGATACATTCATGTAGAGAAAACAGCAGAGTCATTCATTCATATTCAAAACAGACAAATCATCAGATAAATTCAAGTACATGTGCACAAACATCAGATACAGAAAAACATAAAACTAGGTTTGCTTGGACAGAATCATCTTCAGAAGTTGAGTGATTTCAGATGAAGATTCTTCTTGCTTTGTCATTCATTTAGCCATGTTGTCATTTTTATGATCTTGCTTGGACATCCAGTGTGCCATGTCCTCAGTCTTCTGGTCTTACTTGGCCATCCATGACTTGATCTCAGATTGTCCAGCTTCCAAAACTGCAATCTTATCTTCCAAATCTGGATTCTCTTTCTTGATCTCAGTAGAGGTAGAAGGAGCAGATTCTTGAGCAGGAATAGAAGTAGAGTCAATTTCCATTGGAGATGCAGAGTCAGGAGCAACAGATCCAGAGGGATTTTCCACAATTGTCATAGCCAGTGGATTTTCTTCAGAAGCAGATTCAGCAAAGACTTTTGTAGCAGATACTTCAGAAGATGAAGGTACATCTTCAAGAAGCAAAGGTGCAGATCTTTTCATATTCCATATCATGCTTCTGGCAGTTTCAGCAAATCTTAGCTCCGCATCATCAGAACATACATTCTTCAGATTTGAGGCTACAGTATTGAATCTGGTAATGAAGTTATTCCAGATAGCATCAGATTCATTTGCATCCATGGTTGACAAACATCTTATCTTCACAGATCCTAAATTCATCTTTATTTCTTTCATAAAATTTGCAAATAAATTATCAACATTTAGCCTATGTTTTGGTTTCAGAAGGGTTTCCAAGGTGAATGGCTTGGGTTGAAGTGGAGGTGGAATGGTAAATTCTGGAATGATGATTAGAGGTCTAGGATATGTTGGTTTCTTCTGAGTTGGCATAATATGAAAGAACGGTTTGACTCTGTGAATGGAAGAGATGACAGCTTTTGGATTATCAAAATAAGGAATAAAAGCTGATGGTTTTTGTTTAAGTGTTAGAGTTGGTTCAGGAATGATAGTATCAGATGAAATGGGTAGATCTGGTTGGTTAGATTCAAATTCTCTGAGGGGAGGGGGTGATATAACATCTGGATGGATATCAGATTCAGGTGAATCAGATGAGGTGGTAGGGGTACAAGATGTAGAGGATACAACAAACATAGTCTTTAGAGGTTGATCATCCAGAATCTCAGAGTCAGGTATGTTTGTTTCAATAGGATTGGATGGTTCTGGTTGAGGATCAGAAGGTTTGGATGTTGGTGGTTCAGATACAACTAGTTCAGATGCAACTTGTTCAGATGCAACAGTTTCAGATGTAACTGGGTCAGATTGTATGGGTTCAGATGCAGCTGATTGTTGTATTTCAGGTTGTTGTTGTTGTTGTTGTGTTGTAGGTTGTTTTGTTGGTTTTGTTTGTGGTTCTGATTGTGGAATATCAGATGATTTAAGTGGTGTAGTGGAAAAAGGATCAGATGGAATTTGTGAAGTAGGAATTTTTGGTGGTTCAGATGTTTGAGATGGAGCAGGAATTGTTTGATTTAGAGTGGGAGAAGGTTCAGGCATAGAACTATTTGTTGATACATTCACAGCAATTTTAGAAATAGAAGATAAAGATGTTTTAGTACCTTTAGTCTTGATGCGCTTGGTGGGAACAGAGGGAACTTCTCCAGAAGCTTTTCTCTTGATCTGCTTCTGTGATTTTTCAGCAACTCTTTGTTTCTTCTGAGCAGCAACTTCTTCTACTTCTAATTGTTTTCTTTTCCTCATGTTCTCTTCATACACATCTTGCATAGGTTCTCTAGCACGAATCAAAATGTCTGCAGGAAAAGGTGTTCCATCTGCTTTGCACGCTTCAATATACCTAAGAATAATATCTCTAGGTTCTTCAGTACCAAAGATTGGAAAGTCTTGAACTGGAATCCTTCTCTGACTAACATCAGAAACATTCAGCTTCTTAGGAACAGCTGTGAGTTCATCCACAATTTTTAGCCTCTGAAGACTCTTTCCATTCAAGGGTTTTCCAACAATTGATTCAAGCTCTTCTTTAACTCCAGCTTCATAAAGAGCAGCTACCAGACCATTCTCTGTCAGAATGTTTGAGATCAATCTCCCAAAAGGAATCCACGTCCTGATCTTCTGTCCCTTATCCTTTATGGATTCTCTGGATGCATTGATGTGATTCCATAGATGCATAAAGAGAATGTATGGAAGATCTACTTTTGTACTCTGACTCAAGCAGTACATGAAGTAGAGTTGTTCATTATTCACATAATCTGGAGAATTTGTGGATTTTCTGTGATTGATGCATCTCAAAAAAATCTTTGCCCAGATTTTGTAATCAGGTTTCAGATCCTTAAATTTGTTGGAAGCTTGTCCAGATGCAATAACTTCCTCATACACTTCTTCCATGTCAACACGCCCAGCTTGCAGATGACAAACTCCATTAGTTTCCTCATACCGTATGATTTTTCTGATGATATCTTCAGTTATTATGATCTCCTTTCCCATAATAGAAGAGAGGATAAACTTTGGGAAAACAGATGCATATATCCAAAATTCCTTCACCAAGTGTGGATACACTGAACCAAACAGCCTGTTAAAATACTTAACCCAGCTTTGTGCATCAATAATAGAACGTAACTCAAACCCATTTTCAGCCAGAGAATCAAATTCCACCATGGATTCACAAAGAACTTCAGGCTTGTCCACAGGGGTTAACAATGTTCTCTTTGGTTCCTTAAATGGAGTAACAACCATGTTTGATGACGCAACTGCAGCCATAGATGATTGAAACTGAGCTGATGTTGAGGATGATGTTGTCATTGTTGAAGATGAAGAAGATTTGGATGAAGGTTTATGGTTTTTATGAAGAGCAAAGAGTAGACAGAAATGCATAAATTGTTTGTGAAGTGAAAAGTGTCAAATGGTGTGATTTGTGGTATATATAGAGAAAGAAATTAGGGCAATCAAAAAGACACATTCAGCACGTTCCACTTAGCAATTAATAGCATTTAATGAAAAGAATAAAAATCATTTCAAAGCATTAATTGATTCTGACAATTTGGGGGGAAAACCAAGATTTTAACTATTCAAACAATACCTCAAATGTATCTTCAGTAATGTGCATGCCATCTTTTCAGATTCAGAGTGACACGTGTTTGCTTGCATGTGCTTCTGAATTCTCTTGAGAAATGAAACGTTAGCCAACGTTCAGATCCTCTAAGATTGGTTAGTTCAGATACACACAAATAATAAATCAATAAATCAAATAAATGACAGATGAAATACTTCAGAGTTTTAAGCATTTTACATCTGAGAAGTTTTGCTTCTGATAAATATCATTCTGGACAAAAATCCATACCAATATTTTTCAGAATAAACTTGAACCTATCTTCAGCAAGGGGTTTTGTGAAAATATCTGCCCACTGATGATCTGTATCAAGAAAGGCTAAGTTTATAATACCCTTTCTGAACATAGTCTCTGATGAAATGATGTTTAATTTCTATATGTTTTTCCTTAGAGTGTAAAATGGGGTTTTTAGACAAACATATAGCAGAAGTGTTGTCACGGAATATAGAAATATTACTTTCAAATATCTGATAGTCTTCTAGTTGACTTTTCATCCGGAGCATCTGCGTGCTACATCCAGCAGCAGCAATATATTCTGCTTTTGTAGTTGATAGTGCAATTGTAGGTTGCTTCTTGTTGTACCAGGAGATTAAATTTCTTCCTAGAAATTGACAACTTCCAGAAGTACTTTTTCTTTCCACTTTGTCTCCAGCGTAGTCAGCATCACAGAATCCAACTAATTTGAAATCATCATATTTTCTGTAACACAAACCCACATTAGAAGTACCTTTCAGATACCTTAGAATCCTCTTAACAGCTGTTAAGTGTGATTCTCTAGGATCTGATTGGAATCTTGCACACAAGCATACACTGAATAAAATGTCAGGTCTAGAAGCAGTTAAGTAGAGAAGAGATCTTATCATACCTCTGTAGAATTTCTGATCTACTTTCTTACTTACTTCTTCCTTACCAAGAGTACTTGTTGGATGCATGGGGGTCTTTGCCATCTTATTGTCAGTCATGTTAAACTTCTTCAGAAGCTCTTTAACAAATTTGGTCTGATGAATGTAAGTGCAATCTGGAGGTTGGTTGACTTGAATTCCCAAAAAGAATTTCAATTCTCCCATCATACTCATCTCAAATTCAGCCTGCATACATTGAGCAAACTCATTTCCCAGCATAACATTGGTAGATCCAAATATAATATCATCTACATAGATTTGACAAATTAACAGATCTTTCTTAAATGTTTTACAAAATAGTGTTGTGTCCATTTTGCCTCTGATAAAATTTTTCTCCAGAAGAAAATTTCTTAATCTCTCATACCAAGCTCTAGGAGCTTGTTTTAAACCATAAAGAGATTTCTTTAGTTTAAAAACATGTTCTGGAAATTTTTCACTTTCAAAACCAGGAGGTTGGTGAACATAAACTTCTTCTTCTATAATTCCATTTAGAAAGGCACTCTTAACATCCATCTTGCCCTTCTGATTCCCTCCAAACTTCACTTCTCCTCCAGATTTAAGCTCCAGGCTTTGGAACATAAACCTTTCTCCCGTCATATGACGTGAGCAGCCAGAGTCCAGGTACCATGACTGGCGTCTTGACTTTTCTGCTAAAAACATCTGCAACAGGGATTATCTTATCCTTAGGTACCCAGATCTTTTTGGGTCCTTTTGGGTTAGTTGCCTTGAAAGTTGGTCTGAACTTTTGTCTTTTTACAACAGTTTTGTTCTGACTGACTTTTGGCTTAAACACAGGAACGTTCTTATCAGAACGTGTATGTTTGATGTCATTCAGATGACCAAACTTGAAATGAGAGTATAAGGGAGTTTTCTAAATAACCAGTTTATCAATAGGCATTGGATTTAAATCTTTTCCAGAGGAAGATTCATATCCAATTCATTTCCTGTTGTTTCTGCTAACTCCATAGATCATTGAATCCATCTTGCTTCTATCTATGCTTTTAGCAAGAAACTTCTGAAAGCTGAAGTCATATTATTCTAAAATTTTTTTGCATTTAGACTTAGTTTCAGACTCAGAATCTTGTTGAGCTTTTTCAAAATTAGTTTTCATTTTTAAATTGTTTTCTTTTAGCTCAGCAACTTCTGAATTTAACAGATTATTCTCAGATTCAAGATTACATTTAAGCTTCTTGCATTTGAGCTTAATCTGATTATAGTTTTTTAGGACTTTTGATAAAACTTTAATAAGTTGTTCCCTAGTGAGATCAGAAAGTACCTCTTCTGAGTCAGATTCAGAATCAGACTCAGATCCAGATGATCCTTCATTCTGATTTTCAATGCCTGCCATCAGAGCCATATTGGAGCATCCTTCTTCAGAATCTGATGAAGATTCAAAGTCATCTGAATCATCCCATGTAGCCATTAGAACCTTCTTCTTGTGCTCAGGCTTTCTTCTGGGCTTTTCTTTCTGAAGCATTGGACATTCATTTTTGTAATGACCAGGTTGTTTGCATTCAAAACAAACAACTTCCTTCTTTCTAGATATTTTTGTCCAGAGGATTCCTTGCGCTGATCTGACTTCTTGAAGTTCTTGAACTTCCTCTGTTTGTGCTTCCAGAGTCTGTTGATTCTTCTGGACAGCAAGGACAGTTCATCTTCTTCTTCAGAAGAAGACTCTTCAGAACTCTCTTCTAACACCTGCAAAGCTTTCACAGATTTGTTAGATTTTAAGGCAATTGACTTACCTTTCTTTTGAGGCTCATCTTCCTCAAGTTCAATTTCATGGCTCCTTAGTGAGCTGATTAGATCCTCCAAAGTGATCTTGTTCAGATCCTTAGCAAGCTTCAGAGCAGTGACCATAGGTCTCCATCTGATAGGCAAGCTTCTGATGATCTTCTTCACATGATCAGCAGTTGAGTAGCCTTTGTCCAGAACTTTTTGACCAGCTGTGAGGATCTGGAATCTAGAGAACATAGTTTCTATAGACTCAGATTCTTCCATTTTGAACGCTTCATACTTATGTATTAACGCCAGAGCCTTGGTCTCTTTAACTTGAAGATTTCCTTCATGTGTCATCTTCAAACAAGTCAAATGCAGTTTCTCTATTTGTGATCTTTTCATACTCAGTATGAGATATTGCATTTAACAAGATTGTTCTAGCTTTGTGATGATTTCTGAACTCCTTCTTTTGAGCTTCAGTCATTGATTTTCTATCAACTTTCTTGCCATCCCCATCAGTGGGATGAACATACCCATCAATGACCAAGTCCCATAAATCAGCATCATACCCAAGGAAGAAACTTTTTATCATGTCCTTCCAATAATCAAATTTCTCCCCATCAAACATAGGGGGTTTTGTGCTGATTCTTTCCCTTTCTTCATATTTGTTGTTGTTGTTAGATGTTGAAGTTTCAGCCATAATAACAACCAAATATATATCAAATTTTTCTCACTGGATCTTTTCTGTCACTGTGAAGTGGTAGCACATACAGTATCGGAGCTCTGATGCCAACTGAAGGTGAGAAAATACTTAGAAGGGGGGATTGAATAAGTATATAGAAAAACTTATGGCAACAAAAACTCAAAGATTTTTATCCTGGTTCGTTGAACTCAACTAATCCAGTCCACCCTATCAAGAGTGATTTGCCTTTCTCAACAAGGACTTAATCCACTATTAATCAACTAATTACAATAGCAAGCACTAAGGACAACTGTTCTTAGTCTTCTTAAGAACAACTGATCCCAACTGGATCTTCTTAAGGACTTTTACAATCAAATGTAAGAATAAAACAAGTGTTTAAATGCTTCTAATTAAGCTATATCACAACTGTGATTTTACACTTAATATTTTAGAACTATGAAATAAATTCAGCAAGAGAATGATTTGTATGAGAGCTAGTAATGAATTTCTTTCAATTAATTCGTCAACTGAAGAAGAGTGATGGAGTCTTGCTTTTATAGGCACAGAGGTCCAAGTAGTTTTCACGTTGAAGGTTGTGTACTGAAAAAGGCTGAGTCTTTTTGTCTTCACATCACATGACCTTTCCTAGAAGTAGAATGCACAGAGAAATCATTTTTTTCTGTGTTCTTGTGTCTAGCATAAATGAGGAAAGAGTCATTTGGTCAAACCAACGGACATAACTTTGAATTCTTCTTCAATAAGTTTTAGCAAGTAACATCAGAGCCTTGAGTGATCAGAGCCTTCTGATGTTCATCAGAGTTTGCTGAATCAGAGCAATGCAGCAAGTGTGCTTTCAGCGTGTAATTGTTCAGAGCAGAGTTTTAGGATCAGATCCTCAGAACTGGCAGCGTAGTACTATCAGAGTCTTTTGAAATAAACTAAGTTTGAAACTCTTCATACAGAAATCTTCAATGCTTCAGATGCTTCTGTAACTTCTGCTTCAGAATCTTCTGTAGGCAGTGCTCAGAATCTTCTGTAGGCAGCGTTCAGATTCTTCTAATAGATACTTCTGACGCTTCAGAGCCTTGCATAATTTCATGTTCAGATCTAATTTGCTTTCAGAATAAGATTCACTTTAATATCTGCAGCAAACATACTTAACCAAATTTTAGAGTATATAATTCTTTAATACAAAATTTCATAAGAGTTATCATCAAAACATAGAGATATAATTAAGAACCAATCTGTGTTCTAACACTGCTAAAAGTTTTATATAAAAAAAATCACAGGCTTTAGAAAGCGCTACTAAAAGTTGTTATTTTGTAATACTATAGAAAGCGCTTTCATGAAAGTGATGCTATAGGGATAGGATACGAAAGCGCTTTCTAAAAGCGCTGCTATAAGGGGGGATACGAAAGCGCTTTCTAAAAGCGCTGCTATAGGGGGGTACGAAAGTGCTTTCTAAAAGTGCTGCTATAGAGGGGGGATACGAAAGCGCTGCTAAAGGTCCTGCCCTAGGCAGACTTTAGAAAGCGCTGCTAAAGGTGGGATTTACGAAAACGCTTCTAAGGAAAAAGTGCTGCTATAGGGGGTTTTAAAAGCGCTTTCTAAAAGTGCTACTATAGGTCTTTAGTTATTTAAAAATAAAACAGACTTTTCATTATTTCATTTCATTCAATATTTCTTTCTTTCTCTCTCGCGCGCTCCCTCTGTCGTTTTCTCTCAAACTCTCACAACTAAACCTTCTCCCTCCGTTGTGCTCCCTCCGTCTAACGACGTATCTCTGTCATTTTCTCTCAATCTCTCACCACTGAACCATCACCCTCCGTCATGCTCCCTCTGTATGTTCTCTCTCATTCTCTCACCACTGTTATTGTTGTTATTGTTGTTTTTATTTATATTTCTATGTTGATGAACTCTAAAATGTATTTGTAAACCTGTTCAGATTTATAATTTAGTTTGCTCTAGGGTTTATAGTTTATATCTGTTATATCTGTTAAGTTATGAACTCTAAAATGTATTTGTAAACCTGTTCAAATTTTCTATTCTATTTCATAAGTTTGTTTGAGATTTTTGTGAGAATTTGTACTGAATATACCAACTACAAAAAGAGAAAATAAAATACTATCCAGCAGAAGTGACTTCCAGGAAAGAATGAATTGATTTCATTACATAATATTGAGAGTGCATCGGGCATATATATATATATATATATATATATATATATATATATATATATATATATATATATATATATATATATATATATATATATATATATATATATATATATATATATATATATATATATATATATATATATATATATATATATATTGTAAGCTTATTTAGGAAAGAAACTGACAGCCTATTTTGAAATTATATATATTATTTAGGAAAGAAACTTCGACAGACATAACATTACATATTTTTTGCATATTATATTATATTTTTGCAGGATTGTATTACTCAAAAGTGTAACAGATATAACAACTTAACTGAAAAAAACATTTTAATGAATATATTGCACTTTCTAAAGATTATGTTGTTGAGTGTTGAATTCTTTATGAACAATGGTTTATAATTTTTATCATGTACACTTGTACTACTAGTTTCCTCTTTTTCTAACCATGTATATTATATTTTGAAAAATACTATCATAAGCTCTCTCTTTGATATAGTAGAGGTTCAAAAATATGGTCTATTGTGTACGGAAAATTTATAGTTTGAGTGATATTATTAGAACTCACTTTGTCTTCTAAAATTACTTAATAAACAATATTAGATATTTCGTACCTATAATAAGATTTTAAAAATTAACAATTTTGAATAGTTTGTTAAGCAATGCATTAGCTTTAACATTTTAGACTCTGTTATAACTCTGTTATATAATTTTTGAAAAGAGTTCTTATTATGTTAATAGTTACATGAGAATTAGACAAATTTTGATTAGTTGCTTAATAGTTAAATGTGATTCCAAATATTGTTGTTGATGTTGTTAATATTAATGTTGTTAATGTTGTTGTTAATGTTGATGTTAATGTTGTTAATGAAAACATGAATTAATTTTGTATGTTAATTTGTTATAGGGGTTACTTGTGAAGATTGTGATCGTTTCCAAAAAATCTTATTGTGTAGTCCAAGAATATTTGTTTATATTATGTTAGAGCTATTCAAATATTTTGATCACAAAGACAAGGAACAATACCAAAACGTAAGGCTAACAACATTAGCTGGATCAGAGTGCAGGTATATTTTCACAATTTTGACTGTTACAGTGATTCTACTTAATAAAACTAATTAAACTATATATCCTGATATATATTTGTTTGTTTTTTCCATTTACAGTGTCCTCGTCAGCGCAATGGAATTGATTGCGGATATTTTGTATTGAGATTCCAAATAGAGATTGAGGTTTATGAAGGAAATTATTCATTCGGGTCAAATAGAGATTACAAACATGGTATGGATTTATAAGTTATATGATTTATTTTAATATTTAATCGATATTTCATCTAAGTAATTAGTTTTAAAACTAAATCATGCATATTATGTTATATTATGTAGTACTTTGATGAATTCAAGTGTGTTACTTACTCGAAAGACAAATTGGAAGAAATTAAGGAGGAATGGTGTCAATACATTCTTGAAATGAGAATTGTATAAGGTGTATATATATATATATATATATATATATATATATATATATATATATATATATATATATATATATATATATATATATATATATATATATATATATATATATATATATATATATATATATATATATATATATATATATATATATATATATATATATATTGTCTTTCTGTCTTTTGATCGGAGTTTATAGAGATTTGTGTTGTTATAATGTTATGTACATACTCCTGAATAATTATAGTTCTGGAAATCGTATATAGTTTTGGAATTTGTTGATATACTTCGATCTAGAAGTTAGTTGTTATGAGGATCCGGAAATATGAAATTTGTAATTATATGTATAGTGAATGTATTTGTGAAGTTATTGGTTTTGGAATATATTTTAGAATTATGGATTGTTTCTGTTGAATTATAATATATATATATATATATATATATATATATATATATATATATATATATATATATATATATATAAGGCCTATATATGTGTTGAAATAAAGGCTTGTGTTGAATTACAATGATTATAAGTAGGTTTATGTGTTGAATTGTTATGGTATATATAAGGGCAAAGTGTTGAAATAAAGGTTTGTGGTGAATGTAATTGTTATAAGCAGGTTTATGGGAAAAAAATTATAAAGAATTGTGCAACAGAGTTCAACAAAAATCATTTCCTAAAAATATGCAAAATAGACAGCGCTTTTACCAAAAAAAACGCTATGAAAAAATGATTTTTTTGAGAAAAAAATTCAATGACGTGAAGAAAATACAGCGCTTTTCTTGTAAAAGCGCTGCTAAAAGGAGGGGGGAAATAGAGCGCTTTTGAAAGCGCTGCTACAAGGGGGATAGAGGAAAAAGAGAGTGCTTAAAAAAGCGCTGCTAAAGGTGGGGGAAAAGGCAACGGTTTTCTTAAGAAAAGCGCTGCTAAAGGTATTCAGCAAATACACTTTAGGCATCGCTTTTTAAAAGCGCTGCTAAAGGTGGGAGAATAGAGAGCGCTTTTTTGAAAAAGCGCTGCTAAAGGTATTCAGAAATACACTTTAGGCAGAGCTTTTAAAAAGCGCTGCTAAAGGTGGGGGGAAAGAGAGCGCTTTTCTGGAAAAGCGCGGCTAAAAGTGGGCCTATAGCAGCGCTTTTTACTTTAAAAAAGCGTTGTCTTTACCTTTAGTAGCGCCACTTTAGGCAGCGCTTTAAAGGTCTTTTTGGCATAGTGAACTCTCAAGGTCACTTACTCCCACTTGCCAAACCTCTTCCACTTATGCAACGCAAGACTCGGACATAATGACCGCGGTAAAGGACCAATACTCTAAGGTATTCACATTATTGCACAATGACAGACCTTTGGGCAATTATTTCGGACCGACCATAAGTCCAAGGACGAAGAGGCTCAATCACAAGAAGGCCTATCCAAAAGCTCAGTAAGATGTTGAAGAACTAGCGCACCCATAATCATGAGACCCACACCCAATCTTCGTCTTCAGATGATTGTCTTTCGTCAAATATAATCAAACGATCTTTCACACCTCACGTTGGGAAGCATGAAATGATTATAATCACCCTTCTTATATAAGGCGCATTACGCAAAGTTCACATATATGTTCTCATCATCACCCACTTTATCGTTTTTATTTTACATTTCATTGACTTAAGTGTTAAAGTATTAATTTTACAAATTCACTCTATTTTATACAATTGTTCTATACAACTGAAAAATACTCACCACCGTACTAATCAACCTTATACCTTTGTATCCACCATTTATGGTTTCCTATTTTAAATTTGATTGATTCTTGTATGACCAAAAATCACTTTAAACAATTATAGAGTAAATTATTTAACTTTTCATGAGATAGATGTGACTCCCAATCTTAATTTTTATACCGACCAAACAATAACAAAATAAACCGTTAACCAAACATAGGAACTCATAATCCTAAAAGTGAACATTGTCCAACATTTGTGCTACATTCAATTGCATCCCATAAACACATGTAGATACATACGTTCATACGTGGGACTATGCACGAGTTTGTTTGGCAGAAACAGTTTCCATTCGCCTTCACACATGTGTAACAAACACAAAACGGAATCATTGAATGAAATAACGACAAAGATTCACCTCCACGTGGCTAGGTACATTCACCAAACGTATCTAACCACATGGTATCTTTGATTCCTTGGTTAACAATTGTTGAATTTCAATCTTAAAGAAGAAGCCAATGTCAATTTTGAATCCTTCCCTTTTTTATTAATTTCTGTTGGACAATTTTGGACCTCAAAAATTTGTCTGGTTTACATCCACACACACCCTTCAAAAAATCTCACACCCCTTCTTCTCTTTTTGTTTACTTTTCCTTGCACCTATTTGCCTCCTCTTTCTCTTCTTCAACCTTAACTCTTCATCCGTCTTTGACTGTAACAACTATACAAGTTCCAATTTTTCTGCATACCCTTTATTAACTACTTCCTTAATTGCTTATTTAGTCTGTTGGGTATTTTTATTAAGCTTCATTTCTATCCTTAAAACCATATTTCATTTGGGTGTCTTTTTTTCATCTCTTAAGAGTTTTTGTTGTGAGAGAGGAAGATGGTAGGAGCAATATCTGTTATTGGTTCATCAATGATGGACTCACACACTGGTCCATGTTTGTGTGTGGATTCTCTTCCAACCACAAATGTGAAGAGTGGTTGTGGAGATGTGGTTTTGTGGAAGAATTTGATGGGAAGGAAGCGTTCGGCGAGTCGCGGCGGTAGGAGTATGGGGTTGAGCAGTTCTTTTACTGATCCGGGAAGAGAATGGAGGCTCAAGTTTAGCAGAAGCTGTATGAAGCAAAGCAGTAATGATAGGAGAGTTACCATTGTTAGTGAACTTGGTGGTCAGTATGATGATACTTTTGAGGATGTTAAAACGGTAATTTAATCTAAACTTTGGTGCATGCTATTCAATAATGATAATGTTCTTGAATTCATAATTCTAGCTCAGTGCGCTCCTCTCGAGATCTCAGGTTTGAATCTCGCTAAGTGCGAACTATTCTTTTATTAGGCTACAGAGTTTTGTTCTGACTTTAAACGGAGTCGGCCCTAACAAGTGGACAGTAGGATTAATCCCTTTGGATTAATCGGTAGCCGGATACTAAGCTTGCATTTTCAAGAGTTATGAGTCTTTTACATGTTAAATTAGGATATGAATTTGTTAACACATGTTATGTATGAAAGCAATCTAATTGAGCTCATCTTCCTAAACAGCAAATGCTCAACTATTTCACGTACAAAGCTGTGAGGACTGTTCTTCAGCAGCTGTATGAGATGAATCCACCTAAATATACTTGGTTTTATAAGTAAGTGAATTCTGTTATTTGTAAGGACACAAATACCTTTTGAAATTTCGACAACGTATTTTTGTTTTACAATTTCATTGTAAGGTGATTATTTAGATCATACTGTTATTTGTGTTTTGTTCTATGTTTGCAGTTTTGTTGTATCAAACAAACCGGCAGATGGAAAACGTTTTATCCGAATGCTCGGGAAGGTACTCTTTCATGAATACATTGATAACTTTTACTAAAAAGTTAGTTCTGTTAATTTATGATTTAGATGATGCCATATATCTTTTCATTCATTTGACAGGAACAACAAGAGCTTGCTGAAAGAGTGATGTTAACTCGGCTTCACCTCTATGGCAAATGGGTCAAGGTAATGGAACTCAAAATTCTCATTCTTGAATATATATTCAAAGGCATGTAAATGTAAAATCATTTGTCAAGGCATTAATGTTTCTTCACCGATGCAGAAATGTAATCATGCTGAGATATATAAACAAATATCTGATGAAAACTTGGAGTTGATGAGGGAAAGACTCATAGAGACAGTAATATGGCCATCAGATGACAGCAACACAGAAAAGATTGGTTGATATGAATCAACATTGTTACTTTCTGTCTTCTACCTCTTAATTATTAGTTTAGGTATAAACATACATGTTTTGTTTCCAGATTTATGTTATGTAAATTGTGTATATCTCAGTACCTTCTAAATACATAGTTCATTATTTTAGTTTGAGATGTCGGATTTAAAATCTTGAGGCATTTGCAAAGAATGCTTCAATGATATATAAATCATAAGTATTGTCAACTTTCAAATTCATATTATCGATATTCCAAAATTTGACACACGGAAGAATATTCTGCTGAGACTTGACACCTGACATCGTCTCTCTGCAAAGTACATTAAAGTTGAAGTTAGTATTTTGTAAAATCTAAAAAATATATATGGGAAGATGAACATGATTACAAATTTTTTTGGTGAAAGAATCACCATGTTTATATATCTATGTTTTAGTTGATCCAAAGTCGAACACTTTCATGAATTCAAAGCAATGCTGAAGAATGAAGCCATTAATTTTGTGTATTCAAATTGTTATGAATTCAAAGCAATGCCGAAGAATGAAGCCATTAATTTTGTGTATTCAAATTGTTATGATGGTAAGAAATTGGCGAATTTTTTATCCAAATAACTTAACTTTTTTTAAAAAAATCCAAAATAACCTACATTTTAAAATTATTCCCAAAATACCACAGTTAGGGTTTGGGATTACACAAGGGCACAAGATGAATTGGCGACACCTTATTAAGGCTATAAGGGAGTCGCCAATTAGTCTGGAGACTCCTCATGCATTCTCCATTCCAATTAGCGACTGAGTGTTGTACTTACAAGGGTGCTGACAATTCATCTAGAGACCCTTTGTATTTTGAAATTTTTTCTAAAAAATAAATACTTCTAAAAATAATTAATAAAATAAGTCAGAGGGGGAAATAAATGTTATCATTAATTAAAAAAAGTATTACATAAACTAATGTTGACGACCGGGTTGGTCAATACCGGCCACCGGTTCCACATCCCCTAAACACCCTAACTCGTTGCGTTCGTCTCCCTCGTTATTGATTCATGCATGGTGTTTGAGGAGTTGAAGTCTCAGGAACATTCTCAAATGGTTCCCGAAGGATCTCTTGCATTTCCATTAAGTCATGTGTGTTGAAATTGAACGTGTGACCCATGCAACAGTAGTTCGAATGTGATGAATGGGTCATTGGTGTACGGCCTGGACGATTGAAGGGGGATATTAGTGTGAATGATTCGTTGGTGAAAGGTTGAAATGGTAGTGGTGTTTGAAAGTCATAAGGTTGTTGAGATGGTTGAGTGGGTAGGCCAGGGTATGATGTCGGAGTGTTTTGGCTATGGAAAGATGTTCGAGCGTTATGATTATGGTATGATGTACCCTCGTTATGGCTATATCTTGATATTGCATTGGGGCCATAGCCATATTGGGATTTTGAATAGTAGTTAGTGTGTGGGAGATGGTATGGGAGACGTTCTTGGTATTGTGGTTGGGTGTTTGGAATGTTTGGATGGTGAATGGGTTGGTAACTCTGTTGGATAAGGGGTTGTGAGTAACATGGTCTTTCTGGTGGATTAGACGTTGAAGCGTCTTATGTGTAGGTGGTTTGGCGTGGGTCGTATAAATATTTGTCTTCGGAAACAAACCCAGTTGCAACCGATCTGTACCAAGCCATATAATTAATAGTTGGTATAGATGGTGTTGCCATCACCGGGTCACGTAAGACATAGGCGATGCGAGTCATCTATTTACGACGCTCAGATTTTGAAAATTCTTCCAATTGAGAAACTCCCATTGATCATTAATTCTTTTTAGATGTCATTTACTAATGTCAACATGAGGATTTGGAATGTTTTGATGCAACGTAGCCTGAGCCTTGTTACATGCATGCATAGCATGTTGTCACCCACATGACGACAGAGCACATTAAAGGTTGTACCATGTCGCCAATGCAGGTGGCGAATTCTTTAAATGATTGTACCATGTCGCCAATTGAGTTGGCTTCTGCATTTACTAACTTTTTCTTTGTCGCCAATTAATGTGGCACCTTAATGGATGTTCGAAACTCATAAATATGTTTCCATGCATGCAGACACTCATAGAAACAATTTTACCAATACATTACTAGTTCTTTTAGTATGTCATCTGCACCCAGATATATTGCTAATGCCCACTACAACGGAGAGACATATATCTCCGATGTATCTGGATTTAATTTTCAAAACACCGACATTGTCTGTTTCACAATCAATAGAAACACAAGTTTCTTGCATTTCAAAGAAAGATTGGAATCGAAATTAAGGCTCGATCATATAAATAATATTTCAAAACCCGGTTTAATTTGAAACCAACCACGTTAAATTTTATCCACTTAAAGTGTGAGGCGACGAAGATGTAGAAAATATGTTCCTAAGTCACGAACATTCTAGTTTCAACTACATTGAGTTGTATACGTTCCTCCAACAAAATATTTCATCTCAACAGTCTCAGATCATTGATCAATCAACAGTTTTTTACTCAGATAAAACTGAATCACAGTACTCAGATGTAGCAAAACCAAAGGTCAACGTCGTTGATGAAGAAGAAGAAGGAAGTGAGATGCTGGTAGATCAATTGTTGAACGACAACGTTGAAGATGACGAACAAGTGTCAATACCTCCAGGTCATGCATATTATTCGCCTCAACATATGACATACTTGGACTTGCAAGACGATGAGAGATCCGCATATATGTTTCACAACTCGTATATACGGTCAAAGAATGAGTTAAAAGTTGGAGACCGGTTTCGTACCAAGGAGGATTGTGTACGATCCATTAAAAAATATCACATGGATAACTCGGTTGATTTCAATGTACAACGAACTGATTCGAGAAGGTGTGTCATTCTTTGTAGTAATCCACTTTGCAAGTTTCGGCTTACTGCGTCTTACAACAAAAGAAGCGATTCTTGGATGATAGCTTCCATAGAGCCACCTCACTATTGCACTACCACAAATATTATTCAGGATCACCGAAAGCTGAGCGCAGAATTGATATATCAAGAAATTTTGCCGCTTATTAACAAGGATCCTTCAGTCAAGGTAAGTATAATAAACTTTCATACCGTAACGCGGTATAATTATACTCCATTGTGCAAGAAGGCGTGGATTGCAAGGACAAAGGTTGTTGAACAAGTATTTGCCAACTGGGAGAATTCATACAAAGAATTACCGCGATTATTGGTAGCGCTAAAGACATACACACTAGAAACTGTTGCAATTGTAACACCCATTTTAATTATTTAGTCATTTTATTATTATTTTAAATATTATATGTTGGTGTACCCTTTGGTGGGGGTGTATTTGGTGATGTTTTGTGGGTGTCCCTAATGTGGGAGGATTATTGGTGGTGTTTTGGTGAATATAATAATATAGTGTATAATATTAATATTGGTGGGAATATTATTATTATTATTATATTTATCATAGTTACTATTGTTATTAATATTATTATTATTTTGGTGAGATAATAATAATATTATTATTATTATTATTCTATTAAGTTATTATTATTATTATTAAGTTATTATTATTATTGGGATTAGAGAATTAAAATAGACAATGTGAGGGGTTAGCAGTTTTTACGATACATTGTGAGAAGTTAGAGAAAGTGGAAAAAGAACGATAGAAAGGAGAGAAGTGAGAAGAACGGAAAAGGGAGCGAAGAACGAAGGAACGGGGGAAAATCAGAATTGGCCAAACCTTGGAGGGTTCTTTCATCGATCAACCGATTAACAAGGTAAGGGGGGAGAAACTTGATTGGGAAATGGTTTATACATGTATAGGGTAGTTGGGGATTCCTTAACCCCGTAGAAAGATCATCTATATATGATATTGTGAGTTGATATGTTGTTATTGATGACGACTGTTGATAATTGGATAGTAATCGTTGAATGAATTGTTGTTTTTGGTTAATTTGGCGTATAGGTTGAGTTATGATTTTAGGGGAGGTTTTGTGTGACCTTTTGAGGTATCGGTAGAATATGTAGGCGTTGATTTTGGGAATAGGATTTAGAAACCGAGTGTTCGTGGTAATGTGCAAGATTGTTACTAGAATAGACTGAGAATCTGAGTTGAGATGATAGGCATAATTTGGCCTAGAATAGCACTGCAGAATTGTGAGGAAACTGATGAATCGCAGCATTCGCTGGGCTTCGTCTGGCGAATGTTGGCGAAGCTTCGCCTGGCGAAGGGAGGCGAGAGTTCGCCTGGCGAGCTGAGGCGAGTGGCAGCGAATAATTCAGAATTAAGTCTCAGACCTAAAGGGTAGGAACTTCGCCTGGCAAGTGTGGCCAGCGAAGGTTCGCCTGGCGAATGAAGGTTCGCCTGGCGAGTGCACGATAGTGAAATGAGGGCTTCGCCAGCAGGTTCGCTTGGCGAATGCCAGCGAACGTAGCAGAACCAGAATGTGATTTTTGTGATGTTTTGGCCTTGAGCTTGGGCTTGTGTGATCCTTTTGGCCTTGATGCACCGTAAGAATGATGAGTGTGGGAACTAACTTGTGTACTTGGTGATAGTGCATGTTTCCCGTAATAATGACTAGTGGACAATTAGTTGATATATATGTATGTAGTGATCAGTAGGATCGTGTATCCCCGAGTAGTGGGATGTGTTTGTATCTTGGTGATAGAATATGAACTTGTTTACTATCTGGTTGATTTATATGGTGTTGGTGTATGTTATATCTGTACATATATGCATTGATGTATGATGATATGATCAGGAGGATCGTGTGCACGTTGAGTGCCTAAATATATTAGTTATGCATTGGTGTGTGCATATCATGGTGTTTTGGTGGGATGAATCATGTCTCAGGAGGAGCGTAAGTGATTCATCCATACTCCTTTGTGGAGAATGGTGGGGGATAGATCATGTCTCAGGAGGAGCGTAAGTGATCTATCCAGGTTCGATTGAATGAACCAACGAGTCGGTACCGCATGCATGGTGTTGAGTTGCATTTTGCATTATAATATGTTATATTGTAATTTGAACAGTAGGTTCGTCATATGGTGTTGTTAGGGGTGAACCTTGGTGTGTTGGTGTGTTGTACTACCTTATTTACATGTATTACATTACCATTATATTTTTTATCATGTTTTCTCACCCCTTCGTTGTTGTTGTGGTCTGTGCTTCTTCGGAAGTACAGATAATCCAGGTGCTTAGCTAGCTTGGATATTGGTGTGATTGTCGAGTCTAGGATGCTCTGATACGTAGCACGGGACTTGGGCGTTTTTATTTGTTTTATGTTGAACTTATATTTTATTTCCCTGTGAACGTATCAAACTTTTATTGAATTTTATTATTTAACATTTCGCTGTATTTGGAGAAAAACCTTTTTATAAGGAAACGTTGTTTTTATGTGATATCCCACTTGGGAGAATTGGAACTCTGATTTTGTTTATTTATAATGTTTATTAATTTAATTGATTTTGGAAAGTGGGGTGTTACAATTGGTATCAGAGCAGGTCGGTTCGTCCGGCCAGTGTTGTTGAGTCGAGTTGGGTCTGTCCTTATGGATGGAGTTGAATATCTTTTAAACCTGGTGTTGTTGTTTTGAGCAGTATGGCAGGAAGGAACGATGCTGCATTGGTTGCTGCTATGCAAGCAATGGCACAGGCCGTTGCTAATCAGAATCAAACTGGAGATGCCCAATTCAGGAGTTTGGCGCAGTTTCGGAGCAACAAGCCACCAACGTTCGAAGGGGAAATTCTGGACCCCGAAGCTGCTCAGAAGTGGCTGAAGGAAATTGAGAAGATCTTCAGAACTATGGATTGTAGTGATGAGCAAAAGGTGAGGTTTGGTACTCACATGCTGGAGGGTGAGGCTGAAGCCTGGTGGGACAATAGTCGCCAAAGGTTGGAAGCTGCTGGAACTACCATTACTTGGGAGGTGGTTCGGAAAGGTTTTTTGGAGAAGTATTTCCCGAAAGATATCCGAAGCGCTAAGGAAATTGAATTCTTAGAGCTGAAACAGGGTAGCATGACTGTAGCAGAATATGCTGCCAAGTTTGAGGAGCTGGTGCAGTATTGTCCCCACTATAATGTGGAAGGGGCAATGACCTCTAAGTGCTTAAAGTTTGAGAATGGACTGTGTCCAGAGATTAAGTTGGGGATTGCTTGTCAGAAGATCAGGAGCTATCCTGAGCTGGTAGGCAGGAGCAGAATCTATGATAATGATAACTGAGCAAGGATTGCGCACTACAAAGCTGTTAATGACCGTAAGGGTAAGCAGAGGTTTAGTGGTACTCCTTATAGTGTTGCTGCTGATAAGGGAAAACGTAAAGCTGTTGTTGATAAGAAGCCTAGAGATGGGAGAGCATCTGCTGAAGGGAAATGTTTTCGGTGCGGTGGTATGGGACACCGTGCTAATGATTGTCAATGAGGCCAAGAAATGTTTTAAGTGTGGGAAACCAGGTCATGTGATAGCTGATTGCAGAGCAACTATGCCGACCTGTTATAACTGTGGTGAGAAGGGTCATATCAGTACACATTGTGAGAAGCCGAAGAAGCCTCAAACGTCTCCGGCTGGTGGAAAAGTGTTTGCCTTGGCAGGAACTCAAGCTGCCAGTGATGAGCGTGTGATCAGAGGTACTTGTATTATCAATAATATTCCTTTGATTGCTATTATTGATACGGGTGTAACGCACTCGTTTATTTCTGTAGATTGTGTGGAGAGGATAGGTTTGGTGTCGTCCACTCTGGAGATACAGATGTCTATTGAGACACCCTCTATAGGTTCAGTGACTACTTCTTTGGTATGCCTGAAGTGTCCGCTGACTATTTTCGATAGAGAATTTGGAGTGGATCTGATTTGTCTACCACTTGGTAAGTTGGATGTTATTCTGGGTATGAACTGGTTAGAGTTCAACCGAGTCTACATTGATTGTTTTCGGAAGGAATTGTTGTTCCTGACCCCTGAAGAGGAAGTTGTGGCAAGTTCTTTATCTAATAAAGAATTGAGGGCCTTGTTGGAAGATGAAACTAGAGTGTTTGCTTTATTTGCAACTTTATCGATGGATAACAAAGTGCCAATGGAGGAATTAGTAGTGGTGAATGAATTTCTAGAAGTGTTTCCTGACGACATTACGGAATTGCCTCCGACGCGAGAAGTAGAATTTGGTATTGATCTTGTTCCTGGTACGAGACCTATTTCTATGGCGCCGTACAGGATGTCTGCAGTGGAATTGGCTGAGTTGAAGTCTCAGATTGGAGAATTGTTGGATAGAAAGTTTATTAGACCAAGTGTATCGCCGTGGGGAGCTCCAGTGTTGTTGGTGAAGAAGAAGGATGGTAGTATGCGTCTGTGCATCGATTACCGTCAATTGAATAAAGTGACTATTAAGGATAAGTATCCTCTACCTAGGATTGATGACTTAATGGATCAGCTGGTGGGAGCTCGTGTGTTCAGTAAGATCGATTTGAGATCGGGTTATCATCAGATAAGAGTAAAGGAAGGTGATATTCAAAAGACTGCTTTTAGGACTCGATATGGACATTACGAATATGTTGTAATGCCGTTTGGAGTGACTAATGCACCGGGAGTATTTATGGAGTATATGAACAGAATTTTTCATTCTTACTTGGATCAGTTCATTGTAGTGTTTATTGATGATATATTAATTTATTCTAAATCTGATGAAGAGCATGCAGGACATCTGAGAATTGCCTTGCAAGTGTTGAAGGAAAATAAATTATTTGCTAAACTGTCAAAGTGTGACTTTTGGTTGAAGAAAGTAAGTTTCTTGGGGCATGTAATATCTGAAGATGGAATAGCGGTGGATCCGTCAAAAGTAAGTGCAGTATTGCAGCGGGAACCGCCGAAGACAGCGACAGAGATTAGAAGCTTTTTGGGGTTAGCCGGTTATTACCGCAGGTTTATTGAAGGGTTCTCTAATTTGGCGTTGCCATTAACTCAGTTGACGAGAAAGAACCAAGTTTTTGTATGGGATGCTGCTTGTGAAGAAAGTTTTGAAGAGTTGAAAAAGAGATTGACTACGGCACCAGTGTTAGTGTTACCGACTCTGAGTGAACCGTTTGTGGTGTACTGTGATGCGTCTAAGATGGGATTAGGCGGGGTTCTGATGCAGAATGGTAAAGTAGTAGCATATGCATCGCGGAAATTGAGAGTGCATGAGCGAAATTATCCGACTCACGATCTTGAATTAGCTGCGGTTGTTTTTGTGTTGAAAATTTGGAGACACTATTTATATGGTTCAAGATTTGAAGTGTTTAGTGATCATAAGAGTCTGAGATACCTGTTTGATCAGAAAGAGTTGAATATGAGGCAGAGAAGATGGTTAGAATTTTTGAAGGATTATGACTTCAGTTTGAGTTATCATCCAGGAAAGGCCAATGTAGTGGCAGATGCTTTGAGTAGGAAAGCAATTCATATGGCAGCTCTGATGGTGAAAGAAATTGAGTTAATTGAACAGTTTAGAGATTTGAGCATGGTTTGTGAGACTACTGCAGATAGTGTAATGTTGGGTATGTTGCAGGTAAATAATGACTTCTTGGATATGATTAGAGAAAATCAGAAGTTGGATGTGAAATTGGTAGATTTGATGCCTGGAGTAGGGAGTGACTCCGATAGTGACTTTAAATTGGATAGTACAGGTGTGTTGAGATTTAGAGGCAGGATTTGTGTACCAGATGATGAAGAATTGAAAAAGTCAATTTTGAGCGAAGGACATCGTAGTAGCCTGAGTATTCATCCGGGAGCTACGAAAATGTATCATGATTTGAAGAAATTATTTTGGTGGTCTGGTATGAAAAGAGACATAGCTCAATTTGTGTATGCCTGTTTGACATGTCAGAAGTCGAAGGTGGAACACCAGAGACCTTCTGGATTTATGCAACCATTAGAGATTTTGATTTGGAAATGGGATTGCATTACTATGGATTTTGTTACGGGTTTGCCGAATACGGCGAGAGGTTTTGATGCTATATGGGTAATTGTGGATCGATTGACGAAGTCTGCACACTTTGTGCCGATCAATATTAGCTTTCCATTGACGAAACTGGCAGAGATTTATATTCGGGTAATTGTGAAGTTACATGGTGTTCCGTCCAGTATTGTATCGGATAGAGATCTGCGGTTTACTTCGGAATTTTGGAAAAGCTTGCAGGAAGCTTTGGGAACTAAGTTGAAGTTGAGTTCAGCTTATCATCCACAAACTGACGGTCAGTCAGAGAGGACTATTCAGTCGCTTGAGGATTTGTTGAGAGCTTGTGTATTGGAAAAGGGTGGTGCGTGGGATACTTATTTACCATTGATTGAGTTCACGTACAATAACAGTTACCATTCTAGTATCGAAATGGCACCGTTTGAAGCTTCGTATGGGAGGAGGTGTAGGACTCCTCTGTGTTGGTATGAAACTGGTGAGAATATGGTGCTTGGGCCAGAAATTGTACAGCAGACTACTGAGACAATTCAAATGATTCGTGAGAAATTGAAAGTGTCTCAGAGTAGGCAGAAAAGCTATCATGATAATCGGAGGAAAGAGTTGGAATTCTGTGTAGGTGATCACGTATTCCTAAGAGTTAATCCGATGACTGGTGTGGGTCGTGCATTGAAGTCCAAGGAGCTGGATCCTAAGTTCATTGGACCTTATGAGATTTTGCAGAGAATTGGTGATGTGGCTTATAGGGTGGCGTTGCCGCCTGAGTTGTCGAATCTACATGATGTGTTTCATGTGTCGCAATTGCGAAAGTACGTTTCTGATCCATCTCATGTTATTCAGAGAGATGATGTTCAGGTTCGGGAGAATCTTACTGTTGAGACAATGCCGTTGAGGATCGAGGACCGTAAGATGAAACAGCTCCGAGGGAAAGAGATACCTTTGGTGAAGGTAGCTTGGGGAGGTGCTGCAGGAGGCAGTGTGACCTGGGAGTTGGAAAGCAGGATGCGAGAAGCGTATCCGGAGCTATTTCCATCAGGTAATTTTCGAGGACGAAAATAATTAAAGTGGGGGAGAGTTGTAACACCCATTTTAATTATTTAGTCATTTTATTATTATTTTAAATATTATATGTTGGTGTACCCTTTGGTGGGGGTGTATTTGGTGATGTTTGGTGGGTGTCCCTAATGTGGGAGGATTATTGGTGGTGTTTTGGTGAATATAATAATATAGTGTATAATATTAATATTGGTGGGAATATTATTATTATTATTATATTTATCATAGTTACTATTGTTATTAATATTATTATTATTTTGGTGAGATAATAATAATATTATTATTATTATTATTATTATTATTCTATTAAGTTATTATTATTATTATTAAGTTATTATTATTATTATTAAGTTATTATTATTATTGGGATTAGAGAATTAAAATAGAGAATTTGAGGGGTTAGCAATTTTTACGATACATTGTGAGAAGTTAGAGAAAGTGGAAAAAGAACGATAGAAAGGAGAGAAGTGAGAAGAACGGAAAAGGGAGCGAAGAACGAAGGAACGGGGGGAAATCAGAATTGGCCAAACCTTGGAGGGTTCTTTCATCGATCAACCGATTAACAAGGTAAGGGGGGAGAAACTTGATTGGGAAATGGTTTATACATGTATAGGGTAGTTGGGGATTCCTTAACCCCGTAGAAAGATCATCTATATATGATATTGTGAGTTGATATGTTGTGATTAGGGCTGGCAATGAACCAAACCAACTCGAAGATAGTTCGGAATTCGACTCGACAATTAAATCGTTGAACTAGGTTTATGAACCAAATGAGTTGAGTATGAGCGAAAAATTAAGTTCGTTAACTAAATGAGCTGAACTTGAACTATACATAGTTCGACTCGTTAGGTTCATGAGTCAACTCGATTACATATGAAAAGAATTATACTGTCCTTAAGATTAGATTTAAATATTTACTTCAAATCTTAGACAAATTTAATCTTCAATTTATTAGTTTTTGAATTAGACTCTCAAATGTATCTCTTGAAAGTTGTGTAGGTTTTGAATTAGTAGATTTCGAAGATAAAGTTAAATTTCAATATGATAACTTTTATTTTATTTTAATATTTTATTTAAAAATATATATATTTATTTAAAATGTCAAATATACTAAAAAATATATATATTTAAAAAAATAGTTTTTAAGTTCGTGAACCATGTGAGCTGAACCTAATGAGATGAACCTAACGAGTCGAACCGAACTGTTCGTGAACTTATAACGAGTCGAGTTTGAGCTTAAAAAAAAGTTCGTGTCGAACTCGAACTCGAACTCGAATTCGAACAATTCTTAACGAGTCGAGCCGAGCTGAGGTGAGTTCGACTCGACTCGACTCATTTCCAGCCCTAGTTGTGATTGATGACGACTGTTGATAATTGGATAGTAATCGTTGAATGAATTGTTGTTTTTGGTTAATTTGGCGTATAGGTTGAGTTATGATTTTAGGGGAGGTTCTGTGTGACCTTTTGAGGTATCGGTAGAATATGTAGGCGTTGATGTTGGGAATAGGATTTAGAAACCGAGTGTTCGTGGTAATGTGCAAGATTGTTACTATAATAGACTGAGAATCTGAGTTGAGATGATAGGCATAATTTGGCCTAGAATAGCACTGCAGAATTGTGAGGAAACTGATGAATCGCAGCATTCGCTGGGCTTCGCCTGGCGAATGTTGGCGAAGCTTCGCCTGGCGAAGGGAGGCGAGAGTTCGCCTGGCGAGCTGAGGTGAGTGGCAGCGAATAATTCAGAATTAAGTCCCAGACCTAAAGGGTAGGAACTTCGCCTGGCAAGTGTGGCCAGCGAAGGTTCGCCTGGCGAATGAAGGTTCTCCTGGCGAGTGCACGATAGTGAAATGAGGGCTTCGCCAGCAGGTTCGCCTGGCGAATGCCAGCGAACGTAGCAGAACCAGAATGTGATTTTTGTGATGTTTTGGCCTTGAGCTTGGGCTTGTGTGATCCCTTTGGCCTTGATGCACCGTAAGAATGATGAGTGTGGGAACTAACTTGTGTACTTGGTGATAGTGCATGTTTCCCGTAATAATGACTAGTGGACAATTAGTTGATATATATGTATGTAGTGATCAGTAGGATCGTGTATCCCCGAGTAGTGGGATGTGTTTGTATCTTAGTGATAGAATATGAACTTGTTTACTATCTGGTTGATTTATATGGTGTTGGTGTATGTTATATATGTACATATATGCATTGATGTATGATGATATGATCAGGAGGATCGTGTGCACGTTGAGTGCCTAAATATGTTAGTTATGCATTGGTGTGTGCATATCATGATGTTTTGGTGGGATGAATCATGTCTCAGGAGGAGCGTAAGTGATTCATCCGTACTCCTTTGTGGAGAATGGTGGGGGATAGATCATGTCTCAGGAGGAGCGTAAGTGATCTATCCAGGTTCGATTGAATGAACCAACGAGTCGGTACCGCATGCATGGTGTTGAGTTGCATTTTGCATTATAATATGTTATATTGTAATTTGAACAGTAGGTTCGTCATATGATGTTGTTAGGGGTGAACCTTGGTGTGTTGGTGTGTTGTACTACCTTATTTACATGTATTACATTACCATTATATTTTTGATCATGTTTTCTCACCCCTTCGTTGTTGTTGTGGTCTATGCTTCTTCGGAAGTACAGATAATCCAGGTGCTTAGCTAGCTTGGATATTGGTGTGATTGTTGAGTCTAGGATGCTCTGATACGTAGCACGGGACTTGGGCGTTTTTATTTGTTTTATGTTGAACTTATATTTTATTTCCCTGTGAACGTATCAAACTTTTATTGAATTTTATTATTTAACATTCCGCTGTATTTGGAGAAAAACCTTTTTATAAGGAAACGTTATTTTTATGTGATATCCCACTTGGGAGAATTGGAACTCTGATTTTGTTTATTTATAATGTTTATTAATTTAATTGATTTTAGGAAGTGGGGTGTTACAGCAATCATGCAGACAGTGCCTGCATGTAGGCTAGATGGAACAACTGTTGATGGAAATGTCATATTTCACCATCTTTTTTGGTCGTTTCAACCATGCATAGGAGGTTTTGCATTCTGCAAACCTGTTATTCAAGATGATGAAACATGGCTCTATGGAAAATACAATGGCACCTTGCTTATGGCTGTTGCACAAGACGGTAACAATAATGTCTTTCCCATAGCGTTTGCTCTAGTTGAGGGTGAGATTGCTTCTGCTTGGAGTTTCTTCCTTAAGAATCTCAGAACACATGTCGCTCCACAAGTCAACCTCTGTTTGATTTCAGACAAGCATGCTGCTATAGAGAGTGCGTACAATAACCATGATAACGGATGACATAACCCTCCTTCTACCCATGTATATTGCATTAGACATATTGCACAAAACTTCATGCGTGCAATCAAAGACAAGAACCTTCACAAAAAAGTTGTGAATGTCGGGTATGCTCTAACTCAACCAATATTTCAATACTACTTAAACGAAATTAGGATGTCAAATGCAGATGCAGGAAGCTGGTTAGACAACATTCCACTTGAAAAGTGGACAAGGGCTTTTGATGGTGGATGTCATCGGGGCCACATGACGGCAAACCTTGTGGAATCCATGAACGGGGTATTCAAAGAAATTAGAAACCTTTCAATCACCGCTTTGGTGATATCAACATATTATAGGTTGGCATCACTTTTCGCAATAAGAGGCGAGAGATGGAGTGCAGTGTTAACGTCCGGTCAGGTATTCAGTGAAAGCATTATGAAATTGATGAAAGGGGATACTATCAGAGCCAACACACATGTAGTTACAGTCTTCGATCGTCATAGACAAACATTCAGTGTACAAGAAACAATGGACCATAATGAGAGGAGGCCCAATTTATCCTATGTCGTCAGACTAAACAGATGTTGGTGAGACTGTGGCAAGTGCCAGGCCTTCCGCGTACCTTGCTCACATGTCATTGCGGCATGTGCACATACTCGTCAGGATGCTTATGGCTATCTATCTGATGTCTACAAGACGATTAATGTTATGAATGTATACAATGAAGGCTTCGCAATGCTACCAATGGAGGATTATTGGCCTCCATACCAAGGTGACATAGTTTGCCATAACGATGACATGAGAAGAAAGAAAAAGGGACGTCCAAACAGTAAGCGTATAAAAACCGAAATGGATACGACTGATAAAATGATAAGATTGTGCAGTATATGTCGTCAGTCCGGACACAACTGGAAAAAAGTGTCCCAATGTCGAGGGCACATCTGCATCATGATTTAGCTTATCATTTCATTTGTTGTAACCAAATATTTTCATATATTGATGAGTTTTTGTTACCACGGTCTTAACAACAAACAAGACTAACAACAAACAACACATACTAATTTCATAAAACATAAAACATTAACTAGGTGATTACGACATTCCTAACTGATTAAGACAATCAAACTAATTTCATTCGATCCAAACATGACTTCCTTCACATCTTTGTAGGTCTTAACACGAACCCATCAAGTCTATCGATACTACGGATCTTTTTCCCTTCACCAATGTCTCCTTCCAACCACCGATTCAACTCCCTCTTAAGTTGATTGAAACTTTACATGTTTCAAAACAACATGTCCATCATAGGCTTCTCTCGAATAGACGACTTTTCCCCACCGACGACGATACATGTTATCAGCAGAAGATATCAAATGAAATGTGAAAGTAAATGACCAGAACGCCTCTATTTATAAAAAAAATCAAAATACAAGGGGTCTACAGATGAATTGGCAACAACCTTGTAAGTACAACACCCAGTCGCCAATTGTATTAGAGACTGCATGAAAAGTCTCCAGACCAATTGGCTACTCATTTATAGCCTTAACAAAATATCGTCAATTCATCTGGCGCCCTTGTGTAATCCCAAACCTTAACTGAGGTACTTTGAGAATAATTTTAAAATGTGGGTTATTTTGAGATTTTTTTTTCAAAAACTGGGTTATTTGAGAAAAAAATTTGAAATCACCATTAGTTATCGATTTAGGACAACAAAAGTGTGAACGAGGATGGAGAAAATGGAATTATAGTTTCACTAAATGGCTAAAATTTTAACTAATCAAGCACATGTGAATGAAAATGAACATGATAGTGCACACATGAGACAACAAATATAAAAAAGCCTTGGAAAAGTTCGACCTTGGAAAAACTGCTGGTGCTTAAAATCAAATACAAATAAAGTTCAATGACCAGCCAGATCATGAAATAAATAGCTGCAACTTACATAAATAAAGACTGCTCAAATAATTACAAAGGCTCGAACTGATGAGAATGAATTTCAGAGGACCATAGCATTGGCATCATCTTCGTCAACTTCACCTGTTTCACTGAACATGTATTGACTTTGATATTCCATCAAGTACTGTGTCGATCTTTTGACATCCAAAAACAAATTGTAAACCCGATTTATATCTTCCAATTCCACTGTCTTTCCCTTTCGCTTTTGGCACGCCAAAGCAGCTGCTGTGATTAGATTAATGGCATATCGCAGGGATGTTTCTACACCTATTTTGGTTAACAAATGCTTTGCACCTTCACTCATGTCTACGTCTTCCTCTTGGCATCTGATATCCAGAATCTTGTGAATTTCATCCTCGGTATAAGGATCAGTTTTGATGATGAGAAGGCGATCGAGTAGATCAACGGGAATCCCATGTGCAGATTTGTTATTCGTGCCACGAATAGTTGTAAAGCCTCTGTTGGTAGCAACAATTAATATGGGAGACATCTCGTTCTCCAGAGCCCGATTTAGGAATGAAAAGCACTCTATATCAAGCATGTGTATCTCATCAATGAAAAGGACACCGGGCACAATCTCTGCCTTTCCTTCTTCTTTCCATTCTGCCACTTTGGTGTCAATTTGTTCCCTGACTTCTGCACGAATTTCACCTGTATCACCGGTGAAAAGAGCCAGAAATCCCTGTGTTCTGAAATTAATACAAGAGAATTAGATGATGGTGAGAACAAAGAAGCAACCATTTAGGCAATTTATAAGCCTTGAAAGTGACATCCTTGTTGAAGAAGATAAACAATAAAATTATGTAAAACCATCAAGGAAAATTTAATAGAAAGCTTCATATCTGTTTAGAATGATTTAACATTAGGTGAAAAAGGGCATTTCATGAAATTACTAACGGCAAAGCACACAACAATAATGTTAAACACAAATCTAAAAATAAGTGCACTGGCTTCTCCCAATCTCAACAACAAAGGGTCTGTGGGATCCAAAATAATCACCCCACAAAAATAAACCACAAGCCTAACTTGGTAAGGCTAAAGAAATTCCACTTCTTCACCGTGCACATAGAAAGCATTGATATGATGTAAATACTTGTCGGTGTTGTTGATGACGCATGGCGGTCCATGGCAGAGTGCCAAAATCCCGCCATACAGGTTGCTTTGCGGCGCCATTATAGCGGAATATGAGAGAAAAACCCACAATATCAGCAATATTTACCATTGCGACGAGTCCAAAAAGCGCCATGTATATCCGCCATAGCAGCCATGGCGCCGCTATTTGATATCACTGATCCTTGTACAGCAAACTCACATTTGACTCGACTCTAGGAGCAAATCAGTCAATGTAATCATCAAAAAAAAAATAGCATAGATCTATCCACCAATTTTAAAGTGATATTTCTAAGGAGTACATTGATTAACTAACATATTAGCTTTTTACATGTTCATAAAAAGCTCGTTTAATAGGAAAAACCACATTATCAACTATAGTCAAATAGTTGAACAATAACTTGAGTTAAGAGATACTATTAGGTAATAAACCATGGAAACCCTGTCATTTACCTCAAAATAAGCTACAAGTATTACTTAATTAACAATGCTTAATTAGTAAAATAATCAACAAAACATAAAGCAAGAAAATAAAAGGGTTAATAACCTGCTATTAATAACATCAATCTCATGAAGAGAAACACAATGAACAACCTCCTTCCTCTTCTGCAACTCTCCATCAGGACACTGCACAAACTTCACCTGCGGTCCCATAGCATCGAAATCCCTCGACCTAGAGAACGATCTACCAAGCTTGGTAATCTTCCCTGAAGCCTTATCAATGGCAATGACATCACCACTCGTCACCTTCTCCTTCCCAATAGCCTCAATCATCTTCGCGCCAAGGTCATAAACCGTCTCCATCTCCGTTGACTTCAGCGTCAACTTCCCCGTCTTCGCAGCAGCACCGGAAACAGCCGGACGATCAATCTGAACCTCAACAACCTCGCCTTCAATAACCTCCGTTTCTTCCTTGATACGCACACCAATCGCCTTGCGGAAGGCTTGTGTTAGGGCTTCCGTCTTCGACATCTCAAGTGAGAAGAGCTCGCTTCCGGCAATCATAGCGAAAGGCGTTTCGAGACCGAGAGACTTCGCCATCCCCATGGCAATGGCGGTTTTACCGGTTCCGGGTTGTCCGGCGAGAAGAACAGCGCGTCCAGCGATTATTCCGTCTTTTATCATTTGAAGAATGATGCCGGCGCTTTTGCGGGCGTTAACTTGGCCGACCATACCTTCAGAGACATCGCGTGGCTGTAATGAGGAGTCGAGACCAAGGCCACGGATGTGCGAGTGAGCTCCGACCCGCTCAATGCGAGTCAGGTCGCGGCTTTCGGATAGCTTCAGCTCCGTCATGGTTGCAGCGGCGACGGAGAAAGTGGGTAATTGGAAATGAAGAGGTTTTAGGGTTTAACCGTTTAAGGGTTTGGAGTGTGTGATCTCTGCTATATACCTTTACTGGTTTTTTTATTCATCGTTGTATAATAAAAGAAGACCTAAAATTTTTTTATCAAAATAAAAAAAGGAGACCTGAAAAATCAGTAATTTCTTTTATAAAGAACAATAATAAGAAGTAATTTCTTTTATTTATATTTTTTTAGAATTTAATGAAGATGTAAAAAATATAAAATATAAAATTTATTTAAAATTTTTAATTTGGCAAACTTTACAGAATACATGATTTAAACTAATTTACACAATCAATGTAATCTAAGATAAAATTTTAAAACTATAAGCATTTCAAAAATATTTCTCTATTTTTAATAAAGTTTCAATTTGATAGAAAAAAAAGAGAAAAAGGAGAAATAGTTCAAGAATTAGAGGTAAGGATGAAAGGGCCACGGGATACGACTTAAGGGTATCTGAGGTGAATTTAGGAGTGCATACAGCGGAAGTTTAGATGAACTTGATAAGTTATAATGTGAGAGGTTTGGGTGGCCTAGCAAAGAAAAAAGAGGTTCAAAAATTAATTCAAGATCATAAACCTATGGTGATATGCATTCAAGAAACAAAAATGGAAAAGATAGAAAGGAGTTTGTGCATTTGGCTGTGGGGTTCTCCTGAATGTGAGTTTCAGTTCAAACCATCTGAAGGCAAATTTGGTGGTATTCTTATAATCTGGGACAACAGGGCAATAAAGGTAAATAGGACATTTGTGAGAGAACACTTCATTTGGTTGGTTGGAGAATGGAGTAACACGACGTCGATCATCAACATCGTCAATATTTATGCTCCATGTGATTCTAAGAAGAAAGGTGCATTATGGATCGAATTAAAACAGAAATCTAAGCAAAGAGAGGAGAAAAATGATGCATTGTCAGAGATTTTAACGCAGTTGGGGAAGTATCCCAAAGAAATGGGAGAAATGAAAGGCCAAGAATGATAGAAATAGAAGACTTCGACGAGTTTATCGCAGAGGTGGGTCTGTTAGATTTGCCCCTACACAAAAGAAAATACACATGGTCAAGATCGGGAGGTGCAACGATTAGTAGAATAGATCGCTTTCTAATTTCAGAAGCCTGGTATAAAGAATGATCGGATTGCAAACAATGGTGTTTGGATAAAGGGCTTTCAGATCATTGCCCAATAACATTGAGAGCGTCAAAGAAAAACTGGGGTCCTAAGCCTTTTCGAATGCTAACATGTTGGAAGAAAACAAAAGGGTATTATAAGTTTGTTCGGGAGCAGTGGAAAAACTTATCGATTGAAGGGTGGGGGCATGTTCGTCCTCAAAGAGAAATTTAAGCTAATAAAAGAAAGTTTAAAATAGTGGCACACATGTCATTCCCATAATCTAAGAGAGAAAACAAAGGCAGACAAAGCAGATCTAAACAGGCGAGAAGTCAAGGAAGAAAGGTCGGGTCTATCTAACGAAGAGAGGATTGCCAAGAAGGAAACAGCAGCACTACTGTTCAAGTTATCAAACCTGAATTGTAGCATTCAATGTTGAAAATCAAGAATCGGATGGTTAAAGGAAGGTGACGCAAATTCCAAGTATTTTCACGGATGCATCAATAAAAGAAGAAGGGATAATGAAATCACGACCCTCGACGTAAACGGAAAAAGACTGGAAGAAGTGGAAGAAATTAAGAAGGCCACTGTAAGTCACTTTCAGCAGCAATTTGCAGCTAGAAGAAGCAGTCCCATAGTTGCAAATCTAAATTTCAACAGAATCACCGAGATGGAATCTGAGGAACTTATTAAAAAAAATCTCAGAAGAAGAAATCCGCAAAGCGTGTGGGATTGCGATAGTGCAAAGAGTCCTGGCCCGGATGGTGTAAACTTAGATTTTGTGAAAGATTTTTGGACTGATATTAAAGCAGACTTTGTAACAGCCCAATTTTCATTAATTAATTATTTATGTTAATTAATTGATTTATTGAAATTATTGGATGATTATTTAAAGGAATTGGTAGATATTTTGAGAGAAGAAATATATTTGAGAGAAATAGAAGGAAAAGATATATAAGGAAAAGTGGAAGGAAAAGGAAATGATGGTAACTTAAGAGAAAGAGAAGAGAAAGAAAGAGGAAGAGGAGAAAAGAGAAGGAAAAGCTTGGAAAGCTCAAGAACAACTCCTAGCTTTCGATTTAATCAAGGTAAGGGTGTGGAATCTTATTATTCTATCAATGTGTATGATTATGTATGCTTTTGTTGGATTATTTGGATGTTTTTCCATCTTTTTCCATTCTAGGGCATAAATGGATTTAATCGATAGAGTTGATGTTTTAACGATTAAAATCTGGAATAATGGTGTAGATTAGTCGAGGAATGTTAGGCTAAGATTACTGGAATTCGTTGGAATTGAATCGGGTGATTTGGGAGCTTCTGATGAATTTTGGACAGTTGGGGTTTTGAACATCGCAGACGTTCGCTAGCACCTTCGCTAGGCGAGCAGGTCGCGAGTGTTCGCTGTAGCGAGCTAGTAGCGAATGGTCCCAGACTTGGACAGAATGTAATTGGCCCTCTTCGCTGGTAGCGAGCGATGTGGCGAGGGGTTCTCTAAGCGAAGCCCCAGCGAGTAGGTAGTGAAGCCTTACAGTAGCTTTTGTTTGCCTTCGCGAGCTTGTTCGCTAGGCGAACAGGTAGCGAGTGGTCGCTAGTAACTCGCTAGGCGAGCAAGCCAGTGAGCGTGACAGCATTCTCATTTCTTTGTGATTCCATCCAATGTTGATTGTTTGGTTCGATTGTGTTCAATCTTGATCTGAAATGAGTAATTGTGTGCTATTATATATATGTTGTGGGTAGCCGTATGGCGTGAATCCTAGATTGTGGAATCGATTGTGGAATATGGTTTCTTTGACAAATATGTGCATTGTTTGATAAATATGGTGATGGTATTGGATTGTGAATGCATATTGATTGTATGTAATATTGTAAATAATGCATGAGAACATATTGTGAATATGTGTGCATTGCTTGATAAATATGGTGACGGTGTTGAAAGTATGAATACTTTGATTAATATGGAATATGTGTTGTATGTGCAATCATGATATAATTCTTGTGTGATGAATTATTTGAGTATGCATGAGATTAAGATGCGAGAACGATCTTAAGTACATATGATTGTTTTATGAAAATATGTGTATGTGCAAAACTCGTACTCACTGGGGTAGAATGACAAGATGTTGTTCCTAGTGGAGTAATCACTGGGGTAGAATGACAAGATGTTGTTCCTAGTGGAGTAATCACTGGGGTAGAATGACAAGATATTGTTCCTAGTGGAGTAATCACTGGGGTAGAATGACAAATGTTGTTCCTAGTGAGGTAGAGTGACATGGTCGTATACACTGGGGTAAAATGACTAAGATGTCGTTCCTAGTGGAATAATCACCGGGGTAGAATAACTGAGATGTTGTTCCTGGTGGGGTATAAACGATGTACCCATAATCCCAAATAGGGATTGGTGAGAATTGATGAGTTTTATATGAGTCACATGACATAGATATCATTGTTATATGAAAGTATGTTTGTGTGTGAATTGTTGAATTGAGAACTTTGGATATATGCATGTTAAATATGCTTGGTGTTATATATATATATATATATATATATATATATATATATATATATATATATATATATATATATATATATATATATATATATATATATATATATATATATATATATATATATATATATATATATATATATATATATATATATATATATATATATATATATATATATATATATATATATATATATATATATATATATATATATATATATATATATATATATATGTGTGTGTGTGTGTGTGTGTGTGTGTGTGTGTGTGTGTGTGTGTGTGTGTGTGTGTGTGTGTGTGTGTGTGTGTGTGTGTGTGTGTGTGTGTGTGTGTGTGTGTGTGTGTGTGTGTGTGTGTGTGTGTGTGTATGTGTGTGTGTGTGTGTGTGTGTGTGTGTGTGTGTGTGTGTGTGTGTGTGTGTGTGTGTGTGTGTGTGTGTGTGTGTGTGTGTGTGTGTGTGTGTACTTTATGATGAATTGTGATGAATAAACATAATTGTAAATGTTTATGTGCAATGATGTGAATTGTGAATGTGTAATTGTGAATGATATTGACTGAGGAATTAATGAATAAACATGATTGTATATGTTTATATGAATTGTGAATTAAACATAATGTGTATGTTTAGGTGAATTGATTGAAATTGTGGATGTATGTATGAAGAAATATGCTCGGTGATTATCCATAAATTTGTATATACATTGTGACGTATATGGATGACTTGTGGTGAGAATGATGATTATGTGTATTTTAAGATTGTAGATATATATAATTATATGCATTGATTATTATGATAATATTTCTCACCCTTATGCTGGAATGATGTCCTATCTGGCATCGTGCAGGTATCAAGAGTAGAGCTGTTTGTAGTTGCGAAGTCGCTATTGGTGTAGATGTTTAGTAATTTAATTATGTTGGGTCGAGTTATGCTCTGGTCATGTAACACTGGGATTGCTTGGTTTATATTTTGAAATACATTATGTATTCTACGTTGTGTTTCTATATTCATTGGAATATTATGATGTTGGCCCTGGATGCCTAAGTAATGTTGAATTATGTGATGATCATGAATGTTCTGTTAAGAGAATTATGAATATAAACTGAATCCGCTGCTACATGCAAAGTGGAATATTGAAAAGCATAATTATTCATTAAAGTGTTAATGAGCATGACAGGTGGTTTTTGATGTTTGAAAGTTAAGTGTGACGCCCTTTTGTGAATGTGTGATTATTTACTCTGATGATTCATATATTTTTTGTGGGGTTTAGAAGGGTGTTACAGACTTCACCATAATGATGGAGGAGTTTCATAGACATGGTAGAATGGTCAAAGGAGCAAATTCCTCCTTTATAGTTTTAATTCCTAAGAAAAGAAGTTCATCGAATTTGTCAGATTTTAGGCATATTTCTCTGATCGGGTGTATACATAAGGTTATTGTTAAGGTGTTAGCAAACAGATTAAGAAAAGTGTTTGGCTCAATTATCTCGGATACCCAAGTGGCATTCATCACAGGGAGACAAATCCTAGATGGGATTCTAATTACAAATGAAATTACGGACGAAGCCAAAAGAAAGAAAAAAGAAGTGCTTATGTTCAAGGTTGATTTCGAAAAGGCATATGACACGGTGGATTGGAACTTCCTAGACAACACTATGTATAAAATGGGGTTCCCTGAGAAGTGGAGAGGATGGATGTCAGAGTGTTTGAAAACATCGAGAATCTCGATTCTAGTGAATGACAACCATACTAAGGAGTTTGGAGTCGGTAGAGGCCTTAGGCAAGGGGACCCATTATCTCCTTTCTTACTCCTCTTAGTAGCTGAAGGATTCAACCTTCTAATAAAAAAAGCGGTAGAGGCGGGAAAGTATTCCAAATTCAAATTTGAAAAGGGATCAAATAGCTTCTCCCACCTTTAATACGCGGACGACACTTTAATTATTGGAGAGAAAAAATGGTGCAATATTAGGATCATAAATGCAAATCTTATCTTATTCGAGGAAAAAATAAATCCTCTTGTACTTTCCTTTTCTTAGAAGATTCTTCTTCCTTCATTTGTTGTTGCAGCTTCTGCAGTTTTTCATTCTTCTAACTGAGGATGAAGTACTTGTTCTTCCAATCATTCTTTTCCTTCTCAGCCTCGTCCAAAGCACTTTCCAGTTTCCCTTCCTCACATGTAACAATCCAGGCGGAATCCTGAAGAGTTAGCAGCATGGGTTCGTGACGAGGAAAAGGCATCTTCAGCTCAAAAGCCCTTTCTCGTACCCATCGCAGATAAGATTCTGAAACGGTACAGTCAGGATACCCTAACGTAGTAATCCCTTTTTTATAAATGTGACACCACGCCTGCACAATCCTAGCTTTGAGTTTTGGAT